>JAVSCE010017180.1:0-108667 GCA_032199065.1 Smutsia gigantea | reverse complement strand
AAGTCTCTGAGATGTGGGAAGCAGCATGGTATAGGAGGAAGAGTGAGGGCCACAGGAGTCAGACAGATTCATTCTGACTCTGATACTGCCCCTTTCCAGCTAGGTAACCTTGGCACATTGTAATGTAAAATGATCATACAGCAAATATTTAAGTGGCTTTTCCTTTGGCCAAACACTGTTCTAGGTATTTTATATATATTATGTATTTACATATATTAACTCATTTAATCCTCTTACAGTAGATACAATTAGATCCCTATTTTAACAGATGAGGAAATGAAGCCTTGAAGAAGCTAAAATTCTTTCTCAAGGCCTCGAGCGAGTGGATGGATGGCAGAGCTGGATTCGAACCTAGACAGGGCAGTTGCTCATCTTTGTAATGGTGCAGATGTGGGGCCAGCACAGTGCCTGGCACCAGAAGAAGGCCTTTTATTATAAGCAGCTATTACAACTTTAATAATTAATGACAAATGAGGATTATGTACGCTGTCTGCTTGTCAGTGTTCCATGTGTAGTGTTACTAATTTTCCATTTTCCTGGCAGATTTGGGCACGTGAATGTGGCACACCTCCTTCTGGATCATGGGGCTGATGTTAATGCTCAGAACCGATTGGGGGCCAGCGTACTCACTGTGGCCTCTCGGGGCGGCCACCTGGGTGTGGTGAAGCTGCTTCTGGAAGCTGGTGCCTTCATGGACCATCACAACCCCTCAGGCGAGCAGCCAAGGGCAGGGGACAGCAGGGATGAGTTGCTGGACATCACAGCCCTGATGGCTGCCATCCAGCATGGGCATGAGGCCGTGGTACGACTCCTGTTGGAGTGGGGCGCAGACCCCAACTGTGCAGCCCGGACCGTGGGCTGGAGTCCACTGATGCTGTCAGCACTCACTGGGAGACTTGGTGTGGCCCAGCAGTTGGTGGAGAAGGGGGCCAACCCTGACCACCTCAGCGTGCTGGAAAAGACTGCCTTCGATGTTGCACTTGACCATAAGCACAGGGACCTTGTGGACTACCTGGACCCACTGACCACCGTCAGGCCCAAGACAGGTCAGGCTGTACCACCACCAGCTCGTCCAACCCTCCGTGGCTTCACAGGGGACCCCAGATTGTGTTTCAATGACAAAAACTGAGGATTGCCCAACAAGAAGGACATGTAGAAACCAGAGTCCAGTCTGCAGAGCCATAGGGCTTAGATGTGCTGGGCATAACGCTCAGTGGGGAGTGTTTGTTACATGCAGATTCCTGGCCCAACCTCTCGAGAGTGATCTGGTAGCACTAGGAAGAGCCTGGAAACCTCCATAGCAAGGGCCTTCCTTCCTGACCGGATGATTCTGATGCAGGAGGTTATGGGATCCTTCTAGAACAGGGGTCAGCCAACTTTTTCTGTAAAGGACCATATAATAAATATTTTAGGTTTTGTGGGCATACAGTCATAATCACTCAGTTCTGTTAGAGTGGAAGCAGCCATACAGGATATGTAACTGAGTGGGTATGGCTATGTCATCTATAAAACTTACAATATACAGAGAGTAGGACAGATTTGACCCAGGACTGTAGTTTGCCAACCCTTGCTCTAGAACAGTGTGCCATGTGCCCTGTGCCCTTGAGGACCTCGGCCTCTGTCAGGGAGGTAGGCAAGAAACAGGGAATATATTAAATAAAATAAATGATATACTCTGGCAGGTGGTGAGTACCATGGGAGAAGAGAACGAACAGAGCAGGGTAGAGGTTTGGGAACTGCGGAGTTGGGCGAGGCAGGCTGCAGTGCACTTGGGTGGCCTCCTTGAGAAGGTGGGATTTTGTCTGACTTGCTGGAGCTGAGGGAACACTCCACTGTGGGCTCTCAGGGAAGTGCCTGCAGGGACACCATAAGGGCAAAGGCTGTGATGTTAATCATGACAGACTATTAAATAAATCACTCTCGGCCCCTAGCTCTTTTGGTGAGGTGCCAGGAAATCCATTCCCCCACCTTAGCTGTCTCCTTCACATGAGCTGCAGGATGGAATACCCTTGAGGCTGTGACTGTCATTGTGACACCCTCCACGGCCCCACTGTGGCTGTCCCTCGGGCTGGGGCAGCAGTGTCCCTGGAGCTGCTTCGATATAGATGCAAAAACTGGAGCCCAGAGTGAGGAAGGGACTAACCCAGGGTCACTTGGTATCGGATACAGCTGCCCCAGCCTCCCGGCGTCAGGCTAGACTGTCAGCGATTCATTTGTACCAGATAGTTGCTTAGTAACCAACACAGAGACCAGGTGACAATTTTTTGTCAAAGGGTCTTGGCATGAGAAAGCCCCAGCCCATGCAAATCAGACTCTTAAAGGAATGTGACAATGCCAGCTTTCTGACATAACACATATTTTAGTATTTTCATAGGCACTTAGTTCCATGGCTCTGTAAGAATCCTAGGGTTAAGAATTACACTTGCTGGAGTGGGTGCTAATCACTAATGAAGATAGCAAAGACTATTCTTTGAATAGGGCCTAAGAATTTCCAAAGCATTTTTCCATCTATATTATAGATCCCTGCAACCACCATGTGGTTCCCATATTAGTGTGTTATCTCTATGTTAGCGATGGGGAGACAGATCACTCTGGAAACACGCACTCAAATTCTGGTACGTGGACCCCAGATTCAGTGCTCCTTGCACCTGCCTTCAGTTTCCTCCCAGCTGCCAGAGGGGGCCAGTCTGGATCAGAGATTAGCCAAGAGTCCCATGTTTCCTCTTGCAGCTGCTCCAGCCCCTGGAGTTAGTCAGAGACACAGGAGGTCCTGCATTCACCCACCAGCTGGTCATGACTAATGCCATGCTAATGCCAGCTTTCTGACAGTAGCAGGGTGGCCACTAGTCCAACTTGGAGGAAGGTGCCAGATGAGAGAGTGGCTCACCTTGGGTGGGTGCAGTAAGGCTCAGGTTTGGGGGTAGGCATGGAGTTCTGCACCTGCCGAGGAGGGGCTGCAGGGACCAGCATGAAGACATCACGTGGACAGTCACCTGCAGAGATCTGTGTCTGCAAGTCTGGGGCAGGGATGACTTTCAGAATCATTCAGATTGCTGCTTTTTTGGAAAGGAATGCAAAAATTAACATTGGCTATGACCTTCCTCTGGACTTAGCTGCTCAGTATCTCTGGGGTTCTCTGCTCTGGAATTATTTCATGGTTGTACATTTAGTTTTTAGAAGAAAAGAGTCATTATTTCTTTTTTAAATTTTCATAAAAATCCAGATTTTTCCCAGACTCTACTTTTCCATTATATCTAAGAAAGGAGATCCCAAAGTTTGGACATCCTAAAGATGATTGCTTTATGAGTGTGGGGCCAGGACATGATCTGCTGCTCATTCATGTTTCATTGGCCAGATGACCTCCCAAGGTCTGTCTCTGAAGCATTTTTAGACACTGTCATAATAACCCTTCCGGAGGCGATGCTGGATTCGTCCGTTATGTAGGTCTCTGATTAGATTGCTTTTGAAAAGTAGATTGTTTTTAAAGCTAAGCTGTGTTGCTACACCCTTGTGACTTTTCTGTCATATTAAACCTTTCCATGGTTAACTTTTGAAATCTTTGTTTGCCCAGATGAGGAGAAAAGGCGACCTGATATTTTCCATGCGTTGAAAATGGGTAAGCACTCTTTAAAATCTTTTTGGGTATTTAAGAATACAATGCTGCATTCTCCAAACTAATAATTATAGTCCTTTTCAAGGCCTCTCTGAGTATTTGAGAAAGAAATAGGCATTTTGTTGTTTCCTAACTCTGTAGCTTCACCAGGGAGATTCAGACCCCGGAGGCTTGGTAGTTCCTGTGCTTCACACACAGATTCCAAACTGCCCTCCTGGGCCCCCTCTGCCTCCCGCCAAACCCTATGGCTGTGTCTTAGCTTTGCCCTACCTCTGAAATGCCTGGCTACCTGCCTACCTACTCCACTCTCTTTGTGATGAAGGGCTTTTTAGCCTCAAATTTCCTCTGCTGATGTAGACTCTGCTTCCAGGAAGCCCTCCCTGGTCCTCATACCCCAGGGAGACCTGAGCTCTCCTTCTGCATGTGCTTTACCCTCCTTCATCTATTTCCTTCATCTGTTCTTTTAAGATATCAATAACTCTTCTCTCTTTTTAGTAAAGCTACCTGTGTGCTTGCCTCTGTCCTTCATCGTCTGAGGGATTTGGGAATGTGGGCTCTCTTCTGAACCATCTTCGTAGCCCCTATGATACGCAGCAGCTCAGCACATGTTTGTTACATGAATCTGCAGGAAAAATAATCCTGTGGTGCCAGGCCCCACGGGTCCCCAGGACTCCTGCTTCTGTTTGCAGGAAACTTCCAGCTGGTCCAAGAGATTGCTGACGAAGACCCCAACTATGTGAACCTAGTCAATGGGGATGGGGCGACCCCACTGATGCTGGCAGCGGTCATGGGGCAGCTCCTTCTGGTGCAGCTGCTGGTAGAGAGGCACGCCGACATTGACAAGCAGGACAGTGTGCACGGCTGGACGGCCCTCATGCAGGCCACCTACCATGGGTCAGTGCCAGCTCCACTCCCTCAGTGGCGAGGCTAAGCAGATGCCTTGGGCTGAGACAGAGTTCTTGATGGGGTTTTCTGGTCCTGAGATGCTACAGATAAACCCCAGGGCTGTGAAGATGTTGAGGACCACATAAAAGATTAAAGCAGTTCAGGCTCATTCTGTCCTGCACCCCCACTCTTCTGGGTCCAGATTTCCTATTACCTCGTCACAGAATTGCACCAGTGGCCATGAAAAACCACACACAGCAGGAATGCTTTATTCAGAAAGATAAGTTTTTGTAGGTTGATTTCAGTTGGGCAGGGTGATTGGTTCATTTAGAGTTTCACATTGATGTATAGCAGCCTCCTTAAGCTGCCTCTATTGGAAATGAACTTCAGCCATTTATACCATCGGCTTCTCTGCGTCCCGTGGTGAGACTCATCCTAACCCACTCCTTCTGAGTAGGTGTCAGTGATGACTGGCGCTTCTGGACCCATTCTTATGCTGTCGTCCTGGAGGCCTCCTTCTTGGGATAGGCAGAGCGATAGGAGGGGCGTGCAGCTGCTCAGTAGCCTGGTTCCAAATCAGGACTCTTTCCTTGCCCTGTTTGCAGTGCACACAGCACTTTATTGCATCACCTTGAAGCCATTGGTTTTCTTATTTGATGAGCCTCAGACTTTCCCATCAGGCACCGTGGCCTGTGTGAGGCTTCCACGGTGCAGGGGTCCTGGTTTCAGGGGAAAGCAGTGGGGACCTGTGTGTGGTTGTGGGGGCCACGCAGCTTTTGGGCGGAGCCCTCACTTTTCATTGTGTTTGTGGAGGAGCACTTAGGCTTTATTCTCCATCACATTCGCGTCTGGCCCGCCTACAGGTTCGGGGACAAGGAGTGTGAGATTGGCAGCTCTCCACACTCTTCTTGCGGCTCAGAGACATGGTGCTGTTGTTAACATCACCAGTCTTGTTACCAGGAGCTCAGCTCAGCTTTCGCTTTCATTGGATCTAACTCTGGCTTTTCTTTCCTCCCCAGGAATAAGGAAATTGTCAAATATCTGCTAAACCAAGGGGCAAACGTCACCCTTAGAGCAAACAATGGGTACACAGCCTTTGACCTGGTGATGCTGCTGAGTGATCCAGGTGGGTTGTTTCAGGAAAGGGGCTGTGCACCGACCGGCACCAGCTTTCTCTGGCTGGGAATCGAGAAAAAGGCCTTGCTTTTTCACAGGGGAGCCACTCTGAAGCTCTGAGAGCTCATCACATGGCCTTGGGAAAGTTGCTTCCCTCCTCAGCAGGGCTGAGCTGGGACCAGGTAGTCCTTGAGGCTTCTCCCAGCACCAGGCTCCAGGAGTGTCCTGGAGGGAAGGCCAGCAAGGCCTATGTTCGTGCAAATCCTAGGTTGGTCTCTGTGCCTCATGGCGAGAAGCTGAGTGACTCAGGAGGAAACAGGAAGTCCCCTTTGACAAGCAGATCAGAGGCGGAGCTATGACCCCTGCAGCGCAGGGCACAGGTGGAGGTCTCGGGGTAGGGAGTGCCCCAGGCTATGGGTATCGGCTGTTATTTGACCTTTCTAGGTCGGTGGCAGGCATCCACTGCTCCCCTGGACGTCCCCCACTGCAACAAGCTCTCCTCCGGGACTGTGCATCAGTTAGCCAGCTCAGACGTCAGGGTCTCTCCATCTGCCATCTCTTTTATTACCCCCAGTTTCAGCCCACAGAGGGAGGCTGGGAGCCCTTCTGGCCCACAAGGCTTTGAGCCTTGAGTCAGATCCCAACCTGCTCACTGTGGGGAGAGGACTGTTACCTCCACAGTCCCCGGTGGAGTTCCTCCCACTGCCCCTGTTAGCTCTGGGGTGTGTGGGGTGGGGGTGGCTGGCCATAATGCCCTTCTTCATCGCCACCCTCCCCACTGCAGGCCCCTCACAGCACAGGAGACGTTTGCTTCCATTTCATCCCCGCAGAGTGTGTGAGGGGAGGCAGAGCTTCACATCCTCTGTGGAAGGGAGGTGATGGAGATCAGGGGGAACTACCTGACCCCGTGAGAGAGGTGGGGTGTTCCGCCCAAGTCCAGAGATCTCGCTCTGCCTGCTTGAGCCCCTCCTCCGGGCCAAGAGATCCTGTCATTCAGGTTCAGTGTCCCAGCGCCCCTGGTTGCGCACGCTTTGCTCCAACAAACTCGTCTCCACTTTGTCTCTCCGCCCTCGCTCTCCTCCCACCTGCCCAATCCCTTTCCCAATAAAACATCCCTAGTGGATTTTTAAGTGAGTCTTTTGCCTGAAATTTTTAGAGAAACACATGCTTATGAATTGAACACTTGGAGAGAAAAATATTTTAGTCATCAAGAGAAAAGCACTGTTAATTGTTTTTAGTATTTCCTTCTCAATCTTGTTTGTTGCTTTTAAAAAATAACCCAAATGGTAATAACTAATAATACTTCACTTTTCTTAAGCACTTACAGTATATGCCAGGAACTCCCTCACATCTGCCAGACACCTTTATGTGGTGGATAAAATCACCTCTTTTACAGAAGCGCAGAGAAGTTCCTTAATTTACTCATAAGTACACAGTCAGGCAGAGGCAGAATTTGAAACCTCTGCCATCTGCCTGCTGAGTGTGGACTTTTTAAAACACACCAGTTCTCTGGTTTTTCTTCCTGGTTAAGTGGGTTAAGCCCTGCTAGCCTGTTTGCCACCTTTTGAAGATAAGATGGGGAGGCAGGCTGCTGGGGTAACACAGTCTGGAGCTGTGGGGCTGAGTTCTAAGGTTGACTGGGGTCGTCTTGGGTCCCCTTCCCACAGCCCGGCAGACATATTTGCAGGTAAAACGCTACCCTTTGTGCCCATAGACACGGAACTTGTTCGACTGCTGGCATCTGTCTGCATGCAGGTGAATAAAGACAAAGGCCGGCCCAGCCACCAGCCACCCCTACCCCATTCGAAGGTCCGACAGCCCTGGAGTGTCCCAGTGCTGCCCGATGACAAAGGCGGGCTTAAGGTTTGCCTTTTCCTGTCTTAAAAGGCTTCAGGGAGCCAGGTTGATGGGGTGGGAGATGCCTGCCACTTCCTGTTAACCCATGGCTGGTTTAGGCTAGGGTCGGGGGTGGGGGGCGCTGGCAGGAGCAAGAAGTAAGCTAGGGTGAACAAGAGGCAATGGTGGAGACCAGAGAAAACTGGGGTACTTGTAACTGCTCAGTGGCTGCAGGGGCTGCTTTGCAAGAATGCAGGTCCACATTGCCAGATCTAACCTTTTTTTTTTTTTTAAGGAGACACTAGAATTTTGATGTGGAAATTCAGTTTATAACTAAGGAACTTAAAATGTTTCTGCATGATGTAGGACTGAACTAGCCAAACCAACACCCAGGCCACCTGTCCGTGGCTTCTGCTTTCATGTGTAGAGTATTTGCTGACAGCTCCCTTCTCGGCTCTCCCTGTGGTCTGCAGGTCCTCGTCAGCTTCTTCCTGGGGACACCGAAACCAAGCTCCACTTGCTAATTTCTAACTGCAAGCCGAGTATTTTTCTTTGAATTTCTCACCCTCCCCATCCTACTCCACTTGCTTGAAGTCAAACATATTCTCCCCAGCCCTGTCTGGGGTTCTAGCACCTTCTCAGATCTGTGGGCGTGGCATTCCTTTCGTGTTCGTAGCTCAGTTGAGCCCGTGCTCTCTGGTGTCTGCTTGGATCCCTTCCTCCCGTCCCCACTGCTGTCTCCCAGCCTCCCTCAGGCTGCTGGTACCTCTGAGGTGCTGTGGGGTCATAAGGGCCCCTGGGTGCTGGCACCTGTCCTCTCTTGGGGGGCAGGCATGAGCTGCAGGAGCAGGTGGCCCAGGCTGTAGCGTGAATGCCCTGACGCCTCTCCCGTTGTCACTGGAACAGGGAAAGAGGCTATATGGTGACTGGGGCCACAGCGTTTGGTGTTACCTCTGTGTCCATCTGTCTGTCCTGACTGGTAATAAGACTTTGGGCAAGTTGACACCCCTGGCCGGGTCTCCGTTTCTCAATCTGTACGATGAAGAGATTGAGTAGATGAGGGGTGTCAAATAGAGTTCACTGTCAGCTCAGCCTATTGGAAATGCCCCCTGAGGACTGAGTCAGGAAGGATTTTAGAGAGAAACATGGCTTTTGGGGGAAGGGTGCTTGTTGATTGGTAATGCCTGCCATGGGCCCAGGATAGGTCAGGGGGGCCATGCATGAAGTGTATCCCTGTGCTGGGTGCTCCTAGGACATGACTTCTGCTCTGTATTCCCTTGGCAGTCCTGGTGGAACCGAATGTCCAATCGGTTCCGGAAGCTCAAACTGATGCAGACCCTTCCCCGGGGGCTGTCCAGCAACCAGCCATTGCCATTTTGTAACGAGCCAGAGGCAGCGCTGGACTCCACAATGAGGGCAGTGTCCCAGGACAAGACAAGTTGCTTTGGGCTCACTGATGTGGCTTCTACAACAAAAGACAATGGTAAGAAAAAACTGCATGTATGGTAGGATTTCCAGAATGGTCCAAACCAAATCCTCTGTCTTTTATCCTACCTCTTGGGCTGATTGATATCAAAGATGAAATGATATTAGAATGTGACATTGACTGGCCTGGTGAAGAAGAGACTTAAGCAGGGACACAAATGCTGTCAGCATGCTAGGACGGGGAAGCTGATGACATGAGTCCTGGGTTCCTGTCCAACATGCCCACTGAAGCCAGTCATTGCCTCTCTTGCTTTAATAGGTAATTTTCCCACCTATCAAATGTGGTTGCTTTCTGGCACTGAAAGTATTTTGAAATAGAACGAGTGACCTGGGGGAGAATAGGTAGTAAGCTTCCTACCTCTGGAGGTACTCCACGTATAGGATGACTTAGCTAGGGTGCTGAAGGAGATTCCCACACTTAACTGGGAAACTGATTAGCTCACAGCCCTTCTGAAGGACTCCGCACACAGACCAGCTCCTTCGGCACCACTGTTGAGACAGACTATTGAGCGGGGTGCACCACTGTCTGACCCAGCACAGCAGTGGTTTATAGAAAAGCTGAAAACATGCTCTGAGGTACCTTTTTAATGCTTTCATTCACATATTGAATACCAATTATTATTAAATATTTAACCACCCAGGGGAGTTGGTTTTCCAGGATGAAGGCGACCTGATCACTCATCCTCATACCATGAACTCATGGGAGCCTCATTTCAGGAAACTTCCATTTGTCTCTCAGGTCCTGGGAGCACAAGAGGAGAAAAAGAAGATGTGCTATTGACAACCATGGTGAGTGTGGGGCTTTTCTAAAAGCATTGCAAGTCTCTACCAATCTTTAGTTGATTGATTTGCAAGGAGGGGTGTGGGTCTTTGTCTTTCTTTGGGGTGGTCACAGGGGGAGCTGATACCAAAATGTGTAACCGTGGGTACAACTCTGGCACCAAGGAGTCGGAACATGCCAGCCCCGAATGCGGTAAGGCCGTGCTGGTGATTAGTGGCCAGGTGTAAGCTCTCATCATCTCAGCAGGGTAGCTCTGAGGACAGGGCATTAAATGGGTAGGAATTAATGGGTGACATTGGATTCACCGTTTTGGCTGTGGAGAACCAGTGGGAGAGGAGTCACAGGGTGGGCAGGTTTCCAACCTGAGAGACCTCAGTTTCCTCATGTATAAACTAAAGAGGTATCAGAATTATGTTCAACTATGAGTAGCAGGAAGTCCCCAGATAACAGTGGCATAAATATGAAAGCAGGTAATTTCCCTCAAGTAAGTAAAGTTCGGGCCTGGTACATTATTCCATGGAGTTAGGGACCTGTGTTCCTTCTACCTGTTAGTCTCCCACACGTAGCTTCCATTCCAGGAAGTGGGACAGTAACCCAGGACTCGGGTCATCTCTTGGTACAAGATGGCTGCCAGAGCGCTCACCATTACTGCTTCATTGCAGCCAGCAGAAAGATGTGGGGAGAAAAGGTGTCCATGGGCACATGCCAGGTGTCTTTTAAAAAGTTTCCTAAAAACTCACACATCACTTCTGCTTACATCAAATCAACCAGAATTTAGTTACATGGCCACATCACACTATATGTGAGGCAGTCTTTGTTCCAGGCGGTTGTGTGCCTATTAAATGTCATGGGTGGCTACTATGGGAGATGGGGAGGATGGGTACTGGGGGACAGCTAACAGTCTCTGACTTAGGGCATTCCTCATGGTTGTGATTTTTAAATAAGATCATCCCCAGAAAGTTCTTAGTACAGTGCCTGGCCCAGAATGAACTCTGATAGGTGCTGTGTGACCTTGGACGTGTTACCTCACCTCTCTGGGCTTCCTGTCCCTCTTGTCTGAAATGAGAGCCTCCGGGTTCGGCTCCAACTCACGTCCCTTTAGCTCTCAGAGCCTAATGTGGAGGCTGGCCAGGAGAGGGCAGTATTGGAGAGGAGAAGGCCTAAGCTGCCTCAGGAGCTGTGAGCCTCTGAGCACCCTGACCCCCTCTGCCGGCTAAGCCAGGCAGCAGGTGTCTGTCCACACCGACTGTGCAAGCTTGCCCTGCCCAACACTTGGTGATATTATTAAATAGCAGTAAGTACTTCCAGCATGGAGGCGGAAGTGCTGCTATTGATGCTCTGGAGAATGCAGTGAAATAGGAGAAAGATAAAAGTACCGTTGGTCCCACATATAATCATGATTGACATTTTGTGGTTTATATCTTTTGAGTATTTTTCTAACGATTTTTAGTATCTGTGAATATGATACCGTGTTATGTGTAATAACAGCAAATACTTAACAAAGCACACACTAAGTGCTAGCTGCTATTCACAACACTTCACTGTATTTACTCATTTAATATCCCTGACAAGCACACAAAGTAGGTGCCGTTATCTTCCTCAAATTGTGCTGAACCTGATTTATTAGCATTTTGTCATGACCATTTTTTTCCATGTCATTAAACACTCTTCAGCCACATCCCATCTACTGGCTGCATGACGCAACATTCCAGCATGAGGACCAGCCTGGCTGACCAGTGAAGACTGACCTGCTGGGCTTCGGGTTTCTAGTTTTTTGTTGTTCTCAAAGCTCTGATGAATATCCTTATGCTTCCATTTCACCCACTTGCCTGATTATTTCCTTGGGACAAACATCTAAAATTGGAATTCCTGGGTCAAAAGGTGTGAATGTCATTGCCTTCCAGAAGTTTGCAACAATTTTGACTTTGTCCCCAAGGAATGAAAATGCCCAGGTGTGGTGGGTGTGCAGCTGGGAGTGTCCTTAGTTACCTTCCAGTTCAGCCCTCCAGTTGCTGGATGAGGGGGCTGAGGTCCAGGGGGGACAGCATTTGTTCACAGACTCTCAGAACAGCCAGGGTGGGAACCCAGGATGCCCCCTCTTGCCTTGGCGCTTTCCTGTCCTTCCTCCTTGTGCCCTATAGAGGGCGCTAGTGTGCCGCCCGCCCTGGACACGTGGGGAAATGGCCCGGGGACCCTGCTGAGTAGGCGTTTGCAGTCATCCTGCAGAGATGCGTGCCTGCTTGCCCAGCTCCCGAGGCAGGTTTAACTGTGGGATGCCCTTCCCTGCAAAGCGCCATCTGGCACCAAGTTCACTGTCTTTTCTTAATTAAAGTTAGTTTAGACTCTGTGAATGCTCTTCCTTGACAGTCTACCAATCATCTTGTGGAGTTTATACTAACCCCAAATCACATTAAAAAATTTTTAAATTACAGTTAAAAATGTCAGCAGTGGGAGGTGTGGCTGGAGTAGGAAGGGTGTGGTGGGTTGGAGAAGGAAGCATTTGCTGGACTCACAGAGAGCTAGTCTGGTCCTCCAATCCCTGAGCCCCTGTCCCTTCCTCCTGGAAGCCCAGCCCTGCTCACCCCAGTCTCTCTGCAGGGCTGCACACTTGTCCTGCTCCCCCCTCTTCTCCAGGCCTTTGCACATTCTGTTCGCTCGGTCTGCAGCGTCCTTCCCCTGCTCCTCACTGAGCCAGGGAACGTCGGCAGCTCAGGTGCCCCTCCTCCAAAGACACCCTCTCCGACTGCAGTTAGGGGTGCCCTCCCTGTGCTCTCCCAGCTTCCTTACTCTCCCATCACAGCGTGCTCAGCATCAATTGGCTTTGTCTTGCCTCTCCATCTCCTCTGTCCCTGCTCTCATCTTGCCGCCGTGGATAGGCCCAGGAGAAGCTGGGCGCCAGAGCAGCCCAGACAAAGGAGGAAAGCTGAGGACACCACCTGGGTTTCTGGCTTGGGCTGGGGGTAGGTGGCAGTGCCAGTCTCGGAGAAGCAGAGAAAACCTGGAGTCTTTCTCCTAGAGCCTGGAGCCCTCCTGGGGCTGGTCTAATCCCCAGCCTGTCTTTTTCCAGCTTCGGAATGGAGCCCCCTACACTAGACTCCCGAGTGACAAGCTGAAGGCAGTCATCCCCCCGTTCTTACCCCCTTCCAGCTTTGAGCTGTGGAGCTCTAATCGGTCCCGGACATGTCACAATGGGAAGGCAGACTCCGTGAAGACTGTGCTGCCCCAGAGAGCCATCAGGGGCCACCCTGTGGGCATGGGCAGCGGGAGCACAGAGCCCGTAAGTCACCAGCCGACACACATGCGTCACTCACGGCTCACTGAAACTGAGGAGTTACAAAAGAAGGGACCTCAACCCAATGGAAGCTTTTTGTTTTCTTTTTAATTTAAAATGAGCAATATCATTTTGTCTAATGAAATCCTACAAAGGGACTTAATATGTAAACTGATGAAAATGTTGGGAGAAGAAATGAAAGCAGGAGCCTGCTCTCTGTAAGCCTGGAGCTCTAAGGCACAGTTCGAAGACCTGACCTAATCCACCCTCCTCTTTGGTAGATGGGGAACGGGACCCAGAGGAAATAACTTGCTAAAGATCACCTAGCCAGGTGGGGTGGGTCTGGCACCAGAAATCAGGTTCTTGGATTTTAACCAAGTTCTACATTACATTATTGCTCAGGTCCATGGCCACAAGCAAACATTACGAGGCTTTGTGTGCTACTGGTGTTTTGTTGAACCCAGAAGGAGTAGGACTTCTATCATTTGACCACAGTGGTTTCTGACCTGTGGCCCTGGGTGTGTCTCTAATGTACTGAGGTAGTGCCTCTCGATGGGGGCTATTAGCTCCATGTTTGTAGACTGTGTCTGTAGATACAGTAACTGAGCAAACGGAAGATGAGGATTTCAGACCTGACCCTGCTACAATGTGCTCAGTGATTGGAAAAACTCAGAGCCTCCTCTCTGTAAAATGGGGCTAACCCCCTTTGCTTGCTGCTGCCTTCCAGAGCTGTTGTAATATCAAATCTTTAGTGGAAGAAAGGACTGGCTCTGGAGATGCTCGAAATGGGCAGGGCTTGCTTGCGTGCAGTCTGCAGTGTGGGAGATGTTGACTGATCCTGACAACAGGGTGACCCAGGGAAACAGTGTCACAGGGCTCAGCCTGGGCCAACAGTTGGGTCAGCAGCAGATAGAAATGCACTCCCATCCCTTAGGGGACTCCTAGCAAATTGAGCACCATGCAGGGGAGAAGCAAGCGCATAGGCTGGGGGTGGGGCAGCTGCACTCCAGGCACCTCTCCATGTGATTCTGGGTGTTGGGGGAAAGAACAACAAACCCTAACCTGGCATTCACCTTATTCTTACAGGTACCTGTCAGGCCAGTTAAATTTCCATCTCTCTCCAGAAGCCCTGCCTCTCCTGCTAATTCTGGAAACTTCAACCACTCTCCTCATTCCTCAGGTGGCTCCAGTGGGGTAGGGGGCATAAGCAGGCATGGCGGGGAGATGCATAACCGCTCAGGTAGGTACCCAAGCAGGGCCACTCAGGGGAGGTGGGAAAATCCCTTGGGGCTGAGGTGGGGAACTGCCCCCTGTGCTTGCTCTGCCAACAGCCCCAGAAACAACTGCACACACCCTGTCTTTCTCTTTGATGTTGCCAAGGAATTTTCCACTGAATTCACAAATTGGAGTTTCTTTTATGCATTTTCTTGGGATGGGGAAAGTAGAGAGGAAGGAAATAACATCTATTGTAATGCTTATTTTCTTGGGAAATTTTACAAGAAATTAAGAGAAATGCATGGTGTTTGCATGGTGTTTAAAATCCTTGAGGTTAAACCTTGGATATCTTCTCATCCTGCCCCTTCACTGAACAGATTAACTGAAGCTAGGAGTGGGGAACAGATTTGCCCAGGGACACACAGTAAGTTGGAGACAATTAGGACTCAAACTGGAGTGCCCACAGTTATTTTAGGCTTACAGCATACTTTCTAGTCCTCTTGGAGGGTGCTGGGATTAACCAAACCAGCTTTGCAGGAAGGCATCCCTCCTTTATGCCATTACGTAAGAATGCATGATTCTTATAGAAGAAGCTTTAAGACCAGATAAAGAGAAAAAATATATATAGTAGAGATCATTGTTAATATTTTGGTGTATATCTTTGCAAAGTATTTTTATGCCTGTTACATTTATGAAAGTGGAATAATTACTGCGCGCTTCATATGTGCCCGGCACAGTGCCTGGCCCTGTAAGTGGGGTATACCCTTCAGGCCCCTAGCAGCCTTCAAGGGTGTCCTCTCCATTTTACACCCCAGGGAACCAGGCTCAGGAAAGTTGAATGACTCACCCCAGGTTGTGCAGCTGTGAGGTGGCAGCGCTGGAACCTGGACTCAGGCAGTCTGACTTCAGAACACAGAGTGCTCTGTAACCTTTGTCCTCTCTGCACACACTACCATATTGTGAACACCCTTCTGTGTCACTATACCTATGTCTACAGTATATTTCTAATGACTAAACAGCATTCCATTCATAGAGGTATCACAGTTTTATTTACTCAGTTCCCTCTGGGTGACCACGAGGATCTGTGCTGGTGGACGACCTTACTAAGTACTGCCTTCATACCTCCAGGCTTGCCCGCTTGCCCAGTGACTGGCTTAACTGAAGTTCCCTTGTATCAGGGTGGTGGAATCAATGGATTTGCCTATTTTTGAGGCTTTTGGTACATTTTGCCTTCCAGAATGACTGTTCGTACATGTAAAATATTTACAGCAGTGCCTGGCGCTGAGTCCATATTCAATAAATGTTAGTTATCCGCATTCGCCCTCTAGCAGCCTCCCTTAGCCCTGGATATTATCACTTTCCCCTTTTCCTTCATAGTAATTCCAGGTTGTGATAGATTTGGGGAAACTGGGGGAGGGAACATGGCAATCAGGGTGTTCCCTGATAGGGAAGCTCAGCCCTCTGAGCATTATGGAATGAGGAAGAATTGACACACTGTGAGAGTAGCTGTGAGTGTAAAGCTCTAAAAGGGGGAGTTGGAGGGCAAGGGAGGGGCCTTGGTGTGGCTGGACGGCAGCACGCCATGGGGGGCCGCGTCTGTCTGCTGGAGGCCGGCATGCGGTGGCCCAGGGAAAAGTGAGAACAACCTGCTCTTGCCAGCATGGCATCGTTCACCGCCTCATAACGATGCCTTTGGAGCATGATGGCTGCTGCCTCATGGCCACCGTCCAGTTCCCTTATGCTCAGCCCCAACCAGAGCCGCACGGGGAGGGAGTCTGGGAAATGTGTTTCTGGCTCAGCCAAGTCCACACATGAAATTCACCTTACCCATGTTGCTGTACTCTGGACCCATAGCAGGCATTTCTATTCCTGTTTCCTCAGGTGGCAGCATCGACAGTGTCCTGTCCCAAATTGCTGCCCAGAGAAAAAAAGCAGCTGGACTGTCTGAGCAGAAACTCAGCCATCGGTCAAGTCCTGTTGGGCCAGCACCAGGGTCCAGCCCGTCCGAGCTCCCAGTCTCCCCTGCAGGATGCAGTGGTCCCAGTGGCAAGGTCCTTGTTGTATTTCTGTCTTCTCCTATTAGCTTCAAAGGTTCTGTGCCAATGTGAGCCACGTGCCAAGGAGTACAGGCACTACCAGAGTCATGGGACAGGACTAAAGACAGGGCCCTTCTAGTCGGCCTCGCCTGGGTTTTCTGAGAAGGGCTGGGTCAGGTAGGCAGTTGCTGAGATCACACCCTGTGCCTTCAGTCCCCTGCATACTCATTCACCTTCCGCCTGATCGCTAGGGCACCTCCAGGTGCCTCATTCAGCCTCACACTGCACGTGTTTGCTCAGTGATTGGAGCAAAGAGGTTCAGGGTATGGATTCAGGAGCAGGCTGCCTGGGTTGAGATCTTAGCCCCACAGAGCAGCCTTTAGAATGGGGCCTGGCCTCTGGGAAGCCTGTGTGAGTGCCACAGCTGAAACTGACATTATTAGCAGTAGTATTTGTCCTCCTACCTGACATGGCACACATCTTTGGCACATCTGCCCTGCCTGGCACTTCCAGCAGTGAGGACCTAGCAGTGAACTGGGGGTTTGGGGACCACTGTTGGGGTGTCAGTATAGACACAAGGAGTCTCAGTGTGGTAGAGGCTGTGCTGGAGAAGTGAGGAAGCTGTGGGTGCCTGGATGAGGGCTCCTGCAGCTCGAGGGCATCAGTGACATCTAAATGAGGGTCTGAAGGATGAGGAGCCAGATGAAAGGGGCAGGGGTGGGACAGGGTGTGATACTGTCCCAGGGTGAGGGGACAGCATGTGCAGCACTCCAGAGGTGAGAGTGTGGCAGAGAGGGGAGGAACTGAGGGAAGGCTGGTTGGCAGGACAGAGCCAGAGCCTCCCCACTCTGGCACCATTCCTCCATTAATGCAGCCCAAGAGCAGTCACCACATGGTCACCTCTATGGAGTGTGCAGTGGACGAGAGCCGTAAATGCCTCTCTGCAATGGGAAGTCTTTTAGCGTCTTCACAATCTGCCCCTCCACTTCTTGAGCCCCTCCACCTGGGTTGTTTAATGGCGTGAGCCCCCAGAGTGTGTGAGTGTGAACGGTGGCCTCCTCTACCAGTGGCCCTCCAGGTGCCCCCAGTGGTGCAGTGTGGTCCATTTCCTCCTCTGGGAGGACCCCCAAGTCCAGATTCAATCCCCCTCTTCATCATATTTTCTAGAGGTCTTAAGCTTTTTCCCCGGGGGAAGTTAGAGCACCTGAACCCCTGGACGTTTGCTCAGAAGCGCCTCCAGAGGCTGATATTTTAATGGATGTCTGAGAAATAGCCTTTATTTTCTATCCAACCACTGTTGGTTACACAACTCTTTTTGTTATTCAAATTCCTTTTTGCAATTGGACCTACATAATTAGTTTCCTTTTTAAATACACCTCCGGAAAAGTTTCTCTGTGCCTATGCATTAGCATATTTTCCATTATACTGAAAACTACTTATGTGAAGGAGCTGTATAATTAAGTTCCTTTTAGAATTCAGCTCTAGGAAAAATGTCTGTACTGATATTTTGATACATTTTCTTTCCTCAGATAGTAAGAATTATATAATTATTGTATTTCTCTTTTTGCCTTTGCTGCTAGGAAACTTAGAGCTACTCATTAAAGTAAGTCTGCTACTCTGTGCTTTGATACAGTTTTCCTCTTCTCTGTTTAAAACTTTCTGTTTCTATTTTGATGATCTTATTAGATGTGTCAGATATTAGTGTTCTTTAATTGGTGTTGAGAATAGGTAAGCATCTAAGTTATAAATTATATTAACTGTTACCTCACTTGGATGCATCTATCATATATAATCTATACAAATGTATTTTGATGAAAGGAAATTGTGTCAGGGATGCATTCAGGAAACAATAAACTGGGAACATGATCTAGTTCAATGATCACCTGAGAGTCTTAACATACTAATGTACTGCAACCTTGGGGAGCTGTTTAAAAATTCAGGTTTCTAGGCCACCCAGCAAAACTGAATGATACTCTCAAGATAGGGTCTGGGGACTTTGTTTTTACCCACAGAGTGTTACAGCCAGCCCTGTCCAGGGCTCTTAGAAACCACTGCCCTAAATCAAAGGACACAGGAGTGGGCTTTCTGTCAAAGTCACCAGCAGCAAAAAGGAGACATGAAGTGCTTTTCAAAGACTCCCTTAGGAAGAATTAGAAATTAGTATTCAAAATATTAGCCTCCTGAATATGGTTTTTGTACTTTGCTTGAAACAGTCACCACTGTAATGGTGGAATATTCACAAGGCACAGCTTCTAGCATGTTCACAAATTATCCTGATGTGAGCTTTAAGAGACACAGAATGGGGGGTCATAGCATGCATCAATATTTCCCAGATCTCTGGAAGCCCAAAGGCCCACTGGGTATATCAGCTTTCTGTTCCCACCCTGAAGTTCAGTGGTTTAAAACAAAATGCATTTCTTTGGCTCGTGAAACTATGGGTCAGCAGTTTAGTCTGGACTTAGGCCATTCTTCTCATCTGGGGGGATCACGTATGTGTCTGGCTCTTGGCTGGGGTAACCAGGATAACTGTACCATGTGTGTCCACAGAAGCTTCGACACGTTCTCATGGCAGTGACTGAAGGCGTGAGTTGAAAACCAATCAAATTCTTTAAGCAAGTCAGTATACCCACTGCAGGAGAGCACATAGAGTTACATAGCAAAGGTATGGATCCAGGGAGGAGTTGCACCATCAACATAATTAACTTGCTACACTGAGGATATAAGGAATAGTTCATATATTTCCGAGCATCCCAAATAGTCTTATGTATACCTGCCCCCTCTCCAGTAATGCTGGTCACAAGGTCCAGAGTATCATGTTTCTTTGCTTTTGGCTGGGACAGATCTGTTTTGTAGGGATATACTAATTATCTCATACTTAATCAGAAGCTTTGTTGTTGAATGTCTTTATAGAAACAGCAGAGTGAGGAATTTATTATTAGTAATATTGACAAAGTCTTTCAAAACCTAAGAGAGGGACTTCTTTTTCCACTCTAGGATATAATTAGAATCATTGAAGGCTTAGCAGGAGAAGTATGACCATTTCCAGCCATAAAAACTATTTCTCTTAGTCTCTACTGTTCTTCTCAAAATGTCCAATTTTTACCAAAATTACAAAACATACAAAAATACAAGAAAAGCTACACTCCCAAGAAACAGAGCTATCATCAGAACCTGACTTCAGTATGATAGGTGTTGGAATTATCTGATGGAATTTAAAAGAACTACAATTAAATAGGTTAAAGGCTCTAGAGGAAAATTTGAAAATATGCAAGATCATCTGAGTAACTATTTCAGCAGAGAGATAGAAACTATTAGAAAGAATCAAATGAAAATACCAACAGAGATGAATGACTCTGATGGACTCCTTAGTAGACTTGACACAGACAAGGGAAGAATCAGTGAACTAGAAGATGGGGCAATAGAAATTACCCAAACTGAAACACAAGAAAAGAAGTTAAAGCAAAAGCAAAAATAAGAAAGGTTGTAAGATAATATCAAAATCTCTTACATATGGGTAATCAGAATTCTTAAAGGAAGAAAGAGAGAGGGAAAGAGAATGGTCAGGTAGAGGGAATATTTTTAAATAATGGCCAGAAATTTCTCCAGTTTAATGATAGATGCCAAACCGTAGGTCCAGGAAGTTCAGAAAACACTAAATAAGATAAATTTCAAAAAAAACATTCCTACGCATATCATATTTAAACTACAGAATAAATCAAGAACTCTCAAAACTCCATAAATAAACCAGCAAATTTTAAATGGCAAAATATCTACAAAGATATTTCATCAGAGATATACAAATGGGAAATAAACATAGGAAAAGATGTTGACCATCATCAGTTGTTTGGGAAATGCAAATTAAAGCCATATGAGATAGTACTACATACCTATTAGATTGGCTAAAATTAAATGTTTGGTGAGAATGTGGAACCCCTGGAACTCTCATTCAATGCTGGTGAGAATGCAAAATGGTACAGTCACCTTGAAAAAGTTTGGCAGTTTCTTATAAAGCTAAATATACACTTACCATAGGAGCTAGTTATCATAATCACACAAAACTGGAAACATTAACAAGTGAATGGGTCAACTAATTGTGGCACATCCATGCAATGGAATACTACTCAGCGGCTGGAAGGAATACACTACTGATACTGTTGTAGTAACTGGAATGGATCCTAAAGGCATCATGCTGACTAGACTTAAAAGTCTACATATATGGTTCCATTTATATGACATTCTAGAAAAACAAAGCTATAGGAATGGAAAATAGATCAGTTATTTCCAAGGATTGGAATGAGGGGAGGGATTGACTAGAAAGGGACAGCACATGGGAGTTTTTGGTTGGAATGATGAAACTATTCTCTATGGTACTCTGTTGGTGGGTACACAATTCTGTGCATTTTTCAAAACCCATAGAATTATACACATTAGAGTTATTTCTGCTGCATGCAAACTTAAAAAACAAAGTCAACTAGGAGTCAAAGATGGAATGCAGACTCTGGCAACAGATCTAACTGTATTACAAATGAATGACACAACCACACTAGCAGGTAGGGGAAGAGATGGTGTGTCAAGTGGATACGGTAAGGCTAAAGTAGACAAAAGTCATGCACAAGCAGTGTACTCTAGTTGATAATTTTTTTTCTTGCAGGTATATGGTATATAGGTTAAATTCTGAAACTACTTTACATATATATACTATTGGTGTATTTATGCACTTTATGTATATGCTACAGTTGGATAAATGAGTGAATATAATGAGTCCAGTTTTTAACTGTCAGAGATTGAATCAAAGGGGAAATGCTAGAACAAACCCCACAGATATTGTATTAAAGTCAAAGGTATCAGTATGAATCAGTATGAATGCAAGCTTGTAAATATAATACACACACATACACACACAGATTGATATAGAAATAAGTATGGCTATGTGTGTATACATGGGTTAGTATATTTTATATATTTCCTTGATCTGTCCACTGAGAAGACCTAGAAGCAGTGATACCCAATAGCCATGAGCAACCCAGTACCCAGATTTTGTTTTCTAAACACCATTCTCAAACAAAAGGGCCAGGGCCTTGGAGAAGTGGTTATTCTAGTTGTGGGTCAGTGAAAAAACAAGATGAGCCTAAAGCATTTTGTGATGTCAGAAAGTAAGGAAATGCTTTAAAAAAAGGAAAAAAAAAACCAAGATGGGCATGTCAAAAGGACACAGGAGTCAACCTGCGAAGCGGTAACAATTCAAACAGCTATAAAATAACAATACTATTAGATTATAGCCCAAAGAATAAAATAAATATCCAGGAGCCCATACTGATATGGATGAACAACCGAATAAATAGAGAAGGAACAACTCTTTCTTACAGAATAATTCCAAATAATAAATGTGGAAGGAATAAGAGAAATAGTAAGTCACCATTAGCACATAACAGTAGTAATTGCTCCAGACAAGATCCACCAAAGAATGCTAAAATTAGTAGCCAGAAATTTAAGGAAAAGCAAGATATTTAGTTCAAAATGTCCACCCCCAAGTATTTATTCATCATAAAGGGAAAAGTAGTAACTTCACTTTACTGCTTGAGAAACCCGACAGATGCCACCTGCCTGTGTGAGTTCAGTGAGTGCGATAAGTAATAAGGTACTGTGAGATCCTGGTATGAGACACTAAGAACAGCTCATTTCCTTCTCTGCTCGTCGACCCAAAAACCCATAAGCAAATCTAACTATGAGAAATCATAAGACAGACCCAAATTGAAGGGCACTACAAATACCTGATCAGGACTCTTCAAAAAAGTGTCAAGGTCAATGAAAGACAAGGAAAGCTATCTCAGATTGGACGAGACCAAGGAGATGTGACAAGTCAGTGCAACATGGGATCCTGGACCAGAATAAGGACGTGAGTGGAACAACCAGTGAAATCTGAGTAGTTTGTAGTTTGGCTAATGGCTTCATGCCAACATTAATTTTGTTGTTTCGATCATTGTACTCTGGTTATGTAAGATGTTAATGTCAGGGCAAGCTGGCCAAGGGATACACCAAAACTCTGTTCTACCTTTGCAACTCTTCTGTAAGTCTAAAATTATTTCTACATGAAAAGGCTTTTTTTTTTTTAAGCCAAATCACACACATACACACACATGGGAAGTATAGCAAGTGTTCTTTGGTGAAAGGTTGGAAATCACTGGTTTAGGGGAAGGAACACCAAGAGCAGAAAGGGACTTCACATATATATAAGCTAAACTTCCATTTTAGAGCTGGGTTAACTGAGAGGTAAGAGACTTGGCCAATGACACAGTGCTTGGAGCTACAGGGACAGAACTAGCACCTGGTTTTCTGGGTCCTTACAGGCCACTTTTTCCATCCTACCCCCTGCGTCTCTGCTCCAGAGGATGAGGATTTTCCTATAACTGTTCTGATAACACTGTTTCCGCTTCGCATGTTTTCTTAAGTGCATTTCATAATCCTGGGTAGATACCTTGTTGAGTCAAATATCACCCATCACCCATGTTCCCTGTTGTGGGTGTCTGTTCTAATCATTTCTACTCTCCAGGTGATGACTTATATATTTGACTTACTCTTTTGAGTAGAAACTGGAATCGAGCAAAAGGCCTCCATCTAGAACTTCCACCACCTCCAAAAGCACCTCCCCCACCCTCACGCCCTCCCCCTCGCCCAGAGGGCACGCGGCCGAGTCCTCGGTGTCTTCCTCTTCGTCCCATCGGCAGTCTAAGAGCAGTGGGGGCTCTAGCAGCGGCACCATCACAGACGAGGGTGAGTCCCCAAAGTCCTGACGTCTCAGCTTTTCCTCTTCACCATGGTGACCTGGAAAGTTTCCTTAATTGCTGTAGCCATCCTACGTCGGGTTTTACAATTTAAAACAAAAACATCCGTCCCTTCATTCTACCTTGTATTTTTGTCTTCACTGTGCTAAAGGTATGATAAGCTCCCTCTTGAAATAGTTTTTGAATGTAGATGAGTTTTGTGAATATACACAAACCTACACTCATAGAACTGCCTCTCCAATACCAAATTATGTACCTTTCTGTGAACCTTGTATAAATCAGAACTTTGTCAGTTGCAAGTGATAGAATCTCCACTCAAACTGGTTTAAGCAAAAACAAAAGCAAAACAATCATTTGTCGGCTCATATAATGAAGTATCTAGGTCATGCTTCAGGTATGTGTGGATCCAGGTGCTTTGGGAGTATTTCTCTCCATATCTCAGGTAGGCTTTCTCCAAGTAGCAGCAAGGGTGTCCCCTAGCAGCTTCAGGCTTACTTTCTCTTCCTGCTAACTTAGCAATCTCAGCGGAAAGAGTGTTACTTTCTTCGTAGGTCCAGCAAAATCCTAGGGCAAAGGTCATTGGTCTGCCTTGGCTGTATTTATACCAGCTTGGGTCATTTGCCCATCTTTGAGGGTAGAATGTGCTGATTGGCCAGGCCCAGGTCATGTGTCAGTCAGCCTTTGGAGCTGGGATCCACGTGTACCCTAAGGATGGTGGGCAAACAAAAGCAGTAGATGTCCACTACACCCTGAAGCACTTTGGAACCTGCATGCTTGAATTGCAAGCCCCTCCTCTAGGGATAATGAGGAAGAGAAGATGGAATGGAAGGTAGGACAGGAGTGGAGGCCCCGCAGTGAGGCCCCAAATAAAAATAGGAAGATAAAAAAGATAAAGGGAGATGAAGAGAAGTATCCCATCTTTTAAAATTGCTCTCTGGTGGCTCCTGGGAGTGAGAAGGGGAAAGGAGGAAATGGAGTTTGGTGAGAGAGGGGCACCAGCAGGCACAAATCAAGGAGAATAAATCAGGGAGGGGAGGGAAATCTCACTGTGTGTATGGGCCTAGCAAAGGCATTTGCAGGCATCTCACTGCTGCTGCTGGGAGAAAGGTGCTGAGCAGGTTCTGCTCAGAAAGTGATAAGTTGAAATCCATTGCACAGGCTCTAGTCTGCACTGAGTTGATGAATGCATGCTGCCATTGGCATCCTCTTTATTTGCGGACTGCCTTTATTGTTTTGTGATATCTAGTACAGTCATTTATTATATCATTATAAAAGCTTCAGCGATTCACTAGCATCCCCATTCCTCCTTAACCATGTTTTCTAAGTGGAGTGTTAAGTTCCCACTCATGAATTTTCCCACCTCAGAGGCTTTCAGAAATCCAAACTCCTGGAGACTCAGTTAGATATTTGTACCCCCACCTTTTTCCAAAAAAGAATTGAGACAGTGGATATCTCTATATGCACTGTCCATGCCCACTCTTTTTCCTCTCATTCATTATAAAAAAGGGCTTGCACAGCCCTCACTGGGATAGAAACAGGACGACACAACAGTGATTTCTTTTTAAATAAAAAGAAATTTCTCTGGCTTAAAAGCCTAGTTTTCCCTCCCAGAGTTCCTGGGTTGTGAGGCCATGAGACCCTTGTCCTGTGGGCATTAAATTCTCATAGGACAGAAACCACAGTCCACCCCCAAATAGCTATTGTTTATATTTTGGTGGGAAATGTGTGGCCTCCGTCAAGGACCATGGGCAAGTCTTTGCCCTGTCCCATCTTGCCACCCGTGTGCCTCTGTCTAGACTCCTCCGGTAGGAAGTGGTGAAGCCTCTGTTGATACGGCCTCATATTGGTTCCATGACAGATTCTAGGGCAGGTGCTGCTGCTAAGGTCATTCACAGTCAGGATGGGGAGTCAGATGCGTTCAACATGGTAACATTAAATGATTGTAACACAGGACGGGATCAAACCTGAGTTATCAGCAGAGTGCCTCGGCAGGCTTCAGTGAAAGACGGGCATTCGGGCCAGGCCACGAGGTTGGGTACTGGTGAGCCAGAACCTATTGCTAAATTGACAGGTAGTGTGATTAAACACAGCTTTTAAAAGTCAGATTACAACCACACAAAAAAACTTATTTTTGAAAAGGCCAGAAAGAGTCAAATTACATAACTTAAAATTAATTGAATTAAATATAAATGTATGTGGTTTTTTTTTAATGTATGTTCATTTTTAGTACATATTACTGCTGTCTATGCTCTTGAGGTCATTTCCATCTCCTTCATTTATGTGGTGGGAAAACTGTATAGTTCTTGTCTCTTCCCAGTTCCACTTTTAAGAACATTATGTGGGTAGCTTGAAACCAGCTTTGAGGGGAGTATTTGCACCAGAGAAATCAGCAAACACCACCATTTGGGGTTTGATTTATTGTTTTAAAGATTGTCTAGATATAATCTGGACAATGAAGAAAATGTTAATTATGCAGGTGAAACTTAACATGTCATGTCTGTTACATTGTGAATAGCACAAGAAAGTGAGAATGTTCCAGGATTTGAAAACCATTGTCTGATTCAGCAAAGATGCCATGTGAAGTTCCAACATACGTATTTGTTGTTTCGTTTCATCGTACATGTTCACATAAATGGAACTGTGAACCAGTATTCATGTTGGAACCATAGTCAATGGCTAAAGGTACAAGAGTAGGACAAAAATCCATGAAATATTCAGGGAGATGCTGGAAATGCAATGAAAGTGTTGGCTATATGGAATTTATGATAGTGTTATGTAATTTATTGTTACATGTAAATTGTGTGCTACACATCCATTATAGAAGTAAAACCTGCAATTAACTTACGTACCTACATACATGCAGAGAGCCAGCTGCTAACCATTTACCAGCACACTCTTGTGAGGAAAAACTGCATGTGGAGAGGACAGCAGGAGCAAAGGTTTTGTGTCATGAATTTACAGTAGGTGAGGTGTTGTGTGGACTGGGACTTGATTCATCTCACTTCCTACCTCAGTAGCAGCTCTTTTTGTGAAGCCTTGAGCTGGTCAGCTGTCCTCTCTTGTCCAGATCCCCTTGTTCGTGCCCTTCACCGTAGCACTCATCACCAATGTGGGAGGTGGCAGAGCGGGCAGGGTAACTCAGGCCTGGTAGCTAGACCACTGGGTTTGAATCCCTGCTCTGCTGTGGACTAGCAGTGTGACCTCACCCACGATATGGTAGCCAGCCTTTCTGTGCCTTCCTTCCTTTCCATAAATGGGGACACTAACAGGGTCTATCTCATGTGATTATTGTGAAAAACAAATGGGTCCTCCAGGTACTACTGGATGCCTGATGGTAAACACTGCATCAGCTCTCACCCTCATTGTTGTATCTTCCCAGTCACGCTGAGCTCCTCCAGAGCGTGGACCTTTCCACCCTTGCATGCTCAGCATGTAGTAGGCATGTTGGCAGCCATTGTTGAATGAATGAATAAAAAAGGAACCCGGGCCTCCTTACCTCCAGTCTACTCTTCTGTGAACTGCACCCACTGTCCCAGGACCTTTGCACTTGCTGTTCCTGCTGCCTGGATGCTGCCTGGTGCTTTCCCTAGATATCTGCACAGCTCACTCCTTCATTTATTGTTCAGATGTTACCTTATAAAAGAGGCCTTCCCTCACCACCCTCTATGAAACATTCTCCCTTTCCCCATCATCCTCCCCACACTGCTCTCTTCATCCTTGCCGCCTTTGCTCTGTCTTACTTGTCCTGTTTTGATCCCTGTTGAGTCCCCAGAGCTTAGTCTGGTAAATCACTATTGAATGTGTGAATGAATATTTCTTCAGGGCTCAGATACCGGTCTTGCTCTCTTTTCTTCACCTCCTCCTACCCTCTGATATCTTGATAACCAAAACCCCTTGTATTCCTTGTGCCCCTCTGGCTCTGCTGTTCTTCTCAGATGCAGCCTTCCTTCAGGAAGCCCCCAGCCTCCTCGCACTTAAGCCAAACCTCTATTCTGGCCTGAAGCCCATCCGCCTGCTCTGCTCCGGTCTCTGTGAGCTGACAACTTGCTGGCATCAGCATTTACTGCAGGTGCAGCTACCAGCAGTAAAAAAATCATAATTAAGAACTGTTCTTGGACAGAAGGTGGAGTCTTCGTCCCAGCAGCTCTCAGAGAATTTGGTGGTCACAGCCATTGGCGTGTCAGCCTAGTCCTGAACCTCCCCATCTTCTGTCTCCACAGCCCAGGTTGGGACTTGGGGAGACGACAAGGGCATGTCTTGAGGGGAGCAGAGTGGCTGAAAGGGGGCTCGGAACCAGCCCCCAGCTTCATCCACAAGAGCCCGGCCTAGATCTGTGTTCTGTGTTGGGGTTTCTTGTCAAATTCCATTTGAAATAAGGTTGCCACAGCTTTATGCAAGTTGGAAGACCACTCTCTTGATACATTTTATCAAATTCTAAAATGCTCTTTCACATCTTTCTCTCTTGAAGATGAACTGACTGGAATCCTTAAGAAATTATCACTTGAGAAATACCAGCCCATTTTTGAGGAGCAGGAGGTAAGGATGTTATTTTTTAATGTCAGTGTGAATTTTAGCATTAAAAAAATCATCTAAATACGTGGGTTTTCATCCTGCGAGCCTAGATTGATCTTTTCATTGAGAAAGCTGAGGAAAGAGAATTGGTGTTCCGCACATTTAGTTCAGTTCATCACAGCGAAACCCTGAGGACCTTATGGCTTGTTTTGTTATAACAGCATTTTGGGATTTTGAGCACTCCTTTCTTTAGTAAAGTTTGTGTCTGTCCTGCACACGCTTTTGTTGAAGGGGATTGACTGGCAGGCTTTTAGGTTTAAAGCGGGTTAAAAGCAAATCCTAATGAATCTCTGTTAAGTGTCTGGATAGAGGGCCTGTGTTAACCTGAGAGAGTTCCTGTTGGCTTAAAAGCATTTGCACACACATTTTTAAAAATTACTCTTCTACAGTTTGGCCGTTTCTCAAAATGTTAAATATAAAGTTACCATGTGACCCAGCAATCCCACTGCTAGGGACACTCCAAGAGAACTGGAAACCTTTGTCCACACAAAAACTTGAACATGAATGTTCATAGCAGTGTAACAGCCAAAAAGTGGGTGACAACCCAGCTGTCCATCAGCTGATGAATAGATAAATAAAATGTCTTATTTCTACATAGTGAAATATAATTTGGCCATAAAAGGGAATGAAATGCTGCTTTTAGATTAACCTTGAAAACATGCTAAGTGAAAGAAGCCAGGCACAAAAGGCCACATATGGTACGATTCCATTTATGTGAAATGTCCAGAATAGGCAAATCTGTAGAGACAGAAAGTAATTAGTGGTTGCCAGGGAGTAGGGGGAGGAGAGAATGGGGAGTGATTGCTCTGTGAATATGGGCTTCTTTTTGGAGTGATGGAAATGTTCTAAAATTGAGTGTGGTGATGGTTGCACAACTCTGAGTATACTGAAAACCATTGAATTGTACTCTTTAAATGGGTGGATTGTATGGTAGGTGAATTATATCCCCTTCTGCTGTGAAAAACTTACCATTATGGCCAAGTAGAACTCTGCTGCAGGCCCACCACCCACCAGGGTGTAATCATTGGTTTAGAATATTCTGGTGCCCAGGTTAGCACAGGACAAACTGTTGTAACTGCAGCAACAATCACGAGACTCTCTCATTGTCCCCGACAAGCTTGAGATGCAACCGAGGAGTTTATATTTTGGTTCAAGAAACAGATGAGGTGCCATGGCTTTCTTCCCCGGGTTGTGCGTCCTTCCTGCCTCCTTGTATCTGTGCATCCTTCAGCAGTGATTTTTCTCACTGCCAGGAAATTGCTCCTGTTTGCTTAGGGCCGCCTGCTTTTGTTTTATACGCTCCCTGCCCTCTTGGAGTGTATGGAGAACACATCTCAATGAACGCTTCTGTTTCTTGAAGTATCTGTTTCACAAGGCAACATTTGTCTTGATTTCTTGGCTTCATCCCCTTTACTGAGCTGGCCCGCCTGGGGGTTCACCTGTCACTTGGTGGTTGCTGCAGATGTCCTGGGGAACTGAGGTATGTTCCAGATGAGATTTGAGGCTTTGGGAGTTTTAAAGGGAAGGGAGAAGGTGGACCATGCAGACTTGCTGTAGTTAAACTCACCCACCTGAAAGTCTCCGTGGCTCCTGGGATCAGGGAGGTGCTGGGGCCTAAGTAGGGCAGCACTGGGGGAAGGGCCTGAGGCTCCTGGCTGGAGGGTGTCCATGTGCATTGGGGTAGTGTGAGGTTAGCTGAGGTAGTGCCCCTTAGTCACCTGATGCAGGTGCCTGCCCTTGTTAGGACCCAGCTCAGCTGTCTCCCCCTGTCCTTTGCTCCTTTCTGGGCAATGTATAAGCTGGTTAGCACTGTGTGAGATTTGCTGTCTAGATGGATCCACAACCCCATGTTCCCTTGAAGGCTTTAATAGGACTGAGGTTTTAACTCTGATGACTGTCCTCGCCCTTACCTCCGTGCCCAGTCCCCGCCACTTCTTAGTCCCTTGCAGAAACTCCTTGAAGTATCTGACATGTAGATAGCACCTTTCCCTCGTTTCCAGGGCTCGTAGAAATTTCTCCCTATTATTATGTATTTTTAGTTCTTGTTGAGAATTTGGAAGAAAGATGAAGTTAATACATGTTCTCATCTTGCTATACAGAAAGTGAAGACAGCCTAATAATTTTCATCTTTCTACCTGTATTAGGATGGGTTTTGCTACATGTATTGAAAAATCTCAAAATAATTGTGTTAAACAAAATAGAAGATTATTTTTCCCACAGAAAGTTTGGAAGTGAGTCATCTAAGGTCCTTCTAGCTCTCTGCTCCACCATCACGAGCATGTATGGTCTTTCATAGCTACTGAAGCTCCAGTCATTACTTCCATAATAGTCAGCAGGATGGGAGGAAGTAGCAAAAGGACACATTTCTCCTTTATTAAAGAGTAGAACTTTTTTTAAAGGTACTTCCCAAAGTACCATAAACCAGAAGTCTGTCACCTGAATTATCCTCAGAAATACAGTATTCTAGCTTCATTGAAATGTGCCTAGCTGAAAATTGGGATTTTATTACTAAGAAAAAAGTAAGGCATGAATATTGAAAGAACACTGGGATGTTTCTGCCTCATCCCTGCTAATCCTCCTCAAATACTCACAGAGGAGAATTCAGTCCCTGGTGCTCACCACCTAAAATTAGCTATGAGAGCATGGCAGCCTCCAGAGTTGACAGAGGTAAAGGTTAAGAAGGTCAGTGCAGATGGGGAGGCAGTAGAATATTGGTTAATGTGGTCATTTATTCAGTCAGCAAACACTACTCAAGTCTCTGCCCCCTAGCAGCACCTCTGCCTGATGCACAGAAATACCCAGAACACTCTGGGAGCCTAGGAGAGGGGTCTATAGAGGGAGGGCCAGAGGAGGCCTCAACTGAGAGCAAACTGAGCTTTGAACCAAAGAAAGAGAGGCACAGGGCTGGAAGGACATCTGGGAAGAGGGAGCAGGCACGCTCAGAGAGCCACTGGCACTTTGGCTAGGTGTAGGCCAGGTACACCTGGAGGAGAGAGCAGAAGCAGGGCCTGGGCAGTGTGTGCATGGTTCTGTGGGCCATGGGCTGAAAGCAGATGCAGGATAGAAAAATCTCTGGCCTCTGGTATGAAAGGTGGACAAGGGTTGGAGGGGGAGCTGGAGGCAGAACCACAGAAGGGAGAAACTGATTAGAAAGCAGTAGGTCCCTGAGCAAGAGGGTTTATGTGCAGGACATCAGAGACGTGCCGAGGAGCTGGCCAAGAGGACTTGCTGGGTGTGGGGTCTCTGCCTGGAATGGCGGTGAGTGGGGGTGTCTGGCAGGGTCAGGTGGTTTCTGTAAACACCATGTCACTGTTCATTCAGACCCTCAGCACCGTGTGAGCTGGGAAGTCCCGGACAGAGGCAGGGTGGTGGGGAGCACACCCTTTCCCACTGACTCAAACCTGACTCAAGATTTTTTTTAATCCAGGAAAGTGAAGTAACCATTAATAGAAGGAAAGACAGGGACATTTCTCAGAAAAACATTCCTCTATTTCTACATACATCAAATGTGTTGAGGAAGAGTTTTCAAAATCTTATTCGATATCTGTGAGGGAATAGAAAACAAAGAATAATAAAGTGAAGAACTAAGAGCTTACAATCAGTTATGAAAATTTTCTTTTAAATGATGTTATATAACTAAAGTATAATATTTTTATAATTAAATACAGTTATGAAGCTTTTTGTAAACTCTGTTTAGAACCTACAGCTACCCTGTAAGCTAAGTGATGGGAGAAATCATACTTCTTGGTGGGAAACTTAGCTAAAGTACCTCCCCAGGTGCCCCTTCTATGTCTGAGGTCACTGTCATCTCACAAGTAGGGTGGTGGGTACTTACAGCATCCAAGTCACATCCAACCTTCCCTCAGCCCTGCCTTGGAGAGACAGATGCTAAAGCACGGAAACTATCACGGGGAGGCCTGTTAGCCTTTCCCCTGGAGCTGCAGCCTGAGCAGAGACAACAAAAATGTTAGGATTGCACCCGTAGAATCCAAGGATCATACAGATTTGAGATGCCTGTATCCTAAGCCCTCCTCTGCCTCGGTTCTCAGTGACCTTTCTTTCCCTTACTGCTTCTGCTTGTTTATGTTCTCACTGTGTCTTTCTACAGTCTGCATCTCTCTTGTCCTCTGGGGGGAAACGTGGTAAGCACCGCCACACACCCACATTATCTGCACAGTATCCAGTATTGTTAGACGTGCAGCAACATTGAAATGAACTTTCTAATAATCGGACTTGGATTTTTACCACTCTAGCCACCCGTAGTAATGGCTTAGAGACTTTTCTGACTTCCTGTTTCATTTTCAGGGTCTTTCCCATGTGCTCTTATGCTGAAAATCCCAGGCCAACCTCTGAGGTGGGCTAGTTCTTAATGATATTGTCCACTAAACTTTCAGCATCAAGTCAGGAATTGGAAGTAGTAGATCATAATTAATCCACTGCTAATATGCACTAATAGCTCATGACTATGATCTTTCTGTTGTGGTTTGGGAGAAGGAGGTGTGGCATCAAGCAGATGGCAGCAAATCCTGTTCTCTCTTGCCAGGTGGATATGGAGGCATTCCTCACGCTTACCGATGGCGACTTGAAGGAGCTGGGTATTAAGACAGATGGATCCAGGCAGCAAATTTTGGCAGCAATTTCTGAACTGAACGCAGGCAAGGTATTGATTGTTCCTCATCTTTTTTATCCTGTTTCCAGCAACTGAGAGCTTCACAAGAGTCCCAGACCCTCAGCATTCCCCAGGCACTTCATGGTCTGATTGCATCTCCTCTGACATACATGGTGGAGGCCGGCCCCATCTGCACACTTTTCAGGGCTAAGCGCTCACTACCTCCCAGTGCAGCCTGTTTCTTTTCCACATCTCTCTTCCCATAAGGTGGTTTCTTCTTAGATTTAGAAAATATTCCCTCTGGTAATTGCAATCCACGTGGCTGGGTACTGCCTTCCAGAGAACAGTGGAAGCAGAGCCCTTGGTTAAGAGGGGCCCTGGAGCCAGGCTGGCATGTGTTTGAATCACAGCTCCTCTACTTACTGTGTTACTCCTGGGAAGTCACACAGCCTCTGAGCCTTACTCTCATCTTTATGGCGTGGGTAATGGGGTTGTTGCCAGGACTAAATGGCTTTGCAGAACCCCTGGCACACAGACCCATCCTGTTGTTACTGTTGTAGCTGTTGGCGTGATGCATTTTTGTCTAATTTTAAATTTCTGTTTCATCAGCTTTAAAGCTAAACATGAGCAGTGCCCCCAACCCAAGGCCCATATGTGCAAAGAACAAAAAGCAAACAGAACACACGAAACGCAAGTCACCACTCACTCCTCAGACCTTAGTTGTACAGTTGCCTGTGGGCTAGTCACATTCCTTTGCGTCCTCCTTTCCCCTACTAGGGGACGCGTTTTTCTGTCTCTTACTCCAGCATCAGTGTATGTTTGCTTATCTGTTGCTTTTTCTCACTTTATATGATGCGTCCCCTCTTGTTGGACCGCAGTGCCATGTCTAGGATTTTGCCATTTTAAGTACACCGTGACAGACATCTCTGCCTCTTTCCTTTTTCTTCCTCTGTTTGTTCCTCAGGCTGTGTTCCAGGTACAAGGTTATGTCAGCAGGACCTGCTTCCTAGTTCTTCCTCTGTATTGCTGAGTATGCACAGAGATACTGAGCAAACTTATAGCACCAACAGCAAATAAATGTTCATGCCACACTTTATCATCCTCAGGACACCTCGCGTATGTTTCCTCTGTTAATCCGGGGAGGCTGGTAGCCTCCCCTTCCCTTGCTCTTCTGGTTGAGGAAGCAGACTCAGGGAGGGAGGGCGTGTCCTGCTGTGGGCCAGTGGGCTGCCCCCCGCTTCCCACACCGCTGCTTTCCTGCAGCATCACACTCTGGGGGGGCGGCTCCTGCCACGCCCTCGGTGACTGGGTGTGGTGGTTTTGGTTTCCCACATCACCATGATTTCGTATCTCCAGGCTGTGGGTTGGTAATTCAAAGTCATTTAGTTAGCAGTGCTTCAGGCGTTTGCATTTTTCCTTGAGGTTTTACTATTTGTTCTTTTTCCTAAGTGGCCTGTTCCTAAACACTGCTCACCTGTTCTGGGAGTCCAGACTGCCTCACTCTGGGATAGCAAAGCTGAGTCCCAGAGACGGGCAATAAACCCGGACTCCTGGACCACCACTGCTTCGGCTCTGCTCTTAGAGCAGGGTAGTGGTGACGCCGGCATGGAGGTGGCTGAAAGTAGGCAGGTCATGGCTGTTTGGAAGGGCTCACCCCGTGAACTGACGCCCCACGGTGGCTCATGGGGTTCAGAAACTGAAGCAAGCAGAGATGTGTTTGGAGCACTGGGTTGTACAGAAAAAGAGCCTTTTGACTACCTGCTTTGTCCTAGGCACTCCATGCCCAGCACTGCTCTGAGCACATCACATCTAGTCATTCATTTAACTTCATAAAAGCCACTGATCCCAGTTTAGAGATGAGAAAACTGAAGCACTGAGAGATTAAGGAACTTGCCTAAGATCACAGTCAGTAGGTGGAGCAAGGATTGGAACCCAGAGTTTGTATCCTAACCAGTGTGCTATCCTGTCTCAGTGTAACCTACAAGTGCACAGCGAGGAGAACTCCTTATCAGAGTTGGGGCTGGAAAAGAAAGGCCTGGAAGACATCCCAGGGGAGTGGCGAGAAGGCTGAGATCTGAAGGAGGACAGGAACCACTGGGTAAAGGCGAGAAGAAAAGTGCAGACTAGGCAAAGGGCAGCACATGTGCAAAGGCCCTGTGGTAGGAAGATGTTCAGTGCACATAGAAACTAAAGGAGTGCTGGAGCACAGAGAGCAATATGTGTGGTGTGAGAGGTGCCAGAGGGACAGATTAAGGCTCTTGGGGAGTCAAGGGTGACACAGTCAAATAAGGGCAAGGGCTTTGGGAAGGGGATAGGTGAATTAAGGTTGGGGGCTATGGCTCAGGATTTAATCAGCTCCCAAAGCCCTCACTTCCTCACACTATCACATTAGGGGATAGGGGTTCAACATAGGAATTTTGGGGAGGCACAAACATTCAGTCTATAACAATGGTCTTCCTTGGGCGCCCCAGCTTACCAGCTCCCAACCAAGAGACCCAGATCCTTCTGACATGCCAGATTGTGGAGGACCACTTAATCCCACCCATGTCCTTCCCACAGGCAGCATCTGTCCTACAAGGTCAGGCGATTCCACATGGAAGTAGGTACCAGGGGAAGGAACCAATCTAACTAATCCCTGGGGAAAGGCCCTGTTATTTGAGGGCAGAAAGTACCAAACAAAGTCCCATGGAAGTGAGGACCATATATTATAGTGTGTCGTAGAGCAAAGGCATGACTGGTAGGAGCTGAATATTACAACAAGCTTATCTTCTGCTGCACTACCCTAGGTTACCATTGCAACTATGTGCTGGTTCTTAGGAAGAGCAGAGAAGTCCTTAGGCCAAATATGCTTCCCTGAGCCTTTAGGATGGCCTTTGGACACCCTGGGCCTCTGCTGTTCTGGGCTGGACTTGCCTGACCCTGACTTCAGGGCTTCCTGCCTCTTTCCTGGTTGTTACAGGACACCAGCTTCTCCTTCTAATTTTTTTCTTTCTTCTGCAACTCAGCCTCAGCCAAGAGAATGCTCATTGTGGCTCAATGCCGTGTACACATTTGAGAACCCAGACCAAGACATGATGGAGGGGAAGCCCAACTTCCTTTGCCCTCTAGTATCTTCCCAGCTGTGGTCCACAGCATGCCAGAGGGTTATAGAATCAATGTAACGGTTCACAAGCATTTTGAAAAACAGAATAGGTAGAAAATACCAACACTTTTGCAGGTAGGAAGAGTAAAACTTGTTTCAATTGAATATATTGACATGTAGCAGGTTGTGATATAGAATGTATTTCTTACACACTCAAGAAAAGTTAGAACATTTTAGTCTAAAACTTTTTTTAAGTGAATATTAACCAAAAACCTGGCTCAGCCATAAAAGTAGCAAAGTGTTGTGGACCCTTGGCCTGCAAGCTATGTAACTTCTGGGGGAACCCATCTCAGTATTCAAGTTGTGATACATACTCAAATCTGCTTATGAGTTCGTTTCAAATAGCTTATATGTTGGGGAAGGTTAACCGAAAATGATAACTTGAGTTTCACCTTTAGTTGGTCCTAATCCACTGTTTCCCATTCCCATTTTTTGTGATTATCAAAGCCATGCATACTCATTTTACTAAATTTACACAGTACCAAAAAGGTGAAAAGAATTTTTAAGGGAATCACAATCCAGTCACCCAGAGACCAGCGCTGTTCACATTTGGGAAGATCACTCTGCAGTGTTTTGTGCCAAATGTTTTTCTTCCTGTGGCTGCGAAAAATTTGGATCCATAATTTTACATCCTACTTTCTTCATTTAACATTAAATATATGCAGTTACCCATATCATTAAGAACTCTTTATAATGTAATAAATTTACATTGAATGTACTAAAATTATTTTAAATCCCTACTTGTTGGGTATGTAGATATCCCAACTTTCTATAAATAGTGCTGCAGTGGGCAATTTTGTGTATAAGGCTTTCTGATTACCTCAGAATAGATGCTGAAAGTGGAATTACAGAGTCAAGAGTCTAAATCAAGGTATGTGGTGCTTCCTCCTGAACTGCTTTCCCAAAAGAGCCACTGACCATCCCCCCCCCAGCTGTGGGCGTGTGAGTTCTAGTGTCTGTGCATCCTTGCCAATACTGAGTACTACCAGTTTGTTTTTTAAATTTTTATTGATTTGATTGGCCAAGAAAATGCACCTTGTTTTAGCTTGTATTTCTTTAACTACTAGATAGACTGAATCCTTTTTTCTACTTCGAATGGCCATTTGCTTTTTTCCTTTTAAGAATTATCAGGTAGGTTCTCTGAAACTCAGGGAGTTTTAAGGGGCAGTTATCGTTATCATTTTTAACTGCGTGGATGCAGGAAACGATTATTGTTTTCATCATCTACAGTTCCGTCCTAAGGTCTGGAGGCAGAGAACCCCGTCCCCCCCTAACCTCAGTTCTCGGCACTTATGGCCAAGGTGCTGTTGAATGACATCACTGCCATCCCTTCTGTATATTTCTTAGCTTCTGCAGTTTGCACAGTGTCACCCTGTTGCTTATCTCAGGTTGAGCCCCATCACTACGGCGGCACACCACCTTACCCCCATTTTATAGATCCAGAAACTCCGCAGCAGGGGGTTACGCCTGTCATGCCACCATGCCACCATGAGCGGACAGTAGAGGAGGGGCCCAGGTCCTCTGACAGCAGGCCCGTGCTCCGTCCTCTGCCCTGCAGCCTTTAGGTCTGCCTTGGTGGAATCCTGAGGACATTTTCCCAGCTTGTTTAAAATTACTTGGGAGGGTCTGCATGAATGGAACTCTTACTGCCCTCTCAGGTGCCTGGGAGGCCTCATCAGTGCAGGAGGATTTGGGGTCTGGGGGGAGACCCCTCTGGGGTGTTGGGAGTCTATGAAATAAAAGAAGGAGAAATTTCAAGTCTGGACTCATTCAGTGCACTTTTTTTTTCCTTTTTTACTCTTAGCAGAGAAAAATCTACCAGAGAGTATTCATTTTGAACTTTCTTTATATTTTGACCACATTTATTTGTTGATTTTAAAAACACATGTGTAATGTACACTGCTGTCCTCTAAGGGCTGGACCTGCCAGCCTCTGCTGCCTACCCGGGGGCTGCTGTCAGCAGCAACCATTTGAGTACTATTATTGTCCTTATTTTATAGAATGAGGAAACTAAACCCAGGGGGATTGAGTCTCTTGCTCGAGGTTGCCCAGCTAGTAAATGGAGGGATGGGATTTGAACCCAGGCTGTTTGATTCTAGTCTCGTTTCTTAACCTCTAAGCATTGCAGCCTGTGGGCTAGATATTCAGACGTTGTCTGGGCTGAAAGAAACACCCACATCCTTTTTTCCCATCTCAAAACCTGTCGTAAGGCCTGGTGGCGGGGTGGATGTTGCAGGAATGGGGTGAGAAGTGAAACACTGTGAAAAGGAATCTGACGTCTTTTAGGCAAGAGGGAGTTAGATCAAACTCTCACTCTGTAGCAGAAAGAAGTTCAGCTCCCACTGAATCCCCTGGAAAACTCAGGGCGGGAAACATGCACACGGTGAAGCAGGAGAGGAAACCTCCCTTCCAGGCCAGGTGACCTGGGCTCTGTCTCCCATCCTTGTCTGGGGATTGGACCCCTGCTTCTCTGGGGCCTTTCCAGCCCTGGTGTGCTGTGACTATAGATGCTGGGGGAGATTCTGACTCAGTGTGTTTTCATTAAACTTGGTACTCTTTCAATTAGGTAGTTTATTTTCCCCAAGACGGCCAGGGTTTTTCAAGTATGAGTTGAGTATTAAAAACACTGTGTCAATTGAGTGAATGGTCAAAAGATTTAACAAGACTTTCTGTGTCTGTTTTCAATTTTCTCCACAGGGACGCGAGAGACAAATTTTACAGGAAACTATTCACAGCTTCCACTCTTCCTTTGAGAGCAGTGCCAGCAACACCAGGGCCCCTGGAAACAGTCCCTGTGCGTGATCCTCCTTCCTGTGCTCACCAACCGACGTAAGCTTTCGAGAGTCCCAGCGCCACCGCCCTCGCTGCCATCAGCCCTTCCCCAGGCCCTGGGCCACCGCATGCTTTGCCAGAGCCCTGGGCCTCAGTCGCGTTGTTTCCTGCTGCAGTAGTTGGTGATGACTGTCGTTGTAACAAGTGCCACACAGCAGAGATACATTCACAGGTGACGTCCACTGTGGCTGCTTCTACTTGGCCGGTGGTTTCCCCCAGTGACTGGGGGACCCAGCTCCTTTCATCCGTGGCTCTGCCGTCCATCCCCAGAGCCTCAGAGTCTTTGCTTCTGGCTGCCAGCAGGGGGACGGATGGTGGAGAAGGCATAACCGTTCTTAACTGCTTTGCTCTGAACTGCTCACATTCCACTACCACCACTCTTCACATGGCCACACCTGGAGGCAAGGAGGCTGGAGACGCGCTCTTCGTTCAGGTGGTGGCTTCCCAACAACTCTAAACTTAGAAGGGGCAGCTCGTGTTTTGAGCCCTCTTCCCTTAGAACACTTTTGTTCCTCGTGATCCAAGTCATCTATCGAAGGAAGTCTTTCTTGACCCCCTTACACAGAACTAACCCTTCCAGTCACTGGCGTCCCTGGGTGCTTGTTTGTAACTCTGCTCTTGCACCTCACTGTACCTGCTGCATACAACATACAACAGGTGTTCAGGATGTGTATGTTGAATGCATCTTTATTGCAAAGGCAGCCTTTATATAGGAACAAAGAGAGGGCCTACTTTGTGATCTTGGGGGAATCCTGTCTCTTTTTTGGCCTTCAGTTTCCCCTGCAAGATCAGGGATCAGCAAGGTGATGCTTTCATACACCGTGCTGGTGGCTCATATCACTGTAGGGCTTTCTGCTCTTCAAGTGGGAGCAAAAGACCCTGTTACATTACAGGGTGGAAGGACTTTGGTGCTCAAATTTTCTAGGCAAAGAAGCAGAGAACTTAGAATTTCTTCTTAACTCTGTTAATTCTGTGGAATTGGCCCATGTAGTTTTCTACCATGTCGTATTATATTAGAAGGGCTCTGACTTTTAAAATCCAGTAGCTTTCTGAAGTATTTTCAAATGAGTGCTTCATTGGGCCAACACTTGAGGCATTTCTGTCATGTGCTGGGTGCTCAGAGGTGAGCCGGTCCCCACTCTTGAGAACCTCGACAGGCAAGAGAAGACATCAGTGGATGATCCCAACCTTGGGGAGCAGCATGGTGGAGTGGAAAAAGCTTGCGCTCTGGGTTCAGCTCAAAGTTCAGGTCTAGCCCCACGGCTAGCCAGCTGTGAGGCCTCTTCATCAGAGCCTAGAGTCAGTGTGCAGAAGTGCTTGGCCTACAGAAAGTGCCCAATAGACAGCAGCCTTCATGGAATTCTGACCTTTACCCTGAGCTCTGCCGGGCCACCTGCTGGTCTCTGTGGGAGGTGCGGTCTCTCTTCTGTTCCTGCCCCGAGCTATGAAGGCCCCTCCCCACCCCCTGGCTTTTAGAGGCGGCCATTACTGTGCTGCCCAGAGGCTGGTCATGCTGTCCCTCCACCTGCTGACCCAGTGGGTGCTGGGCCTGCTTAATCCGCATCCTCCCACCCACCACAGTTGGCTTTCAGAGAAAGGCACAGAGAAAAGGTGTTGCTTTAGCCATCGCTGACAGACATCTTATAAATGCCCCTCACTTCCCAGCCTGAGACTCGGCCTCAGCGTCATCCGTCCTCACTGCCATCTGCAATCGTTTAACTTCGGCCTGCACATCAGGGAGGCAGACACCAAGGAGCGAGCTGAGTGCCAGTTACCAGCCCAGAAGGGGCAGAGCCAGCTGAGAACTGGGTCTGGTGGGCTTCTGAACTCATGCCTTTTCCACGGACTCCTGCTGCTAGGAGAACCAGGATTCCTGCTGTTTTAATGTACTGACATCTTCAGGGGTTATCGATAGTCGTAGAGCTGTTAGTCCCTGAAATATATGGCCCCCAAGTTATGTGCATTGAAATTTTGTGCCTGCTTTTCACTGTTATTTTGTTCTTTTCATAGCCTCTATATTTGTGCAACTTCCTGTCAGATAAATCCCACATCCACAGGAGCTGTGCTGGGAGGTCAGCTTTTCACAGATGCAAACCTCCATATGATGATCCAGACAGAGCAGGGCTTATTCCCATTGTGCAGATGGGAAAACAGAGGCTCAGGACAGATGCCTTTCTTGTCTTTTGCACTGGACTCAAGTGGTTCTAAGGCCTTTTCTCCCAGGCAGTTTGCGTGCTGGTTGGTGAGAGATTGCTGGCACCCTTTCTGGACCATGATCATCCTGTTTCTGGTGACCTTTCTCACCCCACATATACCCCAGCCTGCCTTCAGGAGGCTGTTCCCCTCCACAGTGTTTCCCTTGCTCAGTGACCTTCACCAGTATTTCCAAAAGTGTGTTCCTTGGAACACTAGTTCCACAGGGTGTTATTAGGTTTTTCATGAAGAAAAATAAAGGGAGTATACATGTGAAAGTGGGTTCAGGCTCTGTGATCAGATGAGCTTAGGAGACACAGGATCAAAGCCCAATTATGTGATATTTGCTGCAGGACATCTCAGCCTTCAGCATGCTGATGTGTGTAGGGCATCTTCAAGGGGGCCATGTCACACGTAGGTGGCATTTCCCACACATTTGATCACGGTGCTATTGCAAGACAGGTACCTGGGACACCCTTGGAAACCCTCCTTTGATAAGGAAAGTGGCGGCCATGAGGCCTCACAGCTGCTGGGAGTGGGCAACGGGTCTCCCAAGGGCTGCAGTTGGGTTGGGATCCTTGGTCCTCGTCTCTCCCCACAGCCCTCTGTAGAGGTGACCTGCTTGGCAGTGGGACTTCAGGATGGGGGAGTCCCGACTTTGAGATGGCTGGGACCCTGCTCAGAGGCCTGTCTGTCCTGGGGTTCTCCTGCAGTGTGGAGGACATCCTCTCCCAGGATTGGTGCAGTCTCCTTCCTGGCGTGTGCTGGGTGCCCACACCCTACCTGCTGCTGGCCAGGGGAATGTTTCCATTTCCTTGCTTCGGCATCAGACCATTACTTGGAGGCCAGCTAGTTCTGCAAGAAGAATGTTTACGTTTTCATTCTTTCATTCACCGAATGTTTACTGAGCATCTACCCTGTGCCAACCTCTGCTTGTGCTTTGGGTCCAGAGATGAAAACGCACTCATCTCTGCCCTCAAGGAAGCTTTGTTATCTTGGAGGAGACAAGCACACAGATACAACACTGCAAAGCCATGTGAGGATTCTGGTAACAAAGGCGTGTGCTAGGTCTGTGGCTCAGAGAACGTCACCAGTGACAGCTGAGGCGTGGCCTGGGCAGGCCTACGGAAGAGCTGGCAGGTGAAGAGCAAGGGCGCCCCAGTGGGGAGACGGCATGTGTGAAGGCAGTTGGCACGTGGCATTTGTGGATTTTCATGTCACTGGGGGTGAGTTAGATACCTGCTTTTTCTGATTTTTGGTTCTTTTCTTTGAAATGCGTACAAGCAGTCTGTTAGCCTGGAAAGAGCACTGAATCTAGGGTCAGCACTAGCCCTGGGTTTTGGCTCAGCCACTTCTCACTGGGTAACACCATGCATTGTCTCCCTCCCCTTGAACCTCAGTTTCCCTCAGGTTACAAGGTGACGGCCCTCCCCAAGGTGCTGAGTGTCAGAGGAATGTGAGAAAGCCCTTTTCACACCAGTAGAAGATGTGTAAAGAGCTCCACAGTGGTTGCACATTTGAAATCAATCTCTCCCCTCCCACCTTTCCCTTCTCCCCTCTTTTGCCTTCCTTCTGCCCCAGTGAAGCCGTGGCTGGAGGGTGAGGCCAGAAGAAGCAGCCTCTGCCAAAGGTGGCAGCGGCTTGGATTGTGCTGGCATCAGAGCCCCGAGGAAGTGAGGGCTGGAAGTGGGTCCCCGCCCCCGCATCTGCTGACTCAGGGTGTCTGTGTGATCGCGATTCCCAGCAAGGTGGCCAGGGAAGGTATTCCAGCCAAGGCGCAGGAGCCTGTGGAGAGGGCAGGGCCGGCAGGAAACCTCTCCAACCTGCTTTTGCCTTGGAGCTGCGCAAAGTCATTGCTGTGCAGGCCAGGCCCTGGGTAGACAGCTGTGGACAGCTGTGCTGACCTGAGCTACCTCCTGAAGGCTGGGCCCCTTCCTGGGAACATCCTGCAGCCCAGCCCGAAGGCGTGTGAGGCGTCATCTATGCCTGCCTGTCTTTGTCCATTTCAAGCACGATAATCACATATTTTTGACCAATAAATTGTGTTCAACATGTAAGGAGACCTGATGTTTCCCTTGATAAAGTCGATACTAAATCTTGTAGGACAGACTAGAGAGAATAAATGAATCTCCTTCCTGGGGGAGGTGGGAGGTGAGTCACTGCCCTGAGTGGATTCTCCTCAAATTTTATTTCTGGAGGGCTTGCCAGGCTCCCGCTGGCCTCAGGGGGGCTCTGCTCCTCTAACCTGCAGCCTAAGAGGGGATTAGACCCTGCCTGACATTGCAGCCCTCCAGCTGAGAAGCCAGTCTGTAGACAGTGAGTCACCAGAGCTCGGGGCTGACAGAAGGGAAGTGAGCGCAGAGAGCACGGGTAGTGGGTGGACAGAGAGCCCCTTCCGTTCCTCTTCAGCTTCCTTCCCAAGGTGGAGGCCAGCCAGGCTCCCTGCTCTGGGCCTTGCCCGGGACGAGCCAGCTCCCTAAGGCGACGGAGCCTGAGCATGACCGTCCTCTGCAGGGAGCCCTGGGCGCCCTTGGCCCTTGGGTGGTGGAGGTGGGAGGTAGCCTGAGCCCAGGTCCAGCAGAGCCACTGTAGTTTTTGGTAAGAGTCGAGGATGCTATTTGGTTTCAACCCTATAGAGCAGGTTTCCCTGTTCCTCACCATCAAACACTTCATTTTATTACTATTTTATTGTTATTTCCATACAGAGGATTCTTTGAAGGATTTTTGTTTGCCCAACATACATTAAATAACTGAGTTTGTCTTCTCACTTTGATTTTGCTCATTAAAGGCATAAATGACTGCTCAGATTTCTTCCGGCAGTAACTTTACAGAGCAAGTGCCGTGCTTCTGTAAGCCACCTCACCTCTGCCCCAATTTCCCTGGGTGGCAGCCTTTAAGTCCCCTTCTGCCAGTTTAGTGGCTGTGGCACATGTGTCATCTAACCTCACCAAGGTCCCCAGTTAGCAAGGGGGAGTCGGCTTGATGTGGCCTCGCCTCTCATGCTTAGGAAGAGTCCACATTCCCTCCATGCTGCCTCTCAGCACAGAGAGGAGCACTGAGTTGGTATAAGCCCAACCAACAGGAAAAATATAACCTGTTAGTCTGTATGGCTTGTTCATAATTTTGGATGGCGTGTGGCGCTATGAAATACTATAACATGGAGATTCTCTTTGTTCCTTCTAAAATTCTTACAGGTCAGGGGACTGCTCCATTCCCACCTCTCCTATCAGTCTCACATTGGCATGCTTAGCCCTATAGAGCATTCAGGGAGCAGAGGGTGGCATGGGTCCCAGTCCTGAAGCAGGAGGAGTAAGACCAAGTCTGGGGGGCCCTAGAGGGCGGAGTAGAACTGGGGAGACTGTGAAGCAGTCAGCTCTCCATGAAAGGACATTCCAGGAACCAGAGCTACCCGGGAGGGGAGCATCCCCCAGAAAGCCCCCTCCCACCCCTCCACAGAGGCTGGGTGAGCCCTTGCCAGGGCAGCTGGAGAAGGGAGTTCAGGTGGATGAGCATTGGACCAGGCAAGTCATTTCCAAAAGGTGTTAAGTGTTGTGAGAAAAACTACAAGGCAATGAGTTTGCTTGACACTAAATATAAACATTTTACAGGGTTGGCCTTGATTCTGAAGGAAGTCCCTCCTCCTTTGGGGGAAGAGGTGGTGGTGATGGTAGTTTTAGTTTTATTGATGTGTGAAATTCAAATGCCTGAGAAATACTGTTCCAGGTCACTTTTGAGATCCCTTCTGTGCTATGATTCTATGAAAATCTGTCAAAAGAAGGGGAATATCAATAATATATTGACACTCCTCCATATGTTAAACATAGAATTACTATGAACACCCCCACAATTCCTCTCCTAGATATATGCCCAAAAGCATTGAAAATAAGTATTCAAGCAAAAACCTGCATGCAAAATATTCATAGGAGCACTATTCCCCAAAGCCAAAAGGTGGAAACAATCCAGAGAGCCTTCAATGAATGAATAGATAAACAAAATGTGGAACAGCCACACAATGGAATATTATTCAGGCATAAAAAGGGAATGAAATATAGATCCATGGGACAACGTGGATAAACCTTGAAAACATGCTAAGTGAAAGAAGCCAGACACAAAGACCACATATTGTATGATTCCATTAAATGTCCAGAATAGGCAAATCCATAGAGACAGAGAGGGGTTAGGAGTTGGGGTGGGGCGGGGGGTTCCTTTTCCTTCTAAGTTCTGGAACTAGGTAATGGTGATGGCTGTACATTGTGGGTGTGTTTAATGCCACTAAAATAGACACTTTTAAATGGTAAGTTTTATGTTTTACTGTAATTTTTTTAATAAGTTTATTTTGATATCATTAATCTACAATTAAATGAGTAATATTATGGTGATTACACTACCCCCTTCATCAGGTTCCCCCCACCCCCAACCCCATTGCAGTCACTGTCCATCAGCGTAGTAAGATGCCACAGAGTCACTACTTGTCCTCTCTGGGTTGTACAGCCCTCCCTGTGCGCCCCCAACATTACATCTGCTAATCGTAATGTCCCTTCTTCCCCCTTGTCCCTCCCTTCCCACCCATCCTCCCCAGTCCCTTTCCCTTTGGTAACTATTAGCCCGTTCTTGGGTTCTGTGAGTCTGCTGCTGTTTTGTTCCTTCAGTATTTTTTCTTTGTTCTTATTCTCCACATATGAGTGAAATCATTTGATACTTGTCTTTTTTGGCTTGGCTTATTTCACTGAGCATAATACCCTCTAGCTCCATCCATGTTGTTGCAAATGGTAGGATTTGTTTTCTTCTTATGGCTGAATAATATTCCATTGTGTATATGTACCACCTTTTCTTTATCCATTCATCTACTGATGGACACTTAGGTTGCTTCCATTTTTTGGCTATTGTAAATAGTGCTGCAATAAACATAGGGGTGCATCTGTCCTTTTCAAATTGGGCTGCTGCATTCTTAGGGTAAATTCCTAGGAGTGGAATTCCTGGGTCAAATGGTATTTCTATTTTGAGTTTTTTGAGGAACCTCCATACTGCTTTCCACAGTGGTTGAACTAATTTGCAGTCCCACCAGCAGTGTAGGAGGGTTCCCTTTTCTCCACATCCTCGCCAACATTTGTTGTTGTTATTTTACCGTAATTTTTAAAAAAGAAGATAGAAAAGGGAAGCTCCTGACCTGGCTTGTCTCTTACCCCTTTCCTGTCAATCAGTCCATCTCAACCTTGCCATTATGTGAAAGATGGTAACCACACAAGGGCCTTCCTCTCCTCTCCCTCCTGTACACAGCTGCACACACCCCTTGCTAGCAGGGGATGGATCTAGATGGGCTGTCTCCAGAGCCCACGGAGAAGCGGCTTCATGACTGAGGTGGGGCTGCCTGCGTCCTGGCTCTGGGAGGCACCCCCTTTGGAAGGCTGGCACTTTATCCAAGTGCTCGTTACCCCCATGCACTCCGGGCCCTCTCGGCACTGCTCTCCTCATCTCCTTTCTTCACGGGCCTCGGAGCTGCTTCTCTGCTTCACTTGCTCGCAGCTCTTTCAGCTGGATAATTGTCTCCACTTTCATCACAATCAAAAACATTCCTTCGAGTCGCAGATGAGGGTTTTCAGAGCACTTCCACGTTGGAATGGATGATGCTTGTTGGCCGAAGGCCTCCTTCAGCTGCTGCTTCCTCCCAGGGGCCCCAGCCCCGCCACACCCACTCACCCCCACCTCCTCACCAGTCCCTGCACCTCTGTGGGACGACCCCAACTCCTCCCTCCCACATTCCCCTGCCCTGCCCCAGGTTTCCCTTCCAACACCAGTCCCTAGACCGCATGCTACAGGTTATTCCCCTCCCAGAGTCTGCTCCCAGGGAACCCAGCCTGTGAACAGGGGCTTTTTAAATGGGGATTTGGGGCCTGCATGGAGAGAAGCCTCAGCCGCCAAGAAGGATCTGGATCCAGAGGCTGTACCCCAGTGTCGCTGCGGCTTCTGGAGGCTGGCTTCATGGGTGAGGGGGCCTCCAGGCAAACCGACTTTATTATGTCATGCGGGACTGTGGTCAAGAGCCTGTGTCAGACAGAATTCTCTGAGGCAATGCCCTTTGGGCCTCCTGGAGCCCCAGGCCTGCTGGGAGGCACTGGAGGTGGTGATGGCCTTCCTCAGGTAGGTGAGGGTTCATCTGTTTCTTGCCTGCTAGAACAAGGGTTTACAAACTCATTCAGCCCTGCTGATGAAGCACTGTCCTAGGCACTGGAATGCACCCGGAAGCCAAGCAAAGTCCCTGCTTCCGTGGAGGTTAGGATCCACTAGAGAGATAACAATCCTGGTTCATACGGCAGCGTGAGGATTAACTGAGAGAATTTGGTGAAATGTTCAACATGGTGCCTGGCACATGGTGAGTGCTCATGGGCATTAGCTGCTTTTAAATGTTTGTTTTCTCTCCCATTCCTTGGGGGTCAGGCCACAGGAGCTGTGCACCAGCCACAGTGCAGGGAACGTTGTGCTCTCCACATCAGTGAACCCCAAGCGGGTAGCAGTCAGGGGAGCTGGGCTGTGGACCTGAGGCCAGGCCTAGGAATGCGACTGGCCAAATGAACTGCAAGAATCAGTGGAAAATATTTGGTGAATAGCAATGAACTTAACACACATAATTCAGTTTACAACCCACATTGTGTAGGGAAAGATGCAAAGAAAGAATCGGACAAAAAAGCACAAGGTGCAGGTTGTCTTCTTTAGACCTGTGCACCAGCTCTACTTTGATCCACTTTCCACCGTAGTCTGGAACATAGATCACTTAAACATTCCTGGGCCTCACTTTTAAAAAATTAAAACGTTTATTTTTATTTTCAAAGAAATGCATAAGTTATTATCAATGAGTATATTTTGATGTGCAAGATGTGACAATATTTTTACATCCTTTTTTGAAAGCCCCAAGATCAGGTATAGCTGTGAACAGACACCGTGGGGGTTCCAGGGCTAGAGGTGTAGGAACCCTTTTCCTGACAGAAATCTCCCACCTGGGAAAACTCTCCAAACGGGTTCCTGCTGACACTCCCAGTGAGCCCTCCAAGCTTTTTGAGTTTTTGAGCTTGTAACTGGAGGACTGTGGGCGTGGCTCTCTGCATGACTAGTTGTTAACAGCACTTGCATGGTGCTCTCTTAGCTACAGTCTTGCTACTCAAAGTGTGGTCCATGAACCAGCAACTTTGGCATCCCTTGGAGGCTTGTAAGAAAAGCAAGCATGCCCCACCTGACTGAGCCATAACCTGCATCTTCACAAGGTTCCCAGGGGCTGCGTGTGCATGCTGCAGCGTGAGACGAGGTACTCTCCAAGGCCCTTCCATGCTTTAATCTCGCCCTGCACAACATCCACATGAGCACCCCGAGGCTGTTGCCTCTTACACAGAGAAGGAAACAGGCTCCAACAAGCAAAACCACCTACAAGGTCACACGATGGTTAGAGTAGAACTGAAACTCACCCATGCTTCTCAGGTCTCCCTTCAAATCCTCTAAGCATTTACTGTGATTTTACACACATGCTGATATGATGCTGTCACCCATCCAGATATTCCACAATTACCAACTGTTTTACAGATGAGGAAAGTGAGGCACAGAGATGTTCAGTGACTTTCCTAAAGGTGCCACACCTTGATCCTGACCCAATATATGTATGGAGTTGACCACTTGGGATCACAAGGAAGTAGATGGGCTTCACGGCAGGGCATTTGTATTTGTCCTGGTTTCGTGGGCCCCACCTGAGGTCCAAAGTCATAAAACCTGGGTTTGGGTCCTGCTGACACGCCTGAGGGCTGACAGGGTACACCATCTCATCTCTGAGGCCTTGATTTCCATCTGTAAAATAGAACACCAAGTGCTATCTGGCAAGGCTGTGGTGAGGAGTAGACAAGATAACAAATATTGGAGGATGTTATAAACTGTAAAGTGATTTGCACATGTTACCTAGTGGCTTTATTCTCCAGGGTCCCTGGCACGGTGGGAGAGGAAGAGGCTTGGAGAACTGGGAAGTTGCAGTAGGTGGAACCTCAGGGTTGTCATGGGAACCAAAGCTCTGAGGCTGATCAAGGCAGGAAATACCATCTGGTTTTTAACACCAAAATGCCTCCACTCACACTGGACTTATTTCTGTAAACAGCAGAATTAACATCATCCTGTAGCAGCAATGTCAGCCCAGAGCGATCTATAGATTGTCTTTCCCTTGATTTCTCTGGTCAAGCACTTAGGGAGCTCCTTACCCATCAGCTGCCACTTCCAGAAAAATGTGGACAAGTCACTTAGTAAATCTGAACTGAAATGGAAAGAAAACTCACTGGGAAACACCCTCTCACCCCTCCCAGGCTTTGCAAGCACAGAAGGAAGGCTGGAGGTGGTGTCCAGGGATGGTACTGGGGACCCAGGGCTCTGGAAGGGCACTTTGAACATCCCATCTTTCCTCCAAATTATGGAAGATAAAACAGGCCCACAATGGGACAGTATCTGCCCGAGGTCACAGCAAATCAGTGACAAAACTGCAACCTGCAACCAAGCCACCTCGCAGTCACTGTTTCTCCGCCTCACCAGCCACGTCTGCCTTTGATGCTTGTCCCAGCATCACAAGGCTGCTCCCTGGGAGACATTAGGCTTGGGATTCCTCTCAGTCCCCATGGGCTCTGCAGGAGAAGCAGAATGTTTCGTGAGTCCTACACCTCCCAGGGATTCTATACAGGAAGCCATCATTTCTTTGTGGTTTTCTTGGGAGAAACAAGATTTCTGTAAACCACATGAGCCCAAATGAATTGGAGAAATTTTAAAAACAAGAGGGCAAGGCCTTTGAGTTTTCAAAAATTTCAAAATACAGAGGAATATCCTGGTTTCGTAGCAGCTGTAAATCCGCAGAGGTCTCCAGGTAGGAGGGCTTTTATCATGGGGGCTGCTAGGAATCACTTGAGCTGAGAGCACTGCTGGGAATGGAGGCCCAGCTGGCTGCTGCTGTGCTGTGCATCCTGGCTTGCCGTCTCTGAGCTTGTTTTCCCACTTGTGCCATAAGGCAGCTTTGATGGACCATCTCTGAAGGTCCTTCCAGTTCTGACATTCTGTGGCTTAATAGTTATTTTCTGAGGAAAGAGAGGAGATCCATTGCTCCTACAGTCTGCCTGATGCCTTGTTTATCAGCCCATATGTGCCTAAGTGGAGAAGCATTAGCATTGCTGGCTGGGTCCTGGGAGTTTCCTGTGAATGGGGATTGGAGGGAAATCTATCCAGTCTCAAAGTGGGGAGAGGGTATCTGAGACCACTGACCCCAGTCATGACCCCAGGATCCTTAGCCTAAGTGGGTAGGTGACACTCAAGGGTGTCAATGACAGAGCACGCTATGCCTATGGCTGTGTTTAGCCCTAGTCGCCGCACCACACCCTCTGACACCCTCAAGGTCCTCTGCCCTGTGTCCACTCACTGGTTGTAGGCAGCTTCATCTCCTGGGAGTGGAATAAGGGGCTGGGGGACTGCAAAATTTCCTGGACCCGCAGAGCTAAGAGAAAGCCTCTCTCCTGGGGACTCCCCTGGTTGTTTCTGGGTCCTGTTGTATGCACAGGAACCTGCATCTCCTGGTGGGGGGGGGTGTCACTCACCTCTGTCCCTTGGGATGGGTGAGGTCCTCACAGACCTTTACCACTTGGTTGGAGTCATAGGAACCACTTCATACCTATCTCCAGGGAGCCCCCAAGCCTCTGCAGCTAAGTTTGGGGATCCCTAGGGCTGCCCGGGCTGCAAGAACACCTAAACTGGGGCAAAGGAAAGACCTGGGTAGCAGGAAAGACCTGGGTAGCATCATCTGTGTTATGATAGCACATAATAGAAGAGCCACAGTCCCCACCCCAAATAACTGCATGTTTCCAGGCTAGGTAAGGGTGGGGCAAGCAGTCCTAACTCTTTGCGCCTGGAGAACTGACAACCGCTCCAAATCTCTGAATATCTCAGTCTTCCTATCTGTAAAATGAGGATAATAAATCTCTCTCCTGTGGGTGTTGTGAGAATTAAGTGTGAAGAAGTAATCCTAGTGCCTAGCACATAGTAGGTGCTTTAAAAATCTATATAAGTTGCAAGCTTCCATTTCTACTCCCTGATTGAAGCTTCTTAGGAAAGAACTTTATGATAAATATAATTTTCCGGGTCAAGGCAAAATTGCACTTCCAAGAAGTGGGGTAATGTGAAAAATCACAGATAGCTCCATGTTAGACTGGGGTCTGTCTGTCATCTGTGTGCAAAGCTCTTTCTGTCTCTCCACAGCCATGAAACATATCACTTTGTTAATCCTTTCAAGACATGATAGGAATGAAAATGAACTTGAGATATGTGTATTTTCTTGAGACATTCATGACACCTGAGGAAAGTGAGAACTGAGAAATGCCAACTTTCAATTTTTTATTTACTTCCTTTACTTAGTTTCCCGAGAGGGTCCTGGCTTGGAAACCAATTTTATTGCATGCATCTTCCCTTCATATTCTGCCTTGTTATTTCTAAGGTGTTGTTTGTGAAGACAATGTCTAGTATGTTCTCTGAGAAGTGAACACCTCAGAAAACAAAGCCTTGTTTAGTGATAACTACACCTCCCTTAGACAATAGCTCAAAATTGGGCCACATAGGAAACCTGGAGAAAATACCAAGTTTCTTCCTCTCCCTCTACAGTGTTAGGCTTATAGAATTACAATAAAGGAAACTAAGGGGACATACCTGCCCAAGGAATAGAGCCGGCAAGTGGGGACAGACTTCTGAACAAGACGCCAAAAGCACAAAGCCCTGAGGCAAATGAGAGCAATACCAATAGTAAATGTGACTACACCAAAATTAAAGATTTCCTTTTAAATGAAGGTTACCAAGTTAACAGATGGGGAGAAGATATTTTTAATATCTAAATCTGACAAGAGAGTAATAGGTAGATTATACAATAAATATTTACAAACCAAGAAGAGGCAGTTTCACAGAAGCTGAAACTTGAATTGTTGATAAATATATGCAGACATGCTCGACCTCACTGGTAATTGAAAGAAATGCAAGATAAAACAGCAAGATTTCACTTTATACCCATCGATTTAAAAAAAATTAGAAAGTTGGATAATGCTAAGTATTGGCAAGACTGTGGGCTGTGTTAAACTGGCACAACCAGCTGGAGGGTAGTCTGGCAGATTTTAGTGATTCTGAGTATATACCTGCTGAGATGATAGTTCCAGGCTTATGTGCCCTAAGATCTGTATTTCTCATCCTTCACCTGCTGGGCTCTGTCTTGGGGATCTTGTCCCTGCAGGTTGTGTTCCCCAGGCTCTTTGTCAGCTCACTTCCACTGAGAGTCACTGACAGGAAGCTGGAGGGTGAGAGGAAGGGAGGAACCAGGGTATTTCTCTTCCTCCTCTTTCAGCCTCAGGTGGCATTTCCAAGCAGCAGCCACACCTCCTCCCAGGGGTCAGGACAAGTCAGTTATGATTCCAGCTTTACTAGATAACATCTCCTCCCTCCTGCTCTCCAGCCAGGGAAGGTCACAGTTAGCTGTGGCTAACTTCTGACTGTCTCACTGTCCCCACGTGGCTTCTCTGCCCTCCCTGAGTAACCGGTTCCCTGCATTCTAGTCCCTCTGTTTCAAATACTCAAGTAGTTTCTGTTCCCCAGCTAGACTGACTCACAGACCTGTGACCAGCAGTGCCAATCCTAGGTATATAACTTAAAGCTCTCCTCAGGTGCCTGAGAGATGTCCAAGGACATTCACAGGATGGTGTTTGTGAAAACGGAGAGGGGGAAGTGGCATGGGCACCCACTACCAGAGGAGCAGATATTTTACAAGGTTAGATAACATGTGACATGTATCAGGCACATGGAGTGCCCACGTTGAGAGCTGGGGGTGGAACAGGGGTTGGGCTGAAAGGAAAAACTAAACAGAAGGGTATGGTATGGAATGGGTGATGAATGTGTCTCAAGCTGAAGAGGTGGTTAACAGCCTCTGCAAATGAGGTTCAAGAAATGTACTGCATGGGGAAAAAAAATAGGATAGGCCAGGCAGAGAAAATAACATGTGAAAAGGAGCAGAGGCTTAAAAACAGCCTGTCCAGGGAAGGACCAGATGTTGGGTGTGGCTATGCATGGCCCTGTGGTCAGTACTGTGCCCAGTGAAGTCACAGAATGTCAGCCACGCACAAGATCTTAAAGATCTGTTTAACCTCTCATGGTATAGATGGGGAAACTGAGGTCTAGAGAAGGGCAGGGACAGGCCCAAGGTCATGCCGTGGCAAAACAGGTCCAGAGCCTCTGTTTCCTGACTCCTGTTTGAGGAATTTCTTCTTTCCTCTCCACTCAGCACGTCACTTGGTGCCGGGCACTGTGCCGGCTCTGGAGACACAGCCCTGTCCTGAAGGCTCCATTCATGCGAGGCGGGCAGACAGATGTGTGCTGTGGTGCTCTGTGACTGGTGGCCCCAACACACTATGTCTCCTAGTGTCTATGATTTTTTGATGTCCTCTCCTCTTGAATCTGGATTGGGTGTGTGACTTGCTTTCTAATAGAATGTGATGGAGGTGACTTACACTAAACCTTAAGAAGACCTGGGGTTTCTGCTTTCAACCTCTCAGAGTCCTGAAGTGCCACATAAAAACTCTGGCTACCCTCTGGAGAGACCCCACAGAGAGACCATGTACAGAGGCCACGCAGACAGGGAGAGGCTCCAAGACTGGATGGAGCTGAGCCCAACCTATGGCCAACCTGTCAGTAGAATGCAGGCACATGAGCAACCACCAGCAAGACCAGCAGAAGAACTGCCCAGCCGAGCCCAGCCCTGATGACAGTCATAAGCAAACAAAGCAGTTGCTATTTTAAGCCACAGACTCTTGGAGGGGTGTGTTATGCCTGCAACGGATTACCAAAACATGTGGTATCAAGTGAAGAGTGAGAAAACAATGAGAAGGACAAAGTGCAGGGAGGGCCAGGAGCGAGAATGAATCTGACCCAGAGGATTCTGAGAGCCGAGCAGGGAAATGGGAGAAATGCTAGAAAGTAAAGATGTCAAATGTGCTCGGAGCTCTGCAGGAGGTGAGGTTCAAGGGCTGAGTGTTCAGAAGACAAGAGGGGTCATCTCCTTAAAGGGACAACCATGGAAGACTTCACAGAGAAGGTGGAATTTAATTTCGGCCCTGATAAGTGGATGCAGTTTAGAGTTGGAGGGACAAGCTTTCCAGGTGGAGAGTCTCACGTGCACAAAGGCACAAAGTTGTGGTGTTCAGGCTGTTTGGGGGCCGGAAGTAGCCAGTATGAAAGTGGATCAGATCATCACAATGAGGGATGACAGTCCTGCTCTCTGTTTTGAATAAATCCCCCAAATACATGTATGTATAGCTTTTGAGCCTATTTTTAAATTAAATCAAGCCATAGTAACACTGTGGTTGTGTGAGTCAGGGAGAAAGTAAGTTCTTTCTCTTAAGGAGAAAGAAAGAACTCCCAAAGTATGCTCACATTTATACTGGATTATGAGATAAATAAATGTCTAGAAATAGACTCAAAACATTAATTTTTCATTGGTCACAATATGATTTTCATGAACATTAAAAATGTAGGCTTTTGGCAAGAAGTAATTTTCACAAAGAGATATTTGGAAGGGGGTGGCATCTCTTTTCACACCCCTTTGATCGTCTCCAATCATTTAGAGAGGATGGGCCTGTTAGAGTAGCCAGGGAGGGGTGGTGGAGTATAGGCTACGAGGACAGTGGCCTTGGATGGCCTTCAGACCCAGTCAGAGTCCCAGCTTTGCCCTTTCCTAGTTATAAAGCGCTAAGCACAGGGTCAGGCATATGGTAAACACCCAATACGTTTTTACTGTTAAAATTGCTCATGATCATCTCTTACCCCAATTTTAAAAATTAGAGTATAGTTGATGTACAATATTATATTAGTTTCAGGAGTACAGCATAGTGATTCAACAATTACACATTACAAAACACCACAGTGTGGCTACTGCCTGCCACCATGCAAAGCTATTGCAATATTATTGACTATATGCCCTATGTTGTGTCTTTCATCCCTTTGTGCACCCCATTTTAAAAAGAGGAAACTGAGGCATATAGGGAACAAACAGTTCCCAAGTCATCGTCTTTGCTCCTCGCCATCTTCCCTCCCTGCACCCCTCCTCCTTTCCCTGCCCCTAGAGATTGTGCCATCATGTGCCAGGGTGCTGACGTGAGAAAGTTGAAATCCAGGTCCTCTGATGTGCTTCTAGGTTATTTCTTGAGGACCTCAAAAGTAACACTAAGTCAAACGACCCCCTTGGAGACTCATACCCAGCAGAAGATGATGTTCAGAGAAGAGCATGCAAGCCACAGGGAACCTTGCCAAAAATAACAGCAAAGAAAACAATCTGGGACATCAGGTACCCGCTTTTAACAAACAGAATGGAAACAGTATGAGAAGTTAGAAAATCAAAGTTCGCTTAACCTTGACACTATGGAAAAGACCAATGAGCACTGCAAGTCCAGAATTACAGCCCAAAGGCTGTCACTTTTCCTCTGCCGGCTTGGGCAAATCATTCAATCTTTGTAAGACTCCATTTTCTCTTCTGTAAAAGGAGCATAAGAACACCTCACAGAATTATTAATGAGATAATTTAATGAGATAGTATACGCAAAACATTGCACACTAGATTATATTGAATAGATATTCAGGGAGTACAACCCCTGGAGCTGTGTGTCTCTGCTGAGGGGATCTGTAGCTCCCACAGATTCTCTAATGGGTCCCTAAGTGCCTCCAAAGAAATGTACTTTTTAGAGACATATGGGTTTTATTTTGCTTCTATTATAAGATTAAATCAAAAATTGAAAAAAATCAGGGCATAGATAAAAAGAAAATTGAAAAGGAAAAACAATAGTAAACAACAGAAACCAAATGTAGGGTTTTTTTTAAATCTTTTTTTGTTTTGTTTTGTTCTTGTGGGATTTTTTTTTTAATGAACTGAGTCATCCTCTGGCTAAACTTCTCAAAATGAAAATATTAGAGAGAAAAACAACCAAAAGCAGTAACAAAGCAGAGAGCAAAGTGATACAAGAACCTTTTTTTCCCCTTAATAAAAAAAAATTACACCATGGTAAGAAAAAAAAATTCAAACAGTACAGAAGCATATAAAGCAAAAAATAAATCTGTTTTCACTCCTCCATTACCTCTCACCTCTGATACTATTAGCCAGAGGTCACTGTCTTGACACCAAGAAATTTTTTATTTGTTGTTTTCACATTGCAACTGACTGCATCCATCTTTTAAAGAAGAAGACAGAATTTAGAGAATTCCCAGAGGCATCTAATTTGCTAAAAAGATAATGAACATTGTATAAAAAAAATAAGTACTTTCCAAGATCCTGGCAAAATAAAGATATCAATCAAAGAAAGTCCCCAAAGGAAGTCCAGATGGCCATGCAATAGAACTTTATGAAGCTCATCAGCCTGGCCCTGTCTCTGCCCTTGAAACACCCAGGAACACCATCCAACAGAAAGCAATGCCTGACACATATACAAAATTCTTTATCAATGTGGCCTAAAACTGGAGAAAATCCCATAAAACGGTTACCTTGTTCAGGATCCCTAGTGAACATAGGAGCGAACTCCCTTCCAAAGCAATCCTTTTAAACAAAGACATGGACCTGTCTGAAGACAGAGGGTCTATGCCCATTGTGTAGGGCATGCGCTATCAGGGAAAGACAGTATCGTTACTCGCATGAAGTAGATCATCCCAAAGCATTTGACAATATAGGTTGTATGTCCAAATTTCAGAAGCACGTGAGAAACAATGGAGCATGTCAGATTTTACCAGAATCACCTGTGAAATTTGAATGGCTGGAATATTAAGAAAGGGGCAAAGAGTAACTGAAGTCAGATGCCAGACACAAATATCTGTCCTTTGTTATTTAATATAATATATAGCCAGGTTGGAGGGGGCGCAGAGGGAATAACTGATTTCATTAGGAAAAGCAAATGAAAAGACTCACTGTTGTCATTCATAGAGGGAGGCTTGGAACAGGATTGGCCAGATAGGATGTACTGCTTCCTGTCGCAGTGTGCTCCTGGAAACCAGGCCATAAATCAGATCTTTGAAAGCAAATCATATTTCCCTGAGAGGAAAGATGTTATAATTGAAGCTTGCTTTGCTGATCAAGGATTCGTCATTTAATTAAGCCTCTATAACTCACTCCCCAACCATCCCCAGCAATGCCAGGCATAGGGGAGCAAAAACTCTGGCTAACCCCAGTCTTCCTACACTGTCACCTGGCCCTAGCACCCCCAGAGGAAAGGGTAATCCTTTTCCCCTTGTGAGGAAACTTATGAAAAGCCACACTGAGAGGACTTCTGCATGCTGTCTCCTCTCCCCATGGCAGAAACACATTTAGAGGGTATCCAGGTAATAATGAATAATGTGCATTTACTTATTCAACAAACACATGTTGCCTACTTTTGTGTGCCTATGGCCTTACACATGAAAAGGGACTCAGAGATGAACACTCACTGTATAATAAATACAGTGTGGTGCCAGAGAGTCTTTCTAGAATGTGCTTATCAAAATTGAAATTCTGTATTTCATCAAATCTACAACAACATTATTTTATGTATCCCCAAGAAAGAAAAAAAACACTGCCAATTATAAGATGTCATCAGTGGTAAGGTGCATCCTGATTCCAGAGATGAATAAAAATGTGTCTCTTAGAATGGGTGAAATGTGGTAATTAACTTTTAAAGAAGTGATAAGTGATATCTCTCAGCATGAGCCAAGCCTTACTATGGGAGCTGAGAGAAGGTAGCAATTATTTCTGCTGGAGTGACTAGAGGAGGTAGCACAGTGGGGTGACATTTGATCTTGGGTCTTGAAGGAATCTGCCAATGGGAGAAAGAGTGGGAAGAATATTCCAGGTTGAATAGCATGAGCAAAGGTATGGAGGCAGAAAAGGTAGGCATGTTTATGGGCCAGCTAATATATTCTAAGTAGTCAGAATATAGAAGGTGTGGGGAGGGAGAGCTGGTTGCTGAAGCTGGAAACATTGAAGCCAGATTGTAAATAGCCTATAATCCCAGTCTTGGGAATTTGTGCTCCATAGATAACAGGGAGCCATAGAATGTTTTGAGCTGGGAGAGACATGATTAGAGCTAAACTCTGGAAAGGTTAGTCTGTCAGGATAGATGAAAGATGGATTGGAAAAGAGTAAGTGCAGGGATACAAATTAGACTTGCAACCAGCCAGGCTGAGGCTGGGTAGAGAAAAAACCAAGGTGATGCACAGGGATAGGTGTGATGATGTCAGATTGTAAAAGGTAAGGTGACCATACAGCTATAAGAATAAAAGATCTGCAGCTACACATAATGATGTGGGTGAATCTCACAAACAAAATGCTGAGTGAAAGCATCCAGGCACAAAGGAGTACAGATGCTGATTCCATTTATATCAAGACCAAAGAAAGGTAAAAAAAACAGTTTATCATGTTAGCAGTTTGGATGGTGGTTACCCTGGGGGAAGGTAGTGACTGTGGGGCCCTGAGGGCCCACGTGGGGACTTTTGGGTACTGATAATGTTCTGGGTCTTGGTGCTGCTTACATGCGTGTGTTCACCTTATGAAAACTCATTGAGCTGTGGATTAAGATCTGTGCGCTTTTCTGTACATACGTTATAGTGCAATACTGTTAATCTCCCTCCCCTCAAAATCAGGACAATGAAGAGAGTCTGAAAGTAGGGGTCTAGGATGGAGAAATCTTCTGGAACGTGCAAGCACTTAATGCTGGAATGAGTCATGGACCAGTCAAGTGGCTTTGTAAGGTGCACTTGGAGCAGGCATGAGTGGATGACAAAGAGAATACAGAACTTCCTCATCTCCAGGCCTGTGACTGAGAGATTTTGGTGGAGAATGACCAGCAAACAGAAATAATGGAGCAAGCACAATTAAGAAGGAAATGAGAGAGGAGGAGGATCTCAGTGGGCGCCTAGATGCTTTAAATGATCCCATGTCTCCAGGTCCTTGAAGTACCCGTGAAGGCAGGCAACTGTGGGTGAGATCCAGAGGGCGACCTAAGGATCTCTGGGAGGTGAGTGAAGGAAGAGCTGCGTGGTGGGGGATGTCCCACAGTTTTGGTATTTCTAGAGGCTAACAGGGTGACTTCAGCAATGAGGGATCCGGGTGCTGACCCTCTGTGGGTTCAAGAAGAACTGCGTATACAGATGACGTCTGATCACATAGAGAAGAGTGGGGGGTCCCTAGGAGCGGGTATGGGTTCAGCAAGATCAAATCCAGCCACAGCCGCTGGGATTAGTAGGGTTACTAGTCTGGCAGTTCAGAGAGATTAAGGAGCCCATGTGCGTTGGGCAAGGGCTTTAGCAAGGGTTCTCATGATACTTTCGAGAGCAAGACGGAGAAACATGGGCTGCTGAATGCAAATGTTGGAATCTGCATTGAATTTGGTCACAGGACCAGAGGGGACAGATGTCCCCCAGTGTGGACAGTCACAAAACTCTGTCTTTGGCATGTCTCCATTTAACATTTTGACCAATGTATCAGGTTAAGAAAGAAAATCAGATTGTCCAATAACAATGGCACTAACTGAGAAAGTTGGCAAATATGAAATTAAAGAGACCTCTAAGATGTAAGATACCCTCAACAGGCTGGAACATCGGGACATAATAGTGGATGAAATGCTTCAATCCTGTGCATAGTTTCCTGAATTAAACTGCTGATAACAGATTAGAAAGATCTGTCTTGCTGTTCATTTGAAACAGCACAACAGCAATGCCACAGAAGGCAAATCTAGGGCTCTCAAAGGACAACAAGCTGCCTATAAGCCAAAGGGGTGATGTACTGCTAGCAAGATGCAGTTAACTCTGGGCTCTAGCTAGAACAGCAATCCAGAGGCCTGAGCTCAGAGGGGTGGCCCTGCTATTCTACATGCTTCTTGGCCTGTATGGAGGGTTTGTGACCAGTTCTAGATACCACCTTTGAAGAGAGCCATAGCAGACTCTAGACTGGCGATCAGGGAAGTTGAGGAAACTGGGGACATTTCTCCTAAGGAAGAGAGGACTTGGCTGGGAGTAAGAGTAAGGAGTTGCTTATGAGCTCTCTTTGATGAAGGGCTGCCATTGTGAGACAAAACACCATAGACTCCAGAAGCAAATTGGTATCCAGAGTGAATGCTATAGGAAGCCTGACTTTGTGGAGGTTAAGAATTAATGTACAAAAACGCTATCAACCAAATAATGGAATGGGAGCCTCAGGAGGCGCTGATCTTGCCATCTCTGGTGTTATTATTATGCATGCCTAATAAGTGTCTAGTATTTTATATGCATCATCTTACTTAATAAGGGAGTTAATTATTTGAAAAGTGTTTGAAACAGTGCCTGGCACATGTGAGTGCTCAATCCATGTTAGCTATTGTTATTATTATTTAATCCATACAAAACCTTGTTTTGAAAGATAAATCATTTATTCCCACTTTACAGAGGAGGAAACTGAAGTTCAGGAGGGTGACATACCCAGTTGCAACATTAATCATTGGTGCACCTGAATTCGAGCCCAGGACTGCCTGACTGCAAAATTCACCATTACCTCTTAGATTTGGTGAGTGGTTAGACTGGAGGCTTCCCCATTGAAGGCTCTGTTCCTAAACTGGGCCTCTTGTCCATCTATGATCTCCTTTGAAATGATCTTATTATTTTTGTAACCTCTACATGACAGGGCCTTTGGCCCCTTTGCCAGTCTCCAGTGTCATTCTGGAGGCCACTCAGTTATGAGCTAAGTATCTTGCCTATGTTAGCTCAGGACTCGTCCAGCTGACATGAAGCAAGCTGACTCCCCCAACCTTCCACTGCTCTCAAACTGTTCAGAGAAATGGGTAGAAGGAGAGGCTCCAGGCTCTGCTGGTCTGTCTGAGGCTTAACTTTAACTCCTGAAGGTGTAGTCACAGACTCTCCAGACCAGACCATCTTTCCTGATAACCCAGAAGGAGAGCCAGCTTTATTTTTAATTTGGTGGGGGACCCTGGCCAAGTCACTTTACCTCTTTCTGGTGTAGACCGTTGGCAGCAGCCTTTACCTCTGACAGGCGACATCCTCCTCAGTCATGGAAGGATGTCCTCAAGGAGAGGCATGAAGGCAGAGGCACGTGCAGGAGTTGGGGTCAGCAGACTGGGCTTGGGCCCCATGACTGCCTCTGCAGAGCATCATTTGGCCTTCATTTAATCCATCTGGACCTCAGTATCAGAATTTGCAAAACTGGGATCCTACTGCCTATTTTTCAGGCAGTAGTGAAGATTAAGATGATGCATACCAAGGTGTCTGGCTTGGAGTAGGTAGGTGTTTAATAAATGGTAGCTATTATTATTTCTCGAACTGTGTCACCAGACCACATTTGATGCCTGAAACCCAATTTTACGGTTTAAAAAACATGCCTTGTAAAAAGGGAAAAGCAACTTAGATACATTCAGCTTATCTTTTTTGGTGCCATCATTCATAACTTATCCATTAAAAAAAAAGAAATGAAAACAATGTATTTTTTTAAAAAACAGCTGAGCTACTTGGTTGAAAGAAACATTTCAATGTAAACATGAAGGAGAACTACACAGGAGATGTTTACAAATATGGCTTGATTTTTTTTTTTCAAAGAGAAAAGTAAGAGAAGACCTCCCTTGCTGGGAGCTAGAGTAGAGGCACTATGGATAACAGGTCAGATTGGGAACAGGGTGTTGGAAACTGGATCCCGTTCCTGGGAGGAGGCAGCTGTGGGAGTCCAGATCTGAGTAGCTGGCACCAGGGTGGTGGGGGTGTCCAGCCCAATATGGAAGGAGGACAGACAACAGAGGGAGGCCTGGTTAGCTGCCCAGTATTGAGACCCTGCTCAAAGGGATGGGTGTTCTGCCAATAGGCAGCTAGATGGACCATGGAGCCCCCCAAAATCCTCAGAAAGGGGAAGAGCATCATATTTCTACACAGCCCTAACCACTAAGCTAGGGTTTGGAGACTGGCTTCTGGTTCCTGTGTGTAGGGAGAAGGCATGGGAGAAAGGATTGCTAAGGAGGTGGGATTTGGGGAAGAAGACGAGAATTTAAGCCATACAGACTTGGGCTGACATCTGTGTTTTATCACTGTCTAGGATGTGCCCCTGAGCATGTTGCTTTCTAAAGTTTCTACTACATCTCTTGTAAGGTAAATGAGCTTGTGAGAATCAGAGGTTACCGTAGTCCTGAGACTTGGCATTTGCCGGTGTACTTTATTACCATTAATAATAAGAACAACTGTTAACCTAGCCACTTGTCCTCACAGCGTCTGGCCTGCTCCCTGGTTCCTGCCATCACGTGTGGTTTAGTGTAATAGCCTGCTAACCAGTCTCCCTGCTTCCACACTTCCCCTGACCAGGGACGCTTCACTTGGCTGCCAGAGTGACCCTGTTAAAGTCAGACCATGTCACTGCCTCACTCAATACCCACCAGTGGTTCCTCACTTCGCCATGTGCAAGCCAAAGTCCTCACAATGCCCAGGTCCTACTGATCTTGCCTGCCTCTAACCTTGGCTACTACTGCTTTTCCCTGTGGCTTCCCCACTGTCCCTTGAACATGCCAGGCCCACTCCTGTCTTGGAGGCCCTGCCCTTGCTGTTCCTCCACCTGTAACATTATTTGCATATTTTGCTTACTTGCCTCTTTCAGGCCTTTGCTGAAAAGTCATCTCAGTGTGTCCTTCCATGACCTTCGATTTCCAGTTGCAGCCCCACCCTGTCAGTTTCAATCCCCTTTTCAGTTTTATAGCTCTCCATAGCACTTTTTATAAACTGACATACTAGAAATTCTTATTATTTCTGTCTGTTGTCTCTCTTTCTCCACTAGAATGTCAATTTTATGAGAACAGGGATTTTAGTTTGGCTTGTTTATTCCTGTATCCTCAGCTCCTATGATACCATCAACACATAGTAGATGCTGCAACACATTGATTGAAGGAATGAATGATTATTATAAAGCAAGAGGCTAGACTCCTACTCAAGAGGAACTTGGACTTAAGGCTGGTGACCAAGGTATGAACTTAGACCCAGTACACATGCCAGGGATCCAGTTACCCAAACTGGAACACAGGCCAGGTCAGGATCTGGGAACCAGAGGGATACCTAGACATCAGGAGTGGAGCATGAGATCAGAGTTTGGCATGGAGCCAGGCTGACAGCCAAAGTGAGGCCTGTGTTCCTTGGGTCAGGACTAGTCCCGAGTCACATGTGTTGGAGCCAGGTCACCCCATAGTGGAGACAGAGATGCTGAAAGGAAAGCTTCCAGGCAGGGCCTTCAACCACTTAGTAAATGTCAAGCAAAGTTATGCCAGCTTTCAACTTATTCCCAGATGTAGGTGTCAGCAGATACTCCATATTGGCACAGCTTATAAGGAAAATGCAAATGGCTAAGGGAAATAAAAGGAAAAAAAAAGTGCAAATGCTCATTCAGAAACCTGAGCTAAGTCAAGGTATGGCAGATGCCAGAGGCCTATAACTAGAGGGTATCTGTAACGTCAAGTGAGACAGCAGCCGAGTGTGTAGGGATTACACTGTCCTCTGGACCATGCTTTTGGTGGAAATGCTCAGAGGGTGAGCTCCCCAGACTGGGGAGGAGGAAATGCTAAGGGACGGCCAGGGAAGTGGTGTCTGCAGAAGCCTAGAAAGAGGAGTTGGGACAGGGAGAGTTTGGCCTGGTTTCCCCAAAGCTGTCCAAGGTATTCTCCAGGAGCTGGACTCAGCCTCCCTTCTCTGTCTTCATGCTTCCTGATAACTTGGCCTGTGATTCAGGGTTGCCCCTGCCTCAGTCCAGAAAAAGGAGTCTATGGACGTCATCTGGTCCAACTCCTTCACCACATGCCTGAGGGACCTGAGGTCCAGAACAACCCAGAGTCAGGGCAGTGCCGCTCCTGCATGGGAAGCTGTTCCCCATTCTGGTTCCCACTGAGCTGTACAAAGTGCTCTTGCTGGCTTTGGCTTCCAGTCCTCCCTTAGTAGCTCTGTGTAGTTGGGCAAGCACTGGAACCTCTCTGAGCCTCAGTGTATTCACCTACAAAGTGAGGATGATAAACACAGTACTTAGTTCATAGGGCTGTTGTGAGGATTACATTACAAGGCTTGTAGTAAGTGCTCAGTGAAGGTTAAACTCTCAACCTTGTTACAAGGTCGTTGCTATTGCCCATGATGTTTGGCCCGGGCTCAAGGATGTTTTCTGATTTGATATCCTACTGTGTCCCCCTCATTAATTACCCCTTGGGATTTTATATTTTAATGACCATGATTCCTATTCAAGCACGGAGAAGCACACGGAGCCCAAGGCCCTAGGTCAGATCACAGGACTGATTTGCTTAAGGTTAGCCCGTGCGACCCAGCAGAGAGAGGCGAGGTCCAAGGGAGCACGGATTCGCCCTGCCTGAGGACAGTGCTGCTGCCTGGGACAGAATTTTAGGGCGGGGAGCCCTTGGGAGTGAGGACGCGGGGGAGGTTAAATGCCTGGAGGGGGCAGTAGCACAGGCACGATTAGGACCCTAGGTGTCTTGTGGGGAAGGGGACTGGTGGGCTCTCAGCTAAGGCCCTAAGAGCCGGACACCCTGGCACCAAGGGGTGTTCGAGCGCATCTTCTTCGGCCGTCCGTTAGGGCTCGGTCAGGGACCCAGGCCCCCCGCGCAGAACAGGGAAGCATAGGCTGCAGGTGCCTCTAGGACGCCTCCGTGGCACGTTCACAGTCCAGACCTTGCCAGACAGACCTCCGAGAAGCAGTCCCAAACCACCGTGCAGGTGCTACAGGAAGCGCTCGGCGCAGCGGCAACGGCCACTGTCTGTGCCAAGCACGCAGTACTCGTTCCCCCGACCACTGCTCGGGGCGCTCAGGTCCCCGGCGGTCGGCGCGCAGCGGCAGCCCGCGCGGCGGAGGGCCGGGGGCGCGTGTGTGCGTGCGCTGGGAAGACGGCCCTCCCCGCGGCCGCCGCAGCGCCAGCGCCTACCCCTCCCGCGGCGCACACGGCCCGTCCCTGTCCCCGGAGGCGGCCCGAGCCGCCGCTAAGCAGCCTCGCCTTCGCCTCCCGCGTTTCCTGCCGCCCGCCCTCCCCCGGCCGGGCTCCAGGGGCTGCCGCGGAGCAGCTCCCGGCGGGAGAGCAGCTCAGAGCGCGCACGGGGGCGGGCGGAGGCGGCCTGGTTCTGGGCGGCCGCGGCGGGAGAGGCGCGCGCGAAGACGCCGGCCCCCTCTCGGCGTTTGCTCCCTCGCTCCCCGCCTCCCGCACTCCGCTCGCTCCCACCTCTTCCCGGCGTGATTGATCCGTCACGGGCGCTGCTGCTGCCGCCGCCGCCGCGGCCGTTCTGAGCGGAGCGGAGCCCGAGCCCGAGCCCGAGCCGGGGCTGGGGCCGGCGCCATTGCGCGGGCGCCGCGGGGAGAGCTTGGCGCGGGGCAGCGGCCGGGCCAGGCCATGCAGGCCGAGTGAGCCGCGCCGCACCCGCGGCGCGGCATGGCTTCCCCGCGGGCTCCGGGCAGCTCGGGCCGCCGCCGCCGCCGCCCGCGCGCCCGCTGCTGCGCCTGCTGCTGGCGCTGCTGCTCCCTCTGGCGCCCGGGGCCTGGGGCTGGGCGCGAGGGGCCCCCCGGCCGCCGCCCAGCAGCCCGCCGCTCTCCATCCTGGGCCTCATGCCGCTCACCAAGGAGGTGGCCAAGGGCAGCATCGGGCGCGGCGTGCTCCCTGCGGTGGAGCTGGCCATCGAGCAGATCCGCAACGAGTCGCTCCTGCGCCCCTACTTCCTCGACCTGCGACTCTACGACACCGAGGTGAGCGTCCAGCAGTCCGCGCCGTCGGGGCTGTGGGGGCCCATGGGTGAGGGCGTGCTGGACAGGGGCAAGCTTCAGCCCTTGGGCAGAGAGCCCGGGTGACCCGCTTGTGCCTGCCGATGGCGCCGCGGGCTGGTGCTCAGTGCTTACCCGGGGTCCTGCTGGGCTCGGCCGGCACGGCTGGTACCCAGATTTGCTGAGCATCTCCCTCCTCTGGGACTCTATGTGTGCGTTGTATGTGTTGGGTGTGGGGTAAAGACTAGCGTTTGCCTTGACCACAGAAGGAGTGGGAAGGTGGGGATTGGATCCCCCAAAAGGCCTGCAGTGGTTGCCCCTGCCCAGGTCCGGCTGGTGGGTCTGTGGATTGCCGAGTGGGAGGAACAGGCGCATTGACTAAACTGGGCCACCTGCGCTAGACAGGCCACGGGCCTGTTCGCGGGCCCCCAGGAAAGCCGCGGCGCGCCTGGAGGTCCGGAGAGCTCCGGGACCCGAGGGCCAGAGCGCGCAGCAGCACTGGGCTCCTGGGGCGCGCCAGCCGCTCGGAGCCGGCACCGCGCGGGCAGGTGTGGGGCCGCCGGCTCCGCAGCGCTGCTGCCTGGATGAGCCCGGCGCTGCCTGTAGCGGAGCGGTTTCATGAGGAGTCTCCCCCTCGGTTTAATTGCACGGAGAGTACCCCTGAGCAGCCGTTGCCCCGGACATGCGGGGGTGTCCGGTCGCGCCGCTGCTGGCCCTACGGCTGCAGGCGCAGTTTTTACGGGCGCGGACTTGAAACCCAGACTTGGAGTGCAGAGACGGGCTTGCTCCCCGGCCCCTTTCTCTGGGGGGAGCCTAAGACCTGAGAGCTTCCCATCCCAAGACTTCTTACACCCTCTGTTTGGGTTCCCGGCGGAAGCCCCAGCGCGGACCTTCCCCGTCCGCCCGGGTGCTGGGGTGCGCCGACGGGGCGTGGAGGAGCGGCTGCCGGCCGCGCGAGGTCGGTTTACGAGTTTTTCCGGACTGAGGGAGCCCCTACGCTCGGGCCGCCGCCTGAAGGGGGCAGTGAGTTCCTGTTCTGCATGCTGGGTTGGTGCCTCTTCCACCGCGCCAAGCCCGGTCGAGGCGCTGGGCTTGACCCTGACAGCCCAGGGCTCCCCGGGAGCTTCTTCAAGAGCCCAGGTACAGACCGCTTCCTAGAGGAGGGTCGCGCCGCAGCGCTGATCGTGCAGTCTGGCCTCGGCTTCCTTCTCTGTCGGTTTCTCTCCACCCCCTTTTTTTTGTCCCCGGAGAAAGAGCAGAAATCTGGATTGCATCTTATTCCCCGCCACCCCCCTTCACTGATGAACCAGCCTGCTCTGCACTGTAAATAAAAGGTGAAGGAACGGGTGGCAGTTGGTGGCGGGGCGCGCAGGCTGCTGCCAGCAGAGTGCCTTCCTCTGCCCCGGGAGGACGCACACTGGGTGGCTGAGCAGAGCTAACCCGGGTGTAGAATCATTTCTGAATGACATTCCCATCTTTGCCCGAGCATTTCAAGTTCTCGGAGGTATTTGTCCAGCACACATAAATGGAGAAGGCAGTGCAATAATACCGAGGCATGTCTTCTCTGCACTGTTCGTTGCTTCCATACATGTTCTTTTGGAGAACAGGAGAGACAGTTCTTTGGAGACAAAAATATTTGTAGACAGGGCAGCCCTGTTTGCATCATCATCAAATATTGCCGGCTGCATAATGTGTTCATCATCAGTTCATTCCCTTCAGAAAGCTCCTCTGAAAGATTTTATATTAGCTTGTTTGTGGCTAATGGGATGGGTGCTTAGTTTCAGGGTGTGGGCTGAAGCTTTTATATTTTATTTTTCAAGTGTGTCTTGATGACTTTCTGAGTGAGAGGGCCCAAAGGCAGGAGGAGGAGGCTCTGCATCTGGTGGGAATATGCCAGAAGCAGTGGAGAGGAAGGCAGAGGGTGGTGAGCTCTGCCTCATGCACACAGGAAGCATCTCTAGCCCTTCAAGGGGCACAGAGCCTGGGCTTTGGGGTGGGTTGGACCTGGGTTCTAGTCAGAAACTGGTTATCCTCCCCCTGGGTGACCTTGAACGAGGAATCTAATCTCTCTGTGCCTAGATTTGCACATCTGGAAAAGTGGGACTATTATGTGTACTCTGGAAGGCAGTGATGCAACGCTGAAGCGAAATAACAGGGCAGCATGGAAAATGCCATGAGCTGGCGGGCTCAGTGGCCACTGCTCTGTCAGCATGCTGTAAGCACTAAATCAATGTTTCCTGCCTCCCTTCTTTCAATTGCTTTTGGGGTCAATTCACAAATTAGACACTGCAAGTTTAAATGTGATAAATTGGTCACAACTAAAATATTGAGACTCATTAGTTTTCCCTCACTTTTGAAATCTTATGAGGAGTCAGTGAAGCTATCACCAGAAAAAAAGAATTCTGGCTTATAATCAAATAAATATGTTATCTCCTGCCATGAGGTGTTACATTTGAAAGAACACCCAGATGACCTAATACTTAAAATTTTCAGGTGGCCCACGTTTAGGGTAGAGGCACTTTGTCTCTGAGCTGAAGTAAAGGGGAGATCAGCCTACGTAATTACAGCAAAATCCAGTGATGTGAAAGGTGTTTGGGGCCTGTGTTAAAGTGTCTGGGGTCCATTTTATTCAGATGGGCTTTTTGTGGATTGTGTGCACTCCCTAACCCCCTGCTGTCTGTGTCACTTGTGTCTGCAGACTTGAACACAAGATGGTTGTGGTGGACGGATTTTGGTTAGCTTTGCTGACATTTCCTGTCAGTGTGGGCAGCCAGGATGGACCTTTGTCCACACAGTCTTCAAAAAGGTGGAGATTTAGCAAGGAATGGGTTAATCTGATCATTGGGACAGTCTGTCTCAAAGAAGCCTCCTGAATACATTTATCCAGGTTGGCCCTCTACTATATTGGAATAGCAATAAAATGTTCAAAGCCCCGCTTAGTACCTGGTGTTTGTAAAAAGAAATATCCCAATAGAGTGTTGGCTAATCAGTATCTCTTTCCTCTGGTGTACCTCAAATCGTGTCAGCAAATACTTCTTTATGTGTCGCAAGGAAGATTCAAGTACATAAAAACATGAGCAAGACAACTGAAAACATAGATAAAAGGAAGTGTCAGAAACCATAAAGAAATATGAATGTTACTGTACCAAGAACCTGGACTAAGATGGTTATTACATTATTGACTATAAATTTTAGCTCTGAGCTTCCTGGCAGTCAAGGTAAAAAAGATAAATATGGCAGATTATTACTTACATGTTTGGTTAAGAGACTCTGAGGGACAATGTCTTTTTTAAAAAAGTTTTGCAGGAGATTCAGAAATGTTCTTCATATGGTTGTTTCTCATGCTTTGGTAGCCACATTAATAAAATTAAATGATAACTAAGAAATGAGTTAAAAAATAATGGTGGGCTTTCCTATTTGATTAAAGTAATGTTCATTTTAGAAAAATTAAAAACTACAGGAAAGCAGGAAGAAAAATAATTGCCCATAATCCACCTACACAAAGATAATTACACATAACAATCAGGATTATTCTCTTCCAGTTGCCTGTGTTTACTATTTCATGTACCTGAGATCTTATTCTAAGTTCCCTTGTATATTTTGTTTCATTCAGTTAACGTTATATTATGGATCTCTCTTTGCAAAGATGATTTTTAGTAGCTGTATGCTATGCTATGGTTGCACCATAAGTATTACGTCTGGCCGCTATTGTTGGATTTGTATGTTTTCCCGCTTAACATTTTAAATTATTCTGTAATAAAATTAGAATAAGTCCAGGGAGCCAAAAGAGCACATTCCAGGCGTGCACTTCTCAGAAGGTGTTCCTTGATGCAGGGACCCAGCTTAGAAAATCCAGAGAAAACCTAGGGATGGGAGATGCACATCTTTTCCTTGAGTGGCTTTGCCAAATATCTGTCCTCTCATTCATTGGGCTTTAGAAAGGACCCAAACCACTGTTAGATGGAGGTCAAGCCTTTCAAGGATGGCTGTGTACAGCTCAGCAGGCATTAATTGAGCACCTACTGCACTTGCTGGTGCTGCAGAAAGGGGGAAACCCAGCCTGGGGCTCGAGAGAGGAGCTGGTGCATAGGGGAGAATAGGGCGAACACGTTTGTCATTTTCAACACAAGATAGAAAGTGTTTGGCGTGATGGTTGCACATTTCTGTGATTATACTAAAAACCATAGAATTGCATACTTCAAAACAATAAATGTTACAGTATGTGTATTATATCTTAATACGTCTGTTTTTAGAAATAAAAAGATAGAAAATGAGCTCTTTTAGGATCAAGCTGACATCCTCTTTGTAGTTTTCGCCCCACTGCCCAGCACAGTACCTAGTTCTCAGTAGGTGTATTGTTTAGGACTATTGTTACAGGTGACAGAAACCTGACTTTAACCAGTCAATGTGACTGAAAAATCCTGGAGTGTGCTGTGTTCAGGCACAGCTGGATCCAGGAACTCAACTGATAGCTGAAAAAATACCTTTCTGTCTCTCTCGGCTCTGATTTCCTGTGTTTGGCTTCACTCTTGGGCAGACTGTCCCCATGGGGTTGTACAGATGGCCCCTAGCAGCTGCAAGTTTACACACTCCCAGTTTAGAAGCTCCGGTAAGAAGAGTGTTTCTTCCCCAAATGTCTCAACAAATATCTCAGGCTCAGCTCTTATTGGCTTGAATTGGGTTATGTCTCCATCCCTGAACCAACCATATGACACTGCTTGACCTGGGACATCTGCCAGCCTTTCAGGGAGGGAGGGGGTGCGAGATCAGCCCCATCTAGCCACATGAATACAGAGGGGGACAAAGGTGATTCCTGAAGGACATCAGAGGTTGTTAAAGGGGTGTGGATGCCAGGCCTGTGTGGTCACAGATATCCACAAAGACAGGTCCTTGGGAGATGCCAAATTCCAGAAAGAAACAATAGATGCCATGGGCATTAAGAGAAAAGGAAGATCATACCTGGGTCAAGAGAAGCCTCCCGGAGAAAGGGAAGTCAAGATGGGCCTGGAAGGATAAACATAGTGTTGACACAGAGAGGCAGGGTCTCTGGGAAATGGGTCTTGGATCCTAGGAAGGATCCCCAAGATTGAAGAATGGAGGCCACAGAGTGTGAGGTGTGTTTGGGGAGTACTGACCTGTTATATTTTTACTTGAGTGCAGGGTTTGTGGAGGAAAAGGTAGCTTGGTGGTAGGTGTGGAAAGCCTTGAATGCCATGTCAAGAAGGTTGGCCTTTATTCTGGAGCTCTGTGAGAAGCCATGGGGGTTTTAGAGCGAGGATGTGACACGATCAGGGCTGGTAGGAATGCAGAGGCCTGGAGACGGAGAAGCTGGGAAGCTGTCACAGTCTTTGAAGGGCGAGATGCTGTGGTGCGCACGGAGATGGAGAGGCAGTGTGAGAGGACATGGAGGGGAACGGAAACACCGCGGCCTCACAGGGCAGGCGGGGCAGCAGAGAGGGAACCATGGGGGAGCGCACCTGGCAGGCAGAAGTCACTAGGATCAGTTGCGCTGCAGGGGACCAAGGAGAGAACAGCCCTGTGGGGATGAGGTGGCCACAGACCAGCAAACCGCTTCTGCAGACCCTGAGCTTCCCTGGCTTCCCGCACCTGATGGATGGGCTCCTCAGCATGTCAGGAGACCTGGGTCTGTATCCCCGTTGGCCACCACTTACCTGCTTGTGACCTTGGGCAAGCCACTTTGCCTCCATTTCTTCAACTATAAAATAGGGCTAACATCTTAAGTGCCTTCAGGGTGTGTGGGGAACAAATGAGACCATGAGGTTAAGTGATGAAATCAATGCGTGGAACACTGAGTGCTCAGTAAATATTCGCTGCTCTGTTGTCACCTGTGTCATTATCCCTGTATCACCTGGGGATAATCATGCTGACCTCACAGGGCTGTAATAAGGAGCAAATATGGTGTATGTGGAACCTCAAAACATGGTGTAAAATAAAGCAGTGTTATTTGTAATTGTGTTTTCCAAAGCCATGTTGCTGTGAGGGGTATTGGAGGAAGAGGACTCAATCATGAGACCTTTATTAATGTGTATGCCCCCACACCTTCCAGTGTGCCATGTACCATGGCCACATTGGTCTCTTTTTCTCCCTCTGGACTGTAGCATGATGGCAGGGCCAGCGTGATTCCCCAGTGTCTTACATCCGTGGGCATCAGTGAATGCTGGCTGAACTGAACTGTAAGTGAACAAATTAGAATCTGTTTCTGAATTAATATCCCATAGAATGCATGGCCTGTCCACATCGCTTTCCCAGGGTCTTCACCTGCCCCCACCCCCATACCACAGAATATATGTGACCCAGTGAATCAGGATTAAGTTGGCTGTCAAGCCGTAGCTGCCTCTGCATATTCCCACCAGCACCAACCCCCAAGCTTCCCTAGTATAAGGGCAATGTGGTTGGCCATGCCAATCCCTGACCAATTCCCCAGACCTCTCCAGGTACCCATGGTTTGGTGGAACTAACACATTAGGGCCTGTTTAATACCTGGTATTAGGCTAAGAGTTTTAGTGAGCTAATTTTATCTTTAAAGGCTGTTCTTTGTGCATTTGGCCTACCCTTCTGTGGGCACAGAGTAACACCAACTGCATACAGAGATCTGACATCTCAGCAGGAAAGCAAGCAGACTGGAAGTGTAAGATACTAGTGCAAATAGAGGTGCTAAACAGATACATGTTTAGGATATATTCTTTTGTTATGGTGGACTAGGCTGTGCTGCATTAACAAAAAATCCTGGAATCTCTGTTTCTTGACACAAAGTTATGTATTGCTCACCCAAAGTCCAGAGTGTGTCAGAGGTCCTCCTGGGCTGCTCTCCTGTAGGTGGGAGCACGGGGATCCAGGCTGATGTTATGTTGTGACTCTCGTCTTGTGGCTTCAGGAAGATGGGGGCAGAGAGGAGTCCTGGAGGAGGTGCACCGGACTTTTAACCATCTTTACTTGGAAGTGATGCATACTATTTTTACTCAGATTTCATTGACCAGAAATAGTCACTAGTCAACGTAACTTTGAAAGAGGCTGGGATGTGTGGAGAGGTATATGGATGCCTTGGACACTGGTCATTCTGGATCCTTCAGGAAGTAGATGCCAAGATGGATTTATAAGTGCAACAGCTCTGGTGCTGATATCTGGGAAAGTTGAAAGTGGAGGTAGGAAATCCTCGGACACGATGCTGTTCTGATAGCTATGAGAGGAGAGGGGGAAGGAAGCAAGGAGAGTTGAGTAGGAAGAGGTTCATACTGGGGGGCAGCTCTCAGACCCCCGGCCCCCAGACAATCCAGTGGAGTGCCCAGTAGAGGGCTGCCTGGGGAGACACTCTGTGGCTCAGTTAAATGCTGTGACAGATCCTGAAGCTACAGCTGAAGGCTGTTAGCTGACTACACTCTTACAGGTACTCTCTGCAAAGGAGACCTGACTGGCCCACTGCGATGGCTGCCACATACGGTTCCTGCTTCTGCTTCAGCCCTAATGCCACACGCTCTGGTTGAGAACTTTCTCCCAGGCCCTGTTCTAGGCTCAAGGATACAAAGATGGATGTGGCACAGGCCCCACCCTTGAGGACCTCACTGTCTAAACAGGTGGTCAAGACAAACCTTTTGCATGGAGTGTGACCCAGCCATGGTAGGGATCAGTAGAGGAAGCTGGAGAGGGCATCCCCCTTCTGAAGGCACCTGTTTGGTCATTCCCCATGTTGTTTGGGAATGAAATGTAAATGGCTTCATATCTCTTACTTTTTTTTGTTGTTATTTATTTGGATTCTAGGAAGGTGAGAAAATTAAATGGCATAGTTTGCCCAGTGAGCATCTGCATTCATCTGCTCCCTTATGCTTACTCTCTATGCGTACGTTAATGAGGTGCGGTGAGGCTGGTGAGATGCCTTCCTCTCTGTACCTCACTAGGAATGAGCAGGTGTGCCAGGCTAAAGCCGTGGAAGTGTGAGCCCAGGTGAGGTCACAGTCTGGATTCTGGTGCAAGGTTAGTTGCTAAGAAGCACAGGGATGTCTTTGTTCCTCTCTGTGAATTGCAACTTGGATTGAGGATCTCGTGCCCATGAGGCAGGCACTGAGTGTGTCTGGCTCCCTTGTGGCCCCTCTAGGCACTAGCTCAGGGCAGGCATAGAGCAGGAACTCAAGAAATATTTATTGAATGAACAAGTAGATCTAAAAGCCTGGGAACCGGCTCTGCAGTTCTAAGAGGATTAATAGGCATAGTTTTAGCAAATCGAGGAGGTACTTTGTACGCCAAGCCATGTGGGGTGAGCTTCCTGTTTGGCCTTTATTGCTTCTTTAGTGTTCTTATTACCTGGTGCTTTCTGGGTCCCTGCATTTGTGGAGTGCAAAGGGAGACAGTGTTTGTTGGATGTGGCAATAGAAAATTATGTACAAAGCCAGCGTCAGTCTCATCTTGCCTGAAAGCATGCACAGCAGCCTCCAAGATACACAAAACCTAGGAAAGAAATACTTTCCAGCATCTGAAAAGTATTATGGTTTTAGGAGATCGATTTATCGGAACAATATTCTAATCAGCAGTTGATGGGTGCAGAAATCAGGTTCTGATATTCCACTTCCACTCCAGGGAGCATGAGAGGCAAGAGAGGCATGAGATTGTAGGAATGAAGGTGCCATCAGCCTTGGTGAGCCAGGCAGTCTAGCAGCAGGTCTGAGCTCAGTGAATAAAGGGGTGCCCTGGGATGCCCTACTGCAAGACTTAGTCCGGGCTCCCTGCTCCTGGGCTGGATGCTTTTGCCCTTTATCCTTCCGTGGTCAAGACTGACTTGGGAACTGGGTGAACTCAGCGTGGAGGTGACCATCTCCCTGCTCTGGTTTTGGCTGGATCCTGAATCAGATAACTAAGTTCATTAGAGTCCTGTGCAAAATAAAAGCAAATTGGTTATGAGCTGAGCTTGAGGGTTTGAGAATTCCCAGGGCATGAGTTGTTGTGACACCTTTTGGGGCAGATTGGACATTTTTTTCCAATTTTCTATTTTTTCAGTCTTTTTTGAACAGTCTCCATTGCTGGAAGGATAAATTGTCATTGTCATCTAGAAAATTAGTGCTTGATCCAAAGTACTGAGTAAATGGAGTCATCTGTCTTCATCAGTGCCCACACTGCCCAGCTGCTGGCTGAAGCAGACCCCTTCTCCTGCCATTTGGCAAGGACATCATCAGTCACTGTTCAGATAAAATCTAGCCACAGAAGGGCTTGGTGGAGTAATATATTATTGCTACTCTCATGGTGCAGGGTCAGGAGATGGCAGAAAGAAAATGATATTTTCACACTCTGCCTATGATCCACTTGACTTTGTTCAGAGAGAACTGATTTTGAAATCGACAGCCATCCTTACAATAATCACTACATCATCCAAATTACTTTGTTTCTAGAGCTACCCATTCACTGAAACTCTTTTGAGATTGCCCAGAATTGTGTCAGGGATTCAACTGGCAGACAGGGACCCAGTAGCCCACTCCAGGGTGTATGATCAGAGCCCACGCTAATTCTCCCACCCAGCTTAGCTCAGTGTGCATCGGCTTCGACAGTCAAATTGGCTCTCTTGCCGCTCCACACAGTGTCTGTCCTCTGGGGGCCCTGCGGACCCTTCTGAGCTCTGTGCTGGACTCTGTGAGTTCAAGAAACATTGGGAAGCCCTTGGAGAGCCTCTGATCTTGTTGTCATTAAAAAAAAGGAAAAGAGAATGGAAACATCCAGTGCATAGGTGAAGGAAAAGAGAATATACCACCAATAAAAACTCACCTTTAGCCTGTGCTTGGCACGTGTCAGCCCCCACGTCAAGTGCTTTGCATCATTCTCATTTAAGAATCCTCACAACAGTCTGTTGCAGTAGTACTATTATTGTCTGCATTTTACAGATGAGGCTTAGAGAGGTTAAGTCACTTATTTAACAACCAAACAAGTAGTGAGCTGGGATTTCAATCTGGATGGTCTGGCTTTGATCTCTGCTACTTAAGTTCTAAGTGAAGTGGCATCTTCAGATAGTTATCTTTCTCCTATAGAACCAGTGGCACAGTTTGTCAGGAGTTTATGCTTTTTTTTTTTTTTGGTGAATTTCACCCAACTTCTTGCCTCTCCCTCTAATTCAGCCCCCCTCCCGTTTCCCTGTCCACCCGCTCAGTCACAAACAGCCAGCGCTGTGCTCTTCACTCACTTTAAGCCTGTGTGTCTACACACCTGGCTCCCACAGATCCACTCTCTGCTCTCCTTGCACCTGCAGAAATGTCACCTTCCAGAGTGTTTACTAGGGTGTCAGTGTTTGTGTCTGTGTCTCTCCTGTTAGATCATCTCCAGGGCAGTGGTGATACATGTAGCCTTACCACGTAGCTCACACTTGCCAAGCACCTGCTCCGTGCCAGGCCTGGGAATGTTCATGGGCCTTGTAGAGATGAACCTGAAACAGTTGTGCTCTCAAAGGCACCTCGGGAGGCCACCCAGGAGCATCATCATGGAGCATGAGAAGTGTGCTGGCATAGGCCCAGATTGGGTACAGGGCTGTCCCCCAGATGCAGAGGACAGGACCACGGACCCAGCACTCTGATCAGGTGGCTTCCCTGCTTGACACCCAGCAGAGAGTTACTGTTTTTCAGGGGGTGGGACCAGAACGTCTTGTGGAGACATTGGAGGCCCTGCAGAGCGTGCCCTGCTCCCTCTGCAGCTGCAGTGCCGAGCACTCTCCACTCGCCCTCTGGGCCCAGACACATGGTCCTTTCGGTTTCTCAACGTGAGCGTGTTCCCCCCACACAGGGCCTTTGCACAAGCTGTCCACACTGCCTAGAATGCTTTTGCCGCCTCTCTTCATCTTTTAGATGCCAGCTCAAGTGTGTTTTCTCTGTCCTCCCTAATTAGGAAAAATCCTGTCATGTTTTCTGTAAGAAGTATGAACCTTTCCTTTCTAGTGCTTATCACGACTGCAATTTTGCATTTGTTGGATTATTTGATCAACACTGGTCTTTTCATTCCTCCAGGGAACTGTGAACTCTGTAAGTGCAGGAACAGATCTGTTTTGGCTCGCCATAGTGCCCTGCACAGCTTCTAGCAGATAGTTGGTGCTCAGTAATTATTTGTGGAATGAATAGATGAATGCTGAAAGATTCCTGAGGTTGATGTGGGTGTCCATAGTGTTTTTCTATGTGTTTTCCAATGCCTATGTGGTGTGGGCGAGACAACTGGGCACTGGGGTGAGGCCATCGCATTTGGAATCGGACAGCCTGTATGTGTGCTGCCGCTGCTCCCTGGGCCTCATCTGTGCAACGGGGCCAAGACTTCCTCTGAACGTCATTTGGAAGTTAATGTCGAACGTTCATGGAAGGCATTGAGCACGGGGGGCCACACCGAGTAGATGGCCCCTGAAATTTTGCTGTTACCATTATTATTGAAATGTATATGAACATGTAAAATGCTATGCAGTCACATAAAAACCGGTTCTCATTTCAGTGGGGAACTCTATGTTTGACAAAGTGTGTGATCTGTCCTGAGCTTCATTGAATGTTTTTTTTTTTTTTAAGTTAAATGGTTGTTTGTAAGCCTCGTCCATTCCTGGGAGGATTTGAGGTGTGCTGAGAGCTCAGTGGTGAACCTCCCTGGCCCTTGGGGCTAGGTTGTTGTCCCCAGCGAAGTCCTTGCGGCTCTGTGTCATCACTTCTGTCTGTAGTCCACCTCCTCCACAGCTGTGAGCTGGCCCAGCCCAGGAGGACAGGCCTGTCATTAGTTTTGTGCTTGCCATGTCCCAGCGCCTCGTACAGAGCCTGCAGGCACTCAGTAATATCTGTGAGTGAATAAGGCCCCTGTGCTCCAGCACCTCGCATGGTCGCTGGCACACTGGAAGTGCTTAGCAAATGCTTTTTGCATGAATGGTGCTAAACACAATGTAAAATGTAACAATTTTGGATAAAATCACAACCGAGCCTCTAATGGAGCAGAGGGTGATGTTATCAGGCATCTGTGAGGAACGGATTGCTCCATTTGAGAACTGGATTTGAAGGCAAGAGAGAAATGGCCTGGTGTTCCCATGTGAGAACACACTTCCTTTTTGGCTCCCGAGACTAGTGTTTTAGCCTAGAGAGCAGGGCAGGGCAGGGCAGTTCAGTGGAAAGGGCTCTGTGCGTGTCTCTGATACTCCTTAGTGGATGGCTTTGAACTAATCATTTACCTTCTCTACATCTTGATTTTTTTCATCTGTAAAATGGGAATAATAATATGCCTGCCTGCTTCTCCGTAAATTTTTGTAGAGGTTATTGACTAGTGGGAGAGAGAAGGAGAGGGAGGAAGAAGGAAGAGAAAAAGATGAATGTGAAAGGGCTTTGAGAAGTTGCAAAGAGTTACAGATGGAAGATACGCTGGAAACTAAGCACAAAGTGTAATTAATTCTGGGTTGTTCTCGGACCCTTGGATGTTTCCAGTAACATATTTATAAAAGATAGTGGGATGTTGTTCACATGGGTGATTCACTCAACTTCCTAATGAAGAAGGAGGACACAGCATTAGATCATAAATCTGGGAAAGCGGCTGGGCAGGTGCTGAGGCTGAGCCCGACTCTAGCAGGCTGGAGACAGAAGCATCTAGAACAAGAGTTAGTTGACATGTCTTCCTCTCAACTATCAGACACCTTCAGAAGCTAGCCATGGTCTGTGGCTGGCGTCAGACCCAAGACCATCCACAACCTAACTATCTAACAAAGGTTCCAGGGCAGAAATCTGGGGCTGTAGGAGTCGGTGAAGGCTGTGGGACCCAGGCCAGCAGTGGGGACCCAACCCTGAGGTCATGGGGCATTGCTAGGTTCAGGGTCTGGGGCACAGCCTGGTACATGGGCTTGAAATATGAAATACCCAGACTGGGCCAGTCCATGGCAGCTGAGGAATTGGTGGCTGAGATGCCCCTGTGCTGAGCTAATAGTATTTATTTTCTGCAGAAAGAGCTTTGGCTCTCCCCAATAGATGTACAAGTATTCAGCTGAGACCTCCGAGTTCTGGACCAGGCAGTGAGGAGATGATGAATTTGGCTTGAGAGGTCTGGGGGCCCCAGTAGTCCCTGAAGTACCACATCCTCAGACAGGCCCCCGCTGGGCTCCTGTGGACGCCGTGTCTGTAGACCACCTGATGGGCTTTGCCCTGACTGCTCATGATCCTCCGCCAGCTGTGGCCCTGGCAGGCCCTAATTCTAGCCTTGGGACTCCACAGTGGAGAGAGCAGAGTGCCGGGTCCTTACTGAGCCCCTACTATGCTCTGGGCACTGTGCCGGGTGCTTTGACATGTGACCCAGGGAGGCAGAGTGTGGTAGAAAGAGCTCCGTCTGTCCAGGTGTGACTGTCAGCCCTGCTGGGGAACCTCGGGTGGGTCACTTCACTTGGGGCCTCCCTTCCCTGATGTGTAACACAGAGATGTGACAGAAGACAGCCAGCGTTGTTTGGGGACTAAATAGGACCAGAGTGTCTGGGTCTGGTGCCTAGTGGGTGCTCGGCAGGAACCACAGAGCCACCACGGCAGCAGGGTGGATCTGAATGGAACCAGGGCTGGGCTCAGGGGCCCCTCGAGCCGTGCGGCACAGACTTCCCTGGGGTCCAGGTAGCACCGGGCCAAGTGTTGCCAGAGACCGCCGGAACGACCCTATCCTTCTCCTCTGAACATTCAGAGAAATGTGACCTTATCTGTACCCCAGTCTGATGAAGGGTGAAGTGTAATTGGTTTCTGATTTACTTCTTGTAATAACCTTATTTAGTGGATATTATTCCAACAATTACTACAAGAATTACAAATTTTGTGTAGTATCAGAGTTTACTGTTTATTCCAAATGCATCATCTGGTAGCAACCTGGTAAGAGAGGAATTCTTCCAATAGCCCCATTGACAGATGGGGAAACTGAGGCTCAGAGTGATACATCCAGGGCAAAGCAGTAAGTGGAGACTTACTCAGTCTAAGTCTGCTGGACTCTAAGCTGGGTGCCCTTTGGACTACCCACAGCTGCTGATCACACTCCAGACTAGCCAGACAGGGGTCTGTGGTCCTGAATTCTTGACTGGGTTTGCTGGGATCCAGCCAGAGCCAGGGGAGTCATGGATGGTGGCTGTCCCCCGAGGCCCTTCAATCAAGCCCTGGAGAGGTTGGAACAGGGATATGCTGACATGTGTGCATAGATGCTGTCCGCTTCACAGGTGATATAGTGCTTCCTGTTTCATCCTCCCAGGAAGGCCTGCCCCAGGTGGCTGTCTGCAGGAGGGAGGCAGGAGTTCAGAGAGGCCAGAAGTTTGGCCAGTATCTGTACTGCAGGCCACTGTCAGATGGCCACATGGGAGAGGTGACCTTGTGCTGGACATTGAGCTCCATTCAGGAACAAGCACAGAGCACCTGCCTCATGCCCAGCTGTGGGCATCTGAACATGAGTGAGACACAACCCCCACCCTTGGGAGATTCACAGGACAGTGTGGACACCTCACACAAAAGCAAGAGGGCCTAGTGGAGTGCTTAGGGGTGAGCACTGACTCTGGAGCAGGGCTGCCTGGCCACCACTTGGCAGCTGTGTTAATCTGGGGCAAGCCACTTCATGTCTTTTCATCTGTCCAATGGGGTGGTAACCGTACCTACTTGATAGGATAGTTACGAAGAAAGTCAGTTGGAGTTTGCTGAAGACCTCACCCACTGCCTGGAAACAGTAAAAGTGTTTGTCAAATAAAATAAGTGATATGGGGCGGATTTGAATGCACTCTTAGGGGAGGCAAAGGTAAGGGCTATAAGAGCATGAAGGGGAGGTGGTGCATGCTCCCTGGGTGCAACCTGGGTGGATGCACAGAGCAGGGGGCCTTTGAGCTGGCCTTGAAGGACAAGGGTGGAAGATGTGGCTGAACTCTGGGGAGGGGGAACTGCACCAGCACAGCTGGGAGGTAGGACTGTGCGGGGATAATCCTGAGCCGTTCAGATGTGGCAGGCAGAGAGGTGACTGGCCACAAGACACACTGTGGAGAGAGAGCTGAAAGGTCTGGAAATACAACCATTTTCAGGCCTGCAGTATCTGAAAGCATAAGTTTTAAATCAATCAGTGCTCACTGAGGGGCCTCCTGCAAGGTCCTTTGCTGTGAGCAAAGAGGTTTCCTGTTGGCTAAAGCTGGAGGGCACACTTCCATGACACTTGGGAGCTGGACAGGGTCTTCTCCAGGGACATCACAACGACTCGGGTGCAGCGTGGATCAGGCAGATTTGGAGTTAAATCTTGGTGTTGTCATCCCCTGGGTTTGGGCTTCCGGCAATCCCCTAACTCACTGAGCCTGCTTTTCTCTCTGCACAGTTGGGATATGGGTACCAGCGTGGTGGGGTGGCAGGAAGGCCATGATGAGAGAGAGTGTCCCCCAAGCCCCTCCCTGGGGCTGTGCACACCGCGGATGCCTGTGAACATCGAGCAGGAACAGGACCCAGCCCTTTTTGACACCACTTAGATTCAGGAGTGTGTGCACCAAGAGACCATTCTAATTTTAACAGTGGAAAAATGACTCAGGCCCTACGAGGCCCGGGGGTGATTTCAGAGCTTACTCCAAGTTAGGTCTGTAGGTGGACCTAATAGATGCAATCAGCTTTCCGTTTCTCTTAATGGCTTTCTTGATGAAGGGAGGCAGAGAGTAGCAGCGCTCCAGTGCTCCGCGCTGCAAAACAGTAGTAGGACTGAGCAGTCAGAAGCCAGGTTGGCAGGCCTGGCCATGTGGTCTGAGGGCAGAAGGCTGGCGCTGACCCCCCCAGGCCTGTCTGTCAGGCTGATGGGCAGCCAGTCAGCTGCAGAGGTTTCCCGTTTCGATCTGGATTGAGCCACACGCTGTTTGTGCGGCAGGATATATGGCAAGAATTAGGTGTCCCCTCCGTTCCCCACCAGGGCAGGCTCTGGGTTTGGAGACAGAAAATCTCCTGGGGACTTTCTTTTTAGACCTGCCAGGTTCCAGCCCTTTTGCAGCCTGCCACAGATCACTTGTCTCAGCAGTGACAGGTCATTCCTAAAACCCACTTGGGTGGAAGAGATTCGGAACAGAACAAAACAGATGTAGTTTTCTCACATCTGCTGATAAAGAAGTTGATGTATAAGGACTCAGCTGGATTTTTAGTCAAAACACTCAGCTCTGGGTGTTTAGAGAAAAGGAGTTGTAATGCTTTAAGAGGAACTGAAGGGAAAGGGAAGGATGTGTTCCAAAGGCAGGTGCGGGTCTTGGAAGACTCAACCCTGGGGTCTTTCTGTGGGAACTGGGCTCTCTGAGCCTGTTTCTTTATCTGTGGAATGGGGGAGATGCCTGCTCTGACTACCTTCCCAGGGTGATTTTATACTTAAATCAGATAATAGTGCTGGAAGGCCCTGGGGAAAAGTTAAGATAGGACTGTCTGGGGTTGATAAGTATTTCTGATGGAGAGCCCTACAGTGGCAGTTGTCTGAACACATGAAGATCTGGAAACCATGAAAGCTGTAGAGAAAACAGTGTTGTGAAAACAATGGTGACTAAGGCATGTCTCATTTGGGTTTGGGGAAGAAACAGGGCAGTTGGTAAAAGTGGGCTATCCTTGTTTTTAAGTCAGAATTAACTTTTCTGGGCAGAAAATGGGCAGTTGGATTCTTTCATCCTGTATAGGTTAGAAGAAAGAATGTCAGAGGATATGGAAGGCCCACCAGATCAAACAAGTAACTATATCCTGAAAAGCTTTTCTTATGTGGTTTGGATGTGTATAAGAAGCCAGTTTAATAGCTTTGAGGTCTTCGTATGGTAAAAATAGTCATAACTGATGTAATAGTGTTAGGAAGAACACAACAGTGCCACAAACCCTACCATTCTGACTCCTTTGGAGAAAAGCCAGGCTAGGAGATGCCTGGATTCGAGACTATTTCCGAGGATGCCCCCGGCCCCTCTTCTGGCTGCAGCAGGTGGCTTTCTCCGGTCCAGCTCCTTTCCTTTGGAGTTATACAAGATCCTGCAAACACCTGGGGTGTGGGAATGCTGGCTTATTGTCTGGGTCCCTGGGAGCAGGCAGGGACTTGCCTGAGTGGAACCACAGCACGTCCCCCCTTCCGCACACCAGTGCTGTCGGAGGGAACACATTCATGGGCTTGTCCTCTGCTCCAACCACTTTATGGTAGTAAATCGTCTACTTCTTATTCAGGCCCTAGGAGGTAAGAATTCTTATTGCCCCCATTTTCCAGATGAGAAAACAGGTGCAGAGAGGTTCAATAACCTGCCTAAAGTTATAGGGCTAATCGTTGACTAATTCAAACCCAGGCAGTCTGGTTCTAGGGCTCAAGTTCACAACCATTATGCACCACTGTCTTTGTGTCCCTTCAAAGGGACCCCAAAAGAGAAGTGGTCCACTCGCCTGCCTTCTCATAGACAGTCTTATTATCCCCATTTACAGATGAGAAAGCAGAGGCCCAGTGCTATAGACCAAATGTTTTGTGCCCATCCTCCTAATTCATATGTTAAATCCTGACTCCCAGTGTGATAGTATTTGGAGGTAGAGATCTGGGGAGGTGATTAGGCCATGAGAGTGGAGTCCTCCTGACCAGGATTAGTGCCTTTATAAACAGAGACCCCAGAGAGCTCATTTGCTTCTTCTGCTGTGTGAGGTTATAGCACAAGATGGTCATCTGTGAACCTGGAAGTGGACCCTCACCAGACACTGACTCTGATAGTGCCTTCATTTTGGACTTCCAGGCTCCAGAACTGTGACAAATAAATTTCTATTGTTTCTAAGCCGTCCAGGCAGAGGTATTCTGTTACCACAGTCTGGATGGACTAAGACAGCAAGAGGAGAAGGGAGCCTTAACTTGCTAAAGCGGTACAGTGCGATTGCAAGAGAGCTGGGCCTACAGCCTAGGTCTTCATTGCAAGAGTGGCCTCCTCTGGAAGAGTTTGCTCAGCATTTTGTGTGTCTTCTTCCTTCTGGGAGAGTGAGAGCAACATCAACCAACATCAGGCCCAGATCGGGCTCTCTCCACTCATCCCTATCATGCTTTCTACTCCCCACTTCTAGAACCACCAAGTCTTTCTCATTGCCAGGCTCACTCTGGCTGCCACGACCTCTCTCCGGTGTGCACCACCCAGCTGTCTGTGGAGGAATGTGTGAGTGTTCCACATCAGTTAGCAGGAACCTTAACCATCTGTGATTCCAGTGGGGTGCCCAGGGGGTGGACTGAACAAATAGGAAAGGAGTGGTAATCAGGACTTGCCTGGTTCTCCAAGGGGCTGTTGAGGTCACTCTAAGTTCTCCAAGAACATGACCTGCTGGACTCATCTTGCTTACTTTGTGGAGAAAGTTACAAGACTGGCTTGGTCAGGGGAGCTGGGAACCTAGCAAATGTGAACTCCATAAAGGTATTTGATAAAATCTCTAGTAATTTTTCAACCAGGTAGAGAAGATGGTCCAGGTGCATCTGCAACTGTGGTAATTGCCCATAGGACTCTGCTTTTTGCCTGGTCCTTTAAATTTTATGTGTATATATATATATGATATATATTCTTTCTTAAATCAGTGCTTTGAATAAGGTCAGATTAGCAAATATTTTAGATGACTGAAACAGAAAGGAAATTTCCTCTTGTTACATTCACCCCACTGTTTCAGGATTCCAAGATTTCTTTTTTAGGATTAACTGTGTCAACTGGCGCCTGGGTTGAAAAACCAACTGCTTAAGGACAGAACAAAGTTGATGAGGCTTAAAGGGAGTAGGTGTGAAAAGAGACCAGGCCCTAGCCGACATGACTCATTATGATCTCTGGAGGGAGGGATCTGGGATCTTCTGCTCAGCGTGTGTGATGTAAATTCAGGCCGTCTGGTGGGTTTGAGTTCCCAGGTCCGCTGAGAATGGGGCCTCCTTCAGGGCATGTCCTGGGAAAGCCAAGGCCACTGAGACTATCAAAGATGTCCACAGACTAGAGAAAAACTCCTCTTGGTGACCTTGGCTTCTTCTCAGGCTACCCTCCCTGCCCTCCTCTCTCCTTCCCTTCTACAGATGCTGATTAAGACTTCCATGTGCCAGGCAACGGGGTCTAGTGGGCAGTACTAAACATGGTCCCTGTCCTCATGGAGCTCACAGCCAGTATCTTCCTGCAACATGCGTGTAGCTGGTGCCAGAGGTCAATGGGATAGTGCCATCAGACTGGCTGTGGGGAAAATCCAGTCATCCTGAGGTAGGCAGCCATGGGCCAGGAGCTGATCACTCGGTTGAGACCAAGTGGAGAAGCCAGGAACGGAAGGGCATTCTGTTCTGCGTGTAATGGTTCATTCTGTGTTGGGCCAGACACTTTGGGGAGGGGCTGGTGAGACAACAGCTGGCCTTGGGAAAAGCACAGAATTTCATCCTTAGGGCAGGGAATGCAGGCAGAGGCCACCGCCTGGACAGAATACAGATCTCCAAGGAGAGAAGCTGTGGACTGGGGTGAGGTTTATTTCTACCACAGATTGTTTTCACTGTGCGTTTTTGAAAAATGTTATTGTAGAGTACTGCAAAATATATTTGATTTTGATCTTTTGGGATAGGTATATTATCTTGGAATCACAAGCCCCATCCGTATTCCAGAATGAGGACAAATATAGTGAGGAATAAATAGATACCTTGAGTACCATCAGCGACTTCTGTTTGGGGACTTGAGTCAGTATCACCCCCATGGAATCCGTCTCAATTGTTGGACCTTTCCCAGCTGGGATGGGAAATATATATACCAGATCATTTGCATCTTTTGAAAAGAAGCCTTCCTCAAGACCAACTTTCCTATTTGGAGAATTTGCATTAACAACAACAAAAAAAGATAGCTGGCAATGTTTTCATCTTATCATAGAAGTAATTTATGTTTATTGAAGAAAATTTGGAAAAAACAAATAAAAAGAAAATGAAAATCACTCATAACCCCACTAACACCATCACTCTTGGTATCATGGTGTGTACTGTCACACTTTTTTAAAACAAAACTCAGATTTTCTACTGCTTTCTACCTTCTTTGTTTCTTTATATTGGAAGAGCTGGGCCATTCAGAACCTCTACTCCATATTTTTAAGTGACATCCCAATATTTTAGTAGGTCAGAGTTTATCTGGATAATCTCTTGTTGAACATGTGGGTTGTGTCCAGTCTTTCTTTGATTTGAAGGAATGCTGCAGCATACAGCCTTGAGACAAGATATGTGAGCTTCTCCATGATCAGTTCCTTAGACTGTAGTATTGGTTGAGCCAAAGGGTATTATGCAAAATTTAAGTATTTTAAAACTTAGTTTTCTTTGCCATTTCTGGAAAGCTTAGTGTGGACCAGAATCAGATGCTTTTATATGCACCATTAAATTTAATTTTTCTAACATAGGTAGGAACTATTATTCCTCTTTCAAGATAAAATCTTTGAGGCTCAGAGAGTTTTATAACTTGCCTGAGACCTCAGAGCTAGGACAGAGAGGGGACTAAGCCCACTCAGCGCACCTGCAGGACCCACAGTGGAATCATGCATCACTTATTGCTGAGCTGTAATGGATGTCATCAGCAATGGATGGGGGCTGGGGGGGCCCTGTAACTGGGAGATGTTACTAAATAAAATGGGAACAAAAGCTCTGCCAGTCTGTACAGTTGATAAGCTCTCCTTTTGCATTCTTTTGTTTATCAGAAATGTTGAATGTATTTCATCATTGAATGAGCACCTCTGTTTCAGTGAATTGACCTGTCATTTCTGTTGACTATTTTTCTTAATATGTCTAGCTCTTTCCTACTGATTTGTGAAACTGCTTTTTGTATGTTAGAATCCCCCTCCATGCCTGTGGTAAATACTTTTCCAGTTTTTTTTTTCTCTCGCCTTTTAATATTATGTTTGCTGGACATAATATTTATTGGATGAATAAAGAACTATCCATTTTTCCAGAGAGATATAAACAAAGTAGGAATGAAAGAAAAGATGGACACTGGTCCTGGCTGTGATGACCCAATACTGTAAAAATTTTGATTCTCTTCAAGTCAATCTGATAAATTATTTGCAAGTAACAATACTTCTGCCTTTTCCTTTCCAGTATTTTTACCTGGCTTCTTTGTCCACAGATTGAATTGTCATCAACTCTGAGAGCAGAACTGGGTAGAAGTCTTGAATGAAAAGAACGAGCATGAGCAAGAACAAGAAGTTCTTGCTAGGAACTTTAAGTTTCCAATTTAATATTTCACATCACTAGTTTTTTATCTTTATGGTTTCTGCTTTTGGTGTTATGCTTAGAACAACTTGCAAATACTCCATGACTTTATAATTAACCCACTTAGATCTTCTTTTGGTTACACTAATGCCTCAATTTTTAAATGTTTAACTCTTTAATACGTTTGGAATTATTTTTTTTATAAAGTGAACCTCTAATGATATACATATTTCCAAATGGTTAATCCAATGTCCTAATACCATTTGTTGGATAACTTATTTCTCCAATTACTGAAATGACACCTTATATATAGGTGGCCTGTTTCTGAATTTTCTGTTCTGTTTCACAGGTATGTCTGACACTTTCTGGGTCAGCCCCACCTTAAATTATCTTTTCTTTGTATTACACTTTAATACTCCACTTGGCAAGTCCTCTCCAAAACAGTACTCTTTCCAAGGATTTCTTAACTATCTTCACCCATTTATCCTTATCTAGGAACTTAGAATCATTTTGTTGAAATAACTAATATTTTTTCATTTGTCTAAAACATTATAATAAAGTTGGTATTTTGGTTGGAACTGTGTATACTTAGAGATCAACTTGGAGAGAATCAAAATTTTTACAGTATTGAATCGTCACCGTCAGGGCCAGGGCCCATCTTTTCTTTCATTCCTACCTTATTTATATTCCTCTGGGAAATTGATAGTGCATTGATCCAGCAAATGTTTCTTGAGCAACTCCAGATCTTGTAGCCCTTTTCATATAAAGCTTACTTGTTTCACCAAGTTAGTTGCTCAGTGTTTTGTATCTTTGTTACTATTGTGCCCCGATAGCCTTTTACTTTATAGTGGTTCTCCTTAGCTGGTGTATTTTCTAACTAATTATTGCTGGTGTAGAAAAAGTTGATTTGTGAATCTTGCTTTTGTAACCAGCTGCCTGATTGAGCCTTCTCATTGGTCCTAATAGTTTCCATGGGTTTCCCGGGTAGATGGTCATATTTATTTGCAAGTAACAATACTTCTGCCTCTTCCTTTCCAATAATTTTTACTTCTCTGGCCACAGATTGAACTGTCATCAACTTTGAGAACAGATCTGGGTAGAAGTCTTGAGCGTACACAGTCTGATGGAGTGTCTCTGCTGGGCACGCTGGCTGTGGTTGGTGAGAGACTTTGTTTTGTCCTGGAAGTCCCCACTTTCTCATTTACTGAGAGAGTTTTGTTTTGTTTGTTTTAAATCAGAAATGAGTGCTGAATTTTATTAAGTGCTTTTTCAGCATTTCCTGTATGAACTGTTTGCATTTCAAAGAGTTATTTCAGTGCACAGGTGGACAATTTCATGTTTGTAGCTCAACTGTCGACACCTTGAGGGTGGGATCTGCCTCCCAGATCACCCACACTCATTCATCTCCAGTCAAATCGAGCCTCTGTGGAGAAACAGCAAACTAAAACCATCCTAGTGCTTCCCCCAGCAGGTGCTCTGTCAACGTGTGTGGGAGCCGGTAGACGCTTGTTCAGTCATTGTCATGAATTTTGGGAGCATGCTAATGAGAAAGCACTGTCTAAACCTTGGGCTGGGATGGCTGACGAGCCTCTCCTCCCCACCCGCACTAATTGGGAGGCCATCACTGTGAGAGGGATTTCATCCAGTTGCCCAGAGGAGGTTAGTAATGTGTTTGCCTCAAGGAGGAACTGAATTACAATGCCATAGACATTTAAATTGCGGGCCATAAAGTGCTTGTCAAGTACTAATTGCAGCCTTCCTGAGCTTTGGTTTTACCAACCTCAAGATTATGCCAGTTGCCAGGATGGCAGGCAGGCTTTCCAGCAAAGCACTGTGCAGTGAAGGTGCAGTTGTGTTGGGGCGAGTTTTGTCTGGGAAATTAGACCTGCTTTCTAAATAAATAAGTGGTTGTGGGGCTGGGTGATGAGCTGGACAGTGGTAGTAAGTGCCCCCAGGACAGTACCAGTTGATTTGGCTGAAAACAAGTTGTTTTAAGACAGTTTGGTTGAAAACAGTATGACCAAGGTGCACATTTGTTCCAAAATGATAAGCTGGCAAAAAGCAATCTCTATTACTAGATTTTCACATATTGGTAATTTTGGTGCACTATTCATTTATTCAGCCAATTTTAATCATCTGTGTGTCAAGTACTGTTGTAGGCAGTGGGGGTACATCAGTGAGCAAAATAATGGTCCTGTCCACAGACGGCTTGCATGCTAGTGAACAAGCAGGATGAGAAATGCATAAATAAACACTACATGTTTGCTAGCTGGCCATAACCGTGTCAGGTGGTGATAGTAGTAGAAAAGAAAAATTAATCTGGGTAAGGCGATGAGTGAGAATGATATAGGGGCTCAGGGAGTTCTGTGTGACACGGTATCCAAAGAAGACCTCTCTGAGGTACAGTTTAGTGGAGAAAGATCCTGTGATGTCATGATCCCCAGGCCAGTGGAAGAGCAGCTCCAGGGTCCCTGAGGCAGCTTGTGCAGGGAATTTCAGACCAGCAAGGAGTCCCCTGGGGCCAGAGCAGAGTGGTGGAGTGTTATAGGATCAAGCTGGCAAGGGGGAAGGGCTAGATCCCCCAGAGCTTTATGGCCATGGGACACTGGAGGATTTTTAAGCAGAGAAATGATGTGATTTGACTGGTGTTTTAGGGCCATTTTCCAAACTCTGTCTTCAGGCATTTTGGATTCACTTCTCAAATTTTTTTTTGGCAGAGCAGGCATAATTGGCTGAACATGAAAGAGATAGAAAAAGTAGCCAACAGTCACCAAACACACACACACACACACACACACACACACACACACACACAAACAGAAAAAATACAGAAAAATTGGCAACAATACTTGAATACCTGTAAGATGTTGAAAACCTGTCTCAGATGCCCTCAGGTTATTAATGTGGAAGAGGCCAATGAGTAGGATTCTGTTTTTTTGTTTTTTTTTTAGTTTATTTTGGTATCATTAATGTACAATTACATGTGCAATATTATGGTGATTAAACTACCCCCTTCAACAGGTCCTCCCCCACCAACCCCATTACAGTCACTGTCCATCAGCGTAGTGAGATGCTATAGAGTCACTGCTTGTCTTCTCTGGGTTGTACAGCCCTCCCTGTGCCCCCCCAACATTACATCTGCTAATCGTAATGCTCCTTTTTCCCCCTTGTCCCTCCCTCTCCACCCATTTTCCCCAGTCCCTTTCCCTTTGGTAGCTATTAGTCCATTCTTGGGTTCTGTGAGTCTGCTGCTATTTTGTTCCTTCATTATTTTTTCTTTGTTCTTATACTCCACATATGAGTGAAATCATTTGATACTTGTCTTTTTCGGCTTGGCTTATTTCACTGAGCATAATACCCTCTAGCTCCATCCATGTTGTTGCAAATGGTAGGATTTGTTTTCTTCTTATGGCTGAATAATATTCCATTGTGTATATGTACCACATCTTTATCCATTTATCTACTGATGGACACTTAGGTTTCCTCCATTTCTTGGTTATTGTAAATAGTGCTGCGATAAACATAGGGGTGCATATGTCTTTTTGAATCTGGGCTCCTGAATTCTTAGGGTAAATTCCTAGGAGTGGAATTCCTGAGACAAATAGTATTTCTATTTTTAGTTTTTTGAGGAACCTCCATACTGCTTTCCACAATGGTTGAACTAGTTTACACTCCCAACAGCAGTGTAGGAGGGTTCCCCTTTCTCCACATCCTCGCCAGCATTTGTTGTTGTTTGTCGTTTGGATGTTGGCCATCTTAACTGGTGTGAGGTGATATCTCATTGTGGTTTTAATTTGCATTTCTCTGATGATTAGCGATGTGGAGCATCTTTACATGGGTACCACTTCTTCTTTATCCATTCATGTACTGATGGACACTTAGGTTGCTTCCATTTCTTGGCTATTGTAAATAGTGCTGCAATAAACATAGGGGTGCATCTGTCTTTTTCAAATTGGGCTGCTGCATTCTTAGGGTAAATTCCTAGGAGTGGAATTCCTGGGTCAAATGGTATTTCTATTTTGAGTTTTTTGAGGAACCTCCATACTGCTTTCCACAATGGTTGAACTAATTTGCATTCCCACCAGCAGTGTAGGAGGGTTCCCTTTTCTCCACATCCTCGCCAACATTTGTTGTTGTTTGTGTTTTGGATGTTGGCCATCCTCACTGGTGTGAGGTGATATCTCATTGTGGTTTTAATCTGCATTTCTCTGATGATTAGCGATGTGGAGCATCTTTTCATGTGCCTGTTGGCCATCTGAATTTCTTCTTTGGAGAAGTGTCTATTCATGTCCTCTGCCCATTTCTTAATTGGATTATTTGCTTTCTGTTTGTTAAGGTGCATGAGTTCTTTATATATTTTGGATGTCAACCCTTTATCAGATACGTTTTTTATGAATATATTCTCCCATACTGTAGGATGTCTTTTTGTTCTACTGATGGTGTCCTTTGCTGTACAGAAGCTTTTCAGCTTGATATAGTCCCACTTGTTCATTTTTGCTTTTGTTTCCCTTGCCTGGAGAGATATGTTCATGAAGAAGTTGCTCATGTTTATGTCCAAGAGATTTTTGCCTATGTTTTTTTCTAAGAGTTTTATGGTTTCATGACTTACATTCAGGTCTTTGATCCACCTTGAGTTTACCTTTGTGTATGGGGCTAGACAGTAGTCCAGTTTCATTCTCTTACATGTAGCTGTCCAGTTTTTCCAACACCAGCTGCTGAAGAGGCTGTCATCTCCCCATTGTATATCCAAGGCTCCTTTATCAAATATTAATTGACTGTATATGTTTGGGTTAATGTTTGGATTTTCTATTCTGTTCCACTGGTCTGTGGGTCTGTTTTTGTGCCAATACCAAATTGTCTTGATTACTGTGGCTTTGTAGTAGAGCTTGAAGTCAGGGAGTGTAATTCCCCCTGTTTTATTCCTCCTTCTCAGGATTGCTTTGGCTATTCGGCGTCTTTTGTGGTTCCATATGAATTTTAGAATTATTTGTTCCAGTTCATTGAAGAAAGCTGTTGGTAGTTTGATAGGGATTGCATTGAATCTGTAGATTGCTTTAGGTAGTATAGCCATTTTGACAATATTTATTCTTCCTAGCCAAGAGCATGGGATGCATTTCCATTTGTTAGCGTCCTCTTTAATTTCTCTTAGGAGTTTCTTGTAGTTTCAGAGTACAGGTCTTTCACTTCCTTCATTAGGTTTATTCCTAGGTATTTTATTCTTCTTGATGCAATTGTGAATGGAATTGTTTTTCTTATTTCTCTTTCTGTTAGTTCATCGTTAGTGTATAGGAAAGCAACAGATTTCTGTGTGTTAATTTTGTATCCTGCAACTCTGCTGAATTCAGATATTAGTTCTTGTAGTTTTGGAATGGAGTCTTTAGGGTTTTTTATGTACAGTATCATGTCATCTGCAAATAGTGACAATTTGACTTCTTCTTTACCAATCTGGATGCCTTGTATGTCTTTGTTTTGTCTGGTTGATGTGGCTAGGACCTCCAGTGCTATGTTGAATAACAGTGCAGAGAGTGGGCATCCCTGTCTTGTTCCCGATCTTAGATGAAAAGCTTTCAGCTTCTCGCCATTCAGTATGATGTTAGCTGTGGGTTTGTCATATATAGCCTTTATGATGTTGAGGTACTTGCCGTCTATACCCATTTTGTTGAGAGTTTTAATCATGAATGGATGCTGAATTTTGTCAAATGCTTTTTCAGCATCTATGGAGATGATCATGTGGTTTTTGTTCTTCTTTTTGTTGATGTGGTGGATGATGTTGATGGATTTTCGAATGTTGTACCATCCTTGCATCCCTGGGATGAATCCACTTGATCATGGTGTATGATCCTCTTGATGTATTTTTGAATTCGGTTTGCTAATATTTTGTTGAGTATTTTGCATCTACGTTCATCAGGGATATTGGTCTGTAATTTTCTTTTTTGGTGAGGTCTTTGCCCGGTTTTGGTATTAGAGTGATGCTGGCTTCATAGAATGAGTTGGGAAGTATTCCCTCCTCTTCTATTTTTGGGAAAACTTTAAGGAGAATGGGTGTTATTTCTTCTCTATATGTCTGGTAGAATTCAGAGGTGAATCCATCAGATCCGGGGGTTTTGTTCTTGGGTAGTTTTTTGATTACCGCTTCAATTTCGTTGCTGGTGATTGGTCTGTTTAGTTTTTCTGTTTCTTGCTTGGTGAGTCTTGGAAGGTTGTATTTTTCTAAGAAGTTGTCCATTTCTTCTATGTTTTCCAGCTTGTTAGCATATAGATTCTCATAATATTCTCTTATAATTCTTTGTATTTCTGTGGGGTCCGTTGTGATTTTTCCTTTCTCATTTCTGATTCTGTTTATGTGTGCAGATTCTTTTTTTCTTAATGAGTCTGGCTAGGGGTTTATCTATTTTGTTTATTTTTTCAAAGAACCAGCTCTTGGTTTTATTGATTTTTTCTATTGTGTTATTCTTCTCAATTTTATTTATTTCTTCTCTAATCTTTATTATGTCCCTCCTTCTGGTGACTTTGGGCCTCATTTGTTTTTCTTTTTCCAATTTCAGTAACTGTGTCTTTAGATTATTCATTTGGGAATGTTCTTCCTTCTTTAAATAGGCCTGGATTGCAATATACTTTCCTCGTAGAACTGCCTTTGCTGCGTCCCACAGAAGTTGTGGCTTTGTGTTGTTGTTGTCATTAGTCTCCATATATTCTTTGATTTCTGTTTTGATTTGGTTATTAACCCGTTGATTAATTAGGAGAATGTTGTTAAGTCTCCATGTATTTATGAGCCTTTTTGTTTTCTTTCTAAAATTTATTTCTAGTTTTATACCTTGGTGATCTGAGAAGTTGGTTGGTAGGATTTCAATATTTTTGACTTTACTGAGGTTCTTTTTGTGGCCTAGTATGTGGTCTATTCTGAAAAATATTCCATGTGCACTTGAGAAGAATGTGTATCCTGTTGCTTTTGGGTGTAGAGTTCTGTAGATGTCTGTTAGGTCCATCTGTTCTAGTGTGTTGTTCAGTGCCTCTGTGTCTTTACTTATTTTCTGTCTGGTTGATTTGTCCTTTGGAGTGGGTGGTGTGTTGAAGTCATCTAAAATGAATGCATTGCTGTGTATTTCCTCCTTTAATTCTGTTAGTATTTGTTTCACATATGCTGGAGCTCCCATATTGGGTGCATATAAATTTATAATGGTTATATCCTCTTGTTGGATCGACCCCTTTATCATTATGTAATGTCCTTCTTTATCTCTTGTACTTTCTTCGTTTTGAAGTCTATTTTGTCCGATATAAGTACTGCAACACCTGCTTTTTTCTCCTTGTTGTTTGCATGAAATATCTTTTTCCATCCCTTCACTTTTAGTCTGTGTATATCTTTGGGTTTGAGGTGAGTCTCTTGTAAGCAGCATATAGATGGGTCTTGCTTTTTTTTATCCATTCTGTTACTCTGTGTCTTTTGATTGGTGCATTCAGTCCATTTACATTTAGGGTGATTATTGATAGATATGTACTTATTGCCATTGCTGGCTTTAGATTCGTGGTTACCAAAGGTTCAAGGGTTGCTTCTTTACTATCTAACAATCTAACTTAACTTTCTTGTTAAGTTATTGTAAACCCAGTCTGATGTTTCTTTATTTCTCTCCCTTCTTATTCTTCCTCCTCCATTCGTTATATACTAGGTGTTTTATTCTTTGCCTTTAGTTAGTATTTGGATGGTCTGCTCTCTTTGCTATGATTTTATTTTCTCTGGTGACATCTTTTTAGCCTTAGGAGTGCTTCCCTCTAGAGCAATTCCTTTAAGATGTCCTGTAGAAGTGGTTTATAGGAGGCAAATTCTGTCAGCTTTGGCTTGTCTGGAAATTGTTTAATCCCTCCGTCATATTTAAATGATAATCGTGCTGGGTACAATATTCTTGGTTCAAGTCCCTTCTGTTTCATTACATTAAATATATCATTCCATTCTCTTCTGGCCTGTAAGGTTTCTGTTGAGAAGTCTGATGATAGTCTGATGGGTTTTCCTTTGTAGGTGATCTTCTTTCTTTCTCTAGCTACCTTTAATAGTCTGTCCTTATCTTTGATCTTTGCCATTTTAATTATTATGTGTCTTGGTGTTGTCTTCCTTGGGTCCCTTGTGTTGGGAGATCTGTGGGCTCCGTGGACTGCGCAACTCTTTACTTCCCTAGCCTGGGGAAGTTTTCAACAATTGTTTCTTCAAAGACACTTTCTATCCCTTTTTTTCTCTCTTCTTCCTCTGGTACTCCTATAATGTGAATATTGTTCCGTTTGGATTGGTCACACGGTTCTCTTAATATTCTTTCATTCCTAGAGATCCTTTTATCTTTCTGTGCCTCAGCTTCTCTGTATTCCTGTTCTCTGATTTCTATTGCATTAACAGTCTCTTGCATCTTGTCCAGTCTGCTGCTAAGCCTGTCGGTGGCTTGTCTCATTTCTGCATTGTCTTTCCTGACTTCCTTCACTTCCTCCCTCAGCTCTTCCATATTTCTCTGTAGATCCATCAGCATGGTTATGACTTTTATTCTGAATTCTTTTTCAGGAAGATTTTGCATTTCCATCCCTTCAGGCTCCCTCTCTGGTGTTGTCTGGGTCTGGGTGAGCTTTTTCTGTACCATATTCCTCTGACTTTTCATGGTGATAGAAGTGGTCACTGGTAGGTCCCATGTATGTCAGCTGGGCTCTTTAAGACTTAAAAAAAAAGGAAGGAAGAGAAAGAAAAGAAAAAAGTAAAGAAAGAAAAGAAAAGAAAGGAAAAAACCCCCCCAAAATGCCCACCAGGGGAGTAGATTCTGTAAGGATGCTGTAGGTGGCGCTGTTGCTCCACTATTCCGCAGCCGTGGCCTCACAGCTCCGCTGGGCTGTTTGTAGCTCTGGCTGGGGCGGGAACGAATGGGAGGCTGTTGTTCTCTGTGTGAAGTGTCAGTGCGGCTACTTTTTCCCAGTCGCCAGCAAGGCGTCTGAAATTCCTCAGGACTTCCAGCCCGCTCTGCTGAGTGTGCTGGGACGATCGTATTCTTCCGTTTGGCCCCTTCCTCTTTAAGAACGCCAAGAAAAGTGCACACTTTTCTTTTGTCCCGGGAGCTGGCTGCAAGGACTCGGGCCCGTTCCCAGGTCAGAACCTGCACCTTCTGCCTCTCCAATATCCGATACACTGTGCGATGTGTGTCAGTGCTCCCAGTGCAGATCACCAGGGCTGGTTATTTCGCGGGCCTGTTCTTCCACTCCCTCCCGGCTCTGAATCCTCTCCTCCTGCTGGTACGCTCGGGTGGGGGAGGGCTTGGGTCCTGCCCAGACGCGGCTCTGTATCTTACCCGCCTCACGGGGTTCCGAGTCCTCTCAGGTGCAGATGCAGGCTGTGCGCTGTCCTGTATATTCTGGTCTCTCTTTTCAGAATAGTTGTATTTGCTGTATTTTCATAGATATATGTGGTTTTGGGAGGACATTTCCGCCGCCCTGCTCACGCCGCCATCTTCCCAGAACTCTCCTCAGGACTCTGTTTTTTGACGAGATTGTTGTTTGGATCAAGCCTTCATTTGTCCTGGGGTTTGCCAACCACCTCCTTTTGGTCAGGAGCCTGCTCTGGAGGCAAACAAATGGTAGAGACCTATCTTCTCTTGGGATGAAAATAACCTCTGTAGATGGTAAAACTTGGGCAGTGGTAGTAAGTGGGCTTCAAATAGGACAATAGTCCTTTTGGCCATGTGAAACAATTATTCCTACTTTAGTGCTATCCGTGCTGTTTTATAGTCCTGTGAGGCAGGAGAGGTTGGACTGAGGGCTTGCTTATGTTCAGTGAATGACCATTTGAGGTTCTGAATCCTAATCTGGACTTCTTTCCTTTGTACCACAAGAGCCCCTTGTGCTCCTAGGCATCTTGCCCACCTCTGTATTATAGCATCATCCTATAATCGTGTAAAGATTTGTTTCTGTGATTATTTGTCCCAAAAAGTTGGGACTTCTATAGGCAGTGTGTTTGGGTTATAAGTAAGCTGCTGTACCAAAGAGACCCCCCAAAACAGTGCCTTGATTAAGTTACAATTTTATTTCTCCCTCAATTAACAATCTGGATGGTCAAGGCTGGTGGAGCATCTCTGCTCCACAAGGTCATTCAGGGATCCAAGTTCCTTAACTCTTGTTGTCCCACCGTGCTGTAGGATTTATCTTCACCGGTCTGGTTGGAACAGTGTCACTGCTGGTTCTGTGTTCCAATCCACCAGGAAGTGGCAAAAGGAAAAGAAAGTGCAGAAGTCCAGAGCAAGAAGCTTGTCTTAAAGCTGAAGATGATCCAGAACTTGTACATACCACTTCTGTTCTGTCCTGTTGTTAGAAAGGAGTCACATAATCATGCCTAACAGCAAGGGTGAATGGTTACATTTGATCTCTAGCTAAATGGAAAGTACCCAGCTTAAATTTAATGATGTGGTATATTAGTTTTGTATTACTGCTATAACAAATTACCACAAACTTAGTGGCATAAAACAAAACAAATTTATTCTTTTAAGGTTCTGGAGGTTAGGAGTAGAAAATGAGTCTTGCTAAAGCCAAGGTGTTGGCAGGGCTGGTTTCTTCTGGGGCCAAGTTCTGAGGAGAGAATCCATTTCCTTGCCTTTGCAATTTCTAGAGGCTGTCTGCATTCCCTGGCTCATGGCCCTTTCCTTCCTTGTGTCACTCACATTTCTTGATTCCATTGTCACGCCTCCTACTACTCATTCTGGTCTCCTGCCTCCCTCTTATATCAGTCTCACCAGGATGAGCCAGGACACTTTCCCCAGCTCAGAATTATTATTTAGCCACATCTGCAAAGTCCCTTTTCCATGCAAGGTAACAGATTCACAGGAGTCTGGAATTAGGATGTGGATATCTTTGGTGGGGGGGACATTATTCTGTCTGCCACAGATGGGAAGTGGTTTTATTACTAAAAGGAAGAAAGGGAGAAAGGATATTAGGGGGCGTGGTGCCTTGTGCCTGACACACAGTAGATACTCAGTAAATGTTGAATTAAGGAATGTTTGGTGGGGTATTACATGGCACTCCTTCATACCACCCTGGAATTCACTGGTTCAACTAAACTCTCTGTAGATAAGTTTGGGCAAGAGAATTGAAGAGGAAGTTCATAGGGGCAGATCAGTTTTCCACCTGTTATTGTAAGTTCTGCACCCTTTTTTTTTTAGTGCCTGTCGAAAAATATTTTTATTGGGATTAAGTTTAATTCACAGAGTCACTTATAGACAACTGACGTTTTCATGATGCTGAGTTTTCCTATTAAAAAACATGATGTGTCTTTCCATTTGTTCAAGTCCACTTCTGTGACTTTCAGGAGTGTTTTTTTTTTTATTGGTTTCAAATATACAACACTGCGGTTCCACAGTTACCCATATTATTAAATCCTCATCCCCACTAATGTGGTTACTATCTGTCAACATAGAAAGATATTACAGAATAATTGACTATATTCTCCATGCTGTACTACTATCCCTGTGGCCAACCTATATTATGATTGAGGATTTTTGTGCCCCTTTGTCCCCCTCACCCTCTCCACCTATCCATCCCAACCCCTCCCCAATGGTAACCACCAGTCATTTATCAGTGTCTGCGAGTCTACTGCTGTTTTGTTCATTCTGTTTTCTTTGTTTTTATATTCAACAAATAAGTGAAATCACATGGTATTTGTCTTTCTCTGCCTAGCTTATTTCAGTGAGCATATTACCTTCTGGATTCATCTATGTTGTTACAATTGGCAGGATTTCTTTTTTCTTTATGGATGAATAATATTCCATTGTGTATATGTACCACATCTTCTTTATCCATTCATCCATTAATGGACACTTGGGTTGCTTCTGTATCTTGGCTATTGTAAATAATGCGGTGATAAACATAGGGGTGCATATATCTTTTTGAATCAGGACTTTGATTTCTTCAGGTAAATTCCTAGAAGTGGAATTACTGGGTTGAATGGTATTTCTACTTTTAGTTTTTTGGGGAAACTCCATACTGCTTTCTACAGTGGTTGCACCAATTTACATTCCCATCAACAGTGTAGGAGGTTCCCTCTGCACCTTCCCTGGACCCCATCCCTCATCCCACCTTCAGAATGATGGACATTTGGCCTGGAGTCTCTGTCCATAGACACATAGCTCTACAGAGCTAAAACTGAGCCTGTCACCTAAGGCCACCAGTGTGGTTCCTTCTCTTGCTTTCCTTGTGCTGTCTTACCTCCTGGTCACACAGGTGGGGCCTTAGCTTCACCTCCAACCACTTTGACTCTGATCTCACAGTGCTTCCCCCTGGCCTTTCTTTGTAGTCTTGCTGCTCATGCAACTGGCCCAGGCTGTCATCCCGGTGGTTAGCACACTTGCCATACGTTTAACTGGCCCTCATCCCTCTCTTCCTTCCTCCTTCAGGCCTCTCCTGTTCAAGGAGGCCCCTGCTTTGGTCTCATTGACCAAGGAGCCATCATCCTCTTGCTGTGCTTGCTCATAATTCTTGCTGGTTCCCAGTTCCTTTAATGTGAAATCTCTTCAGCTCTCAGGCTCCGTGTGTTTGACCAGTATGGCAATGGGAAAGGGCCTTGGAGTCAGAGTCCTCAGGTCAGGGTCTCATCCTCAGCTGCAGACCCACTGGGCAGCCAGGGGTGAGGCAAGTTTCTCCTCTGAACCTCAGCTGCCGTCTGTGCAAGGTGGGGGAGCCTGGCCAGCTGAGTTATCCTTCTAAGGTGTGGGGATTTCCTTCCGACCTAGTGACCAGGACTCCTGCCAGCCGAAGCCTGGGGGCAGAAAGAGAAGAGGGGCTAGAGGGTATCAGTTAGCTTCACTACTGCTCCTGGCACTAGACCCCTGTAGGTGGCTCGTGATCGCCGCCCTGGCCTGTGACCCCTCCAGCCCTGGGGTCTCCCCAGACCGTCTGTGAGCTCTGAAGGGGGGGCTGCATGGCTGGTTCTCAGTCTCTGAGACCCAGGTCTGGGCCTGGCACCCCCAAGGCCCCACCAGGCTTGAGGGTTTGGCTTTTCCATTCCACAGCACCGCCTTGTCACCCCTCTTCTCTCAGACGTCATTAGCTCTCCTGTAGCGGCATCTCACCTCTTCCATGAGCGTCAGCCTGTGCTTAGGATGAAAGATGGGCTGGAGCTGTTCCCTCCGCACGACTCGACTTCCAGGCGCAGGCTCTCTCTTGCTCATTTCTGCTTCTTGCTAGGCCCCCCCACCGCATCGCACCTGCCTGGGCACCAGCCCTTGGGGCCCCTAAACCACGAGCGAGCACTTATAGCAGAAGCGCTACCTGGAGGGGCTGGGCCTGAGGTATCCCCACATGGTAAGTGGCTTTTGTGGCTCTCACAGGGGGGCCTGCTCTTTCCCCTCAGAGTAACGCTGGAGTGATTTCTGGGCTGTGTTGATGGGTTTAACCAGTTCGTAGGAGCAGGTGACTTCACTGCATGTGGACCTGGGAATTCTGGGGAGGGCGGGCCCTGCCTTCAGCCAGAAGCAAGTTACTAGGCTACCTCTGTGTCCCAGGCGCCATCCTGGGCGCCGAAGCAGGGAACAGCTGGGCCGCTTTCAGGCCTTCCTGTCCTCTCCCTAGAGGACGACAGGCCCAGATGACCAACAGCGGGACCGTGCAGGGCCCGCAGCCGGGAGGAGGGAGTGTCTAGCTGTTAAGCAAAGTTTATAAGCCTTTGCTCCTTCCCTGGAGGACGACATGGGGTGTGTGGATGGCATTTGCAGTGACTTGTAGGCCCTAAAGGAGGCTTCATCTTTACAAAAACCATTACCATTTATCTCTGCCTCAGCTGGGCGCCTTGCGACCTTCAGAGATAGCAGCTGAGGAATGAGCGCTGAGTGTAGGTCAGACAAGGGCTTGTCATTTAGCGGAGCTTTATAGCAAAACCCAAGTGATAGTGGGGGCCGCATAAGGCTCCCACGTTCAGATATGCCTCGTTTATTCACGATCTTCAGGGTGTGAGTTGCACTCAGGCGTTTCTTTTCGGGAACTAAGGTTTCCACACTCAAACAACAGAAACCACTTTAAAAAAAAAACATTGACGATGTTATATATCTTTCCAAAATACTTTTATTCCTTTTATTTTTTAAAACTTATAACCCTTTCCTCATATGTAGTTCATTGTAGCAAAAGCCGAGAAAGTACTTATAAACAATAACAACTTTCTGCTTTAAAATGCTGCTCTGAGATAAGCACTATTAACATCCCACCTTCTCAGATGCGGCACTTTTAATGTAATCATTTATTGATGATTTAAGATCTTCCTCTCATTCCTCAATAGTTGTCTTCTGCTTTACTCTGGGGAGTTACATGAGGCCCGGAGGATTTTTTTGCCCCTGCTCTGTGATTCTTGGGTGTAAAAAAATGCTGTGTGTGGTTGTTATCTATTTTGTTGTGTTTTCTGCTTTCTTGGCACCTGCTAGCACTTCCTGCTGCTGTATGTAAACCTTCCATTATTCCTTTTGCATCTCTCTATGCACCATATCTCCTTGATTCTAAGATGTGCATCTTCCCTTGACATTTTAATGTTTTTGAAACTGAGATGCATCTTGCCAGCAGGCAAAGGAATACGTTCTGATGGAGATTATCATTGCCTGTGTCTAGTTGGGGTTTCATCTATTTTCCTACGTCAGTTGTTATGGTCACTTCCTTGGAGACCTTACAATCACTTGAATTTTAGCTTGCACTTGGATTCTAAATTACTACTTATTATGTGTTCTAAAAGATTACACTATAATGAAGTAATAAAATATTGTGAATGCAGAAGATTGCCTGTCACATGCCAGGCAAGATAATTAAAGGCAGCCGAATTTGCCAAATCTCTCAGATTAGATCATAGAATATTCAGAGTTAAGGGAGGTAGATGTGACCAACTTTTGTGTAATGAGAAATATCAAGTACCCCAAATTATTAAAAGCTTGGGACTGATTTTCAAGAGGGACTGGTTTCCATCAACAGATAACTTAAGAAAAGAAAAATGAAACCTCAAATAACCAAACAGGAAATTCAGATGAAAGCCCCTTACCTTCAGATTGCCTGAGAATCATTGTATCAGCCTGAAAGGTGCTAAAGGTCAAGGTCATCAAGTCTGGGTCATAACAGCAGGGCGTCAGCATACTGCTGTGCGTGCCTGGCCACTAAGCACTGGCTTGGAAACCTGAGAATTTGAATCTGAAGAAGGCTTAAACCTAGAGGATGATATTAAAGAAGAAAGTGGTTTGGATAAGCCTGTGCTTTTTGTTGATCAGTAATAATTATTTCTGCGTGTTTTCTTAAAAAGGAAGGAAACTTGTCACATTCTACAACATGGATGAATCCTGAGGACATTATGTTAAGTGAAATAAGCCAGTTGCAAAAAGACAAATACCTATGCGGGACCTGGAGTAAGTAGTCAAATTCATAGAGACAGAAGCCAGGGGGAAATGGGGAGTTGTTACCTAATGGGTACAGAGTCTTTTCAATTTCGTGAGATGAAATGGTTCTGGACACTGGTTGAACAACAATGTGACTGTACTTAGCACTACTGACCTAGACACTTACAAATGGTTATGATGGTAAATCTTATGTTACATGTATTTGTCACAGTTAAAAAATATATTTTGTGTTCTCACCGTCCACCCAGTTCTATAAACCAGAAACCTTTGACACTTCTCTCGTGCCCCCATCCAGGGATCTCCAGACCTTGTAGATTTGATTGCCTATTTCTCTAATTGTCCCCTTCTTCCCGCGTCTCTGCATCACAGTCCAGGCTGCTGTCGTCTTCCCCAGACAGCTGTGATGGCCTCTTCACCATAGTCTCATGGCCTTCTCTCTGTCCTCAGATCTTTTTCCAGGATGAAATGTTCAAATGTCTGATTATATCAGGCCCTCAGTTAAAAGTCTTCAGTGATTTCGGAAATTCAAATCAAAACCACAGTGAGCTGACACTTCACACCCACTAGGATGGCTAGAATCAAAAAGTCTGATAATAACAAGTGTAAGTGAGGATGTGGAGAAATTGGAAACTTCATTCACTGCTGATGGGAATGTAAATGGTGCAGCCACTTTGGAAAACCGTCTGGCAGTTCCTTAAATTATTAAACACAGAGTTACCATATACTCAGCAATTCTACTCTCCTAGATATGTACCCAAGAGAAATGAAAATATGTCTACACAAAAGCCAGGTCTTGAATGTTTATGGCAGTATTATTTATAATAGCTGATAAGGTAGAAAGAACTCAAATGTCCATCAAGTGATGAATAGATAACAAAATGTGGTATATCCGCAAAATAGAATATTATTTGACATTGAAAGGAGAGATGTACCTTTACGTGCTACAGCATGAAGGAACCTGGACAATATTATAAGTGAAAGAAAAAGCTAGTCACATTATATGATCCCATTCATATGAAATGCCCAGAATAGGCAAATCCATAGACAGAGAGTAGATTAGTGGTTTCTTAGAGCTGGGGAAGTAGGGGGTGGTTTCCAACAGATACAGAGTTTCTTTTTGAGGTGATTAAAGTATTCTAAAGTTGAAGAACTTGTTCCAAATTCTATTTGGCCTAGACTTTCTTCCCTGGTCCCATCTCGGCTGGGACAGTGCACATGGCACACTGCCCTTTGCCTGGACTGCATCCCCTCCACCCCCATCTGTCACCTGCTCAGTTCTCCTGGTTCTTCTACCTAGTTGAAATCCTGGCTCAAACATCAGCAACTCAAAGAGGTCTTTCCTGACTCCTTTTACATGGTTCCCCATGTTTCCTGCACATCTGTGCTTAACTGATCAGCGTGCCAGCCCCTGCCTCGGGTCTGTTCTGTATGTTCTGTGTCCTCAGGTCCTAACAATAATGTTCCATAGGTATCTACGCAATGAAGACTCAGTAAGATCTTAGGTATGAAGATTTATGGTCCTGCGGAGAATTTGAACTTCAAGCAGTTGTGGCAGAGGCCTCAGCTGATCGTACAGGGAGCTCTAAGCTAGAAAGCCTTCAGATCTGCCCTGAATCAGGGCAAAGGTGCTGGGTTTATATTCCCATGTGGAACAGTGACTGGATATGAACTGCCCTGGGAAGGTCATGTAAACTAGGATGAGCAGCCCACGCTGGCTAAGGGGAGTCGAGGGCTCAGTTGTGAGGGAGGTCAGCAGCTGTCAGGGTCCAGAACGGGCGATCCGGGCAGCTCACCCAACATCCGCCTCATCCAGTGCTTCCTCCACGTGCATTCATTTCTTTGACTAGTAAGTTCACCTCCTCTGGAGCATCTTCTCCAAAATTCTGTGGTCTCTTTTCTTAGGAGACGTCCAGGAGGAAGTCAGTGGAACAAAGTGCAGCCCTGACCACTGGAGCTGTCCTGGAGGACACCTGACACTCACCACCTCTCTCTCTTGCTGTCTGCCCTGGGTAGGTCAGCATCTCTGCTGATCAGGGAGGCTAACTAGGTGGGCTGACCCTGAGGGCTCCAAACCCCAGCCTACCATGTTCCTTCTAGGCCATGAGGGCTGTATTGTCCATTTACTGTCAAAATTAGGCAAAGAACCACTGAGAGATATTTCAGTGGATCACCTGGGCACATAACCCCTGCATGGGCCTGTGGACCTAGTGGATTCATCCTGACCTGGGCTTGGAATGGAGCTCCTTTTATTGACTATTCCCTACATAATTCCTCTCTAATAGGAGGGCCATGATTATCCTTTGGGTCCCCAGGTATCAATGTCAAATAAGACCCTATTTTTAATGATCTTCCAAATGTTTGGATCTTTCTCTTTCCCGTGTTTATGATTGCCGGTGGAATTCTGTTGGTCTCTCTGGGGAAAACCTGAGAGACACATCATTCTATATACTTGCTGTGGAGTTATGGGGTCCCTCCTCACAGGAATCCCTAGCCTTTCCTCCAGGCAGAGGTTTTCAGGTCTGAAAAATGTCTCAGGTCCATAAACTGGACGAGGGACTATGATTTGTTTAGTAGGGCACTACCTTCAGCCTCCTGATCACCCATTCTTAATTCAAAAAAATTTTTTGGTTATATAAATTAAGGAATACTCTTGTTGACTATCCATCTATCTTTCCCTCAGGATGACTGTATTCCTTTAAACATCTTCCTAGATCTCTGTGGAGCAGGCCCCATTCGCTGCCACTCTGACCTTGCTGCTCATTATAATTGTACCCACCTTGCTTCAAATTCAACTAAATGCTGCTGTCTGGCCTCTCATGATCTGGGACCCCCCATCCCCCTGCTGCTGGGAAGTCCGGTCTGTGCCGGAGCTTTCTGCCTTCAGCTGCCCCTGAACACCCCGACGATGCTGGGCCCTCCGCCAGGGCCGGCCCCTACCACCAGCCGGACCTGGTCTCCTGGTAGGTTTTCTGGCTGTAGTATGTCTGCCTCAGTATGCTCACTTTTCTGAGCTTTTCATCTCTTCTCCCACCATCTTCATGAGAGTGCTGGCATTTCCACTCCTCTTAGAGCAGGACAGGCTTCTAAGAGCCCTCGTGTTAACAGTTCTTAGCATACTTGCCAAGGTCTTATGCCCTGTATTGTGGGAGGGTTCTCCCCTATTGATAAATCTCCCACAACTAACTTTATGTTCATCCCACTTGAGCCACCACTCTCAGAATCCAGGCCCACCATAACCGCCTTGCTCCTGCTAGGCATGTTGGCTGGGTCCTGCAGCATCTTGGCTCTATGTTACCCATCATGCCTTAGCAGGTCCAGGGCTTCTCTGTCTGGGCTGTGTTGTGATTTGACTCTAGATTTTCATCTGGTGGTCAGGAAAGGAGATTGGGCATGAATCCTGTGGGGAGGCATATCTGATATTGTTTCTGCATCATCTTTAAGCCAGGGGGCCACACTAGCCTAGCAGAGGGAGCAGTGGTCACAACTGCAGACCTCAAGGACTCAAGAGATTCTGAGGATTCAGGGTTTTCAGTGCATTAACCTGCTGTCTCCCTTCCAAATCTGAATACTGCATCCCCCAGTTAGTGTCCTGATCTCGGCACAGCAGATTTGTCAGGACTGAGAATTCTCTCAGTGGGCCTCTCTGGAGCTCCATCCACAACCCTTTTACGTAAATCCTGAGTCTGATCCTCGGCTTCCCTGCACTTCCCCTACAGGGCATACTAATCTCTCTGTAGGCTACCAAGTGTGTGTGTGAGGGTCTCTCTTTTCACACTTCACTTAAACTGGTGATTAGTCATTCTCAGCCTCTCTCTGTCTTCCTCCAACATACCAGTTGGACCCACCAACAGCCATCTATCCTAACTTCCCTATAATTACTACTACCCTCGAACCTCTCAGATGTGTGCAGTATGTGGCCTCTACCAGTATCCCATTCCAGTTTCCCATGGTGGAAGGTCAACCATGTCGCTGCAGGCCATGGGCTGTGAGTGCCCCACCTACCATGCTGACGGGCTCTCAGTGTCAGCTCAAGTCTCATATGAGCATCTGCTCCCTAGAACTACTTCTGAAGCCAGCTCCTTAGGGTGGGTTCCCTGGGAAACTAAGACTTTGAGGTTTGTATACAGGCACATATTTATTTATTTGATTGTTTTTTTGTTTACTTATTTATTGGCAAGTGCTCTTGGGAACACCCATGAGAGAGTGAGGGAAACAGGAACAGACAGAGGGAGAAGTTGGACTGCAGTGCAGCTGCAGAAAGGCCTCAGCTGGTTCCCAGGGAGCTCCAGAGCTGTCCCGAATCAAGGCCAGTGGCCCCGCTCTGGTTCTCCCACATTGGATGCAGGCTGCTGCTGGGGAGGGGCATAACCCAAAACAGAGTGGTTCCTTTCAGCGCAGGGCAGTTTCTGGAGAGAGAGTCACCTGTGAGCCACCAGGAGCCAGCCTTCCTAGCAGCTGGGTGAATGCTGCCCCAGGCTGAAGGGAGAGCTGAGCAGTGCACTAGTCAAAATCCTCACAGTACAAAAGGAGAAATAAGGGAGAGATGAGCATCCCAGGGATAATGGGCACAAGACTCAGATGAAGGCCCCCAAAGGTGTCCACATCCAATCCCTGGAACCTGTGAATGTTACTGTATGTGGCCACAGGAACTTTGAAGATGTAGTTAGTTAAGAATCTTGAGATGGAGAGATTATCCTGGATTATTCAGGTGGGCCTGATGTAAACACTAAAGTCCTTGTATGGAGATAGGAGACTAGAGAGCATAATAGGAAATGTAATGACAGAATCAAGAATTTTGAGTGATGCAAGGAAGGGACTGGGGAAGATGGAATGCAGGTGGCCTCTAGTAACTACAAAAGGCACAGAAACAGATTCTCACCTCAGAGCCTCTAAGAGGACCCAGCCCTACTGGCATCAGCCTGGTAAGATGTTGGACTTCCGTCTTCAGGACTATAAGAGCATAAATTTCTGTTGTTTTAAGCCACTAAGTCTGTGGTGCTTTGTTACAGCAGCAATAGGAAACTAATTCAGACCTGAATAAGAAATTCACCAAAGGAAAAATACAATACAAATGCAGTTAAAAATACATACCCTACTTACAAATATATATACTAGCTATCAAAAAATTCAAATTAAAGCAACAAGATATCACTTTTACCTATCGTATTGGTAAAGATAAAAAACGTTAATTCCCAGTGTTGGTGAGGATTAAGGAAATATATATTCTCCTACTGCTGGCGGGAATGTTAATTTGTATAACTTTTCTGGAGTGTTATCTGAGATTATTTATCAAATGACTTTAAAATATGTATCTTCTTTGATCTGGAAATAAAATTTCTAGTACTTTACCCTAAGGTAATGGATACTCCTAAAAATTCAAGGAGAGAAGATTGGATGAATAAATGTTAGCATATCTATATAATACTTTCTGCATCCAGTGTTGAACTAGAAATATATATATATATATTTTTTAATATAATTTATTTTATTATCATTGATCTACAATTACATGTGCAAATTACAGTTATTAAACTACCCCTTCATCAGGTCCCCCCCACCAACCCCATTACAGTCACTGTCCATCAGCATAGTGAGATGCTATAGAGTCACTACTTGTCTTCTCTGAGTTGTACTGCCCTCCCCGTGCCCCCCCAACATTATATCTGCTAATCGTAATGCCCCTTTTTACCTCTTATCCCTCCCTTCCCACCCATTTTCCCCAGTCCCTTTCCCTTTGGTAACTATTAGTCCGTTCTTGGGTTCTGTGAGTCTGCTGCTGTTTGTTCCTTCAGTATTTTTTCTTTGTTCTTATACTCCACATATGAGTGAAATCATTTGATACTTGTCTTTTTCGGCTTGGCTTATTTCACTGAGCGTAATACCCTCTAGCTCCATCCATGTTGTTGCAAATAGTAGGATTTGTTTTCTTCTATTGGCTGAATAATATTCCATTGTGTATATGTACCACATCTTCTTTATCCATTAATCTACTGATGGACACTTAGGTTGCTTCCATTTCTTGGCTATTGTAAATAGTGCTGCAATAAACATAGGGGTGCATCTGTCCTTTTCAAATTGGGCTGCTGCATTCTTAGGGTAAATTCCTAGGAGTGAATTCCTGGGTCAAATGGTATTTCTATTTTGAGTTTTTTGAGGAACCTCCATACTGCTTTCCACAATGGTTGAACTAATTTGCAGTCCCACCAGCAGTGTAGGAGGGTTCCCTTTTCTCCACATCCTCGCCAACATTTGTTGTTGTTTGTGTTTTGGATGTTGGCCATCCTCACTGGTGTGAGGTGATATCTCATTGTGGTTTTAATCTGCATTTCTCTGATGATTAGCGATGTGGAGCATCTTTTCATGTGCCTGTTGGCCATCTGAATTTCTTCTTTGGAGAAGTGTCTATTCATGTCCTCTGCCCATTTCTTAATTGGATTATTTGCTTTCTGTTTGTTAAGGTGCATGAGTTTTTATATATTTTGGATGTCAACCCTTTATCAGATACGTTTTTTATGAATATATTCTCCCATACTGTAGGATGTCTTTTTGTTCTACTGATGGTGTCCTTTGCTGTACAGAAGCTTTTCAGCTTGATATAGTCCCACTTGTTCATTTTTGCTTTTGTTTCCCTTGCCCTGGGGAGATATGTTCATGAAGAAGTTGCTCATGTTTATGTCCAAGAGATTTTTGCCTATGTTTTTTTCTAAGAGTTTTATGGTTTCATGACTTACATTCAGGTCTTGATCCACCTTGAGTTAACCTTTGTGTATGGGGCTAGACAGTAGTCCAGTTTCATTCTCTTACATGTAGCTGCCCAGTGTTCCCAACACCAGCTGCTGAAGTGGCTGTCATCTCCCCATTGTATATCCAAGGCACTTTTATCAAATATTAATTGACTGTATATGTTTGGGTTAATGTTTGGATTTTTCTATTCTGTTCCACTGGTCTGTGGGTCTGTTTTTGTGCCAATACCAAATTGTCTTGATTACTGTGGCTTTGTAGT
>JAVSCE010017178.1:0-39316 GCA_032199065.1 Smutsia gigantea | reverse complement strand
GGCGGTGTGAGCAGGGCAGCACAAATCTCCTCCCAGCACTATATTTATCTACGAAAACACAGCAAATACATCTATTCCTAAAAGAGAGACGAGAATACACAGGACAGCACCCAGCCTGCAGCTACACCCGAGAGGACTCGGCACCCCAAGAGGCGGGTAAGATACGGAGCTGCGACCCGGCAGGACCCGAGCCCTCCTGCACCCCAGCGCACCGGGAGGAGAGGATTCAGAGCCGGGAGGGAGTGGAAGTACACCCCGCGAAGTAGCCAGCCCCGGGGATCTGCGCGGGGAGCGCTGACCCACATTGCGCAGGGCAGCGGAGATTGGAGAGACAGAGCGGCAGGATCTGAGCGGGGAACGCGCCAGGGTGCTTGCAGCCGGCTCCCGGGAAGGAAAAAAAAAAAAGCGCACGCTTTCTTCAGCGGTCTTAAAGAGACAGGAGCCCAGTGGAGGAGCCGGATCGCCCCAGCACACTCAGCCCAGCAGGCTGGGAGTCCTGGGGAGTTTCAGACGCCTTAGCTGGCGACTGAGGAAGCGTAGCCATACTTAACACTTCTCACTGAGATCAACAGCCTCCGATTCGTTCCCACCCCTGCCAGAGCGATAAAGGGCCCTGCGGAGCGGCACAGTCACAGCTGTGGAATAGTGGGGCAATAGCGCCACCTAGAGTATTCCCACATAATCTACGTCCGGCGGGATTTTTGTTTTGTTTTTTTTTTTTTTTTTTTGTTTTTTTGTTTTTTTGTTTTTGCTTTTTCTTTTCTTTCTTTTTTCTTTTTTTCTTTCTTTCTTTTTTTCTTTTTTCTCTTTTTTTCTCTTTTTTTTTTCTTCTCTTTTTAAAGTCTTAAAGAGCCCAGCTGACATACGTGGCAACTATCAGTGACCAAATTATACAGCCATGAAAAGACAGAGGAATATGGTTCAGACCAAAATCAACCAGACAACCCCAGAGAGGGAGTCTGAAGGGATGGAAATGCACAGCCTCCCTGAAAAAGAATTCAGAATAAAAGTCATAACCATGCTGATGGACCTACAGAGAAATGTGCAAGAGCTGAGGGAGGAAGTGAGGGAACTGAGGAAAGACAATACAGAAATCAGACAAGCGATCGACGGGCTTAACAGCAGAATGGATGAGATGCGAGAGACTGTTAATGGAATAGAAAACAGAGAACAGGAGTACAGAGCAGCTGAGGCAGAGAGAGATAAAAGGATTTCTAGGAATGAAAGAATATTAAGAGAACTGTGTGACCAATCCAAACGGAACAATATTCGCATTATAGGAGTACCAGAGGAAGAAGAGAGAGAAAAAGGGATAGAAAGTGTCTTTGAAGAAATAATTGCTGAAAACTTTCCCTCGCTGGGGAAGGAAGTAGTCTCGCAGTCCACCGAAGCTCATAGATCTCCCAACACAAGGGACCCAAGGAAGACAACACCAAGACACATAATAATTAAGATGGCAAAGATCAAAGATAAAGACAGGGTATTAAAGGCAGCTAGAGAGAGAAAAAAGATCACCTACAAAGGAAAACCCATCAGACTATCATCAGACTTCTCAACAGAAACCTTACAGGCCAGAAGAGAATGGCATGATATATTTAACGTTATGAAACAGAAGGGCCTCGAACCAAGAATATTGTATCCAGCACGATTATCATTTAAATATGATGGAGGGATTAAACAATTTCCAGATAAACGAAAGTTGAGAGAGTTTGCCTCTCATAAACCACCACTACAGGATATCTTAAATGGACTGCTCTAGATGGAAGCACACCTAAGGCTAAAAAGATGTCACCAGAGAAAAAAAATCATAGCAAAGAAAGCAGACCATCCAAATACTAACTAAAGGCAAAGAATAAAACACCTATTATAGAAAGAATGGAGGAGGAGGAATAAGAAGGGAGAGAAAGAAAGAAACATCAGACTGTGTTTACAATAACTTAACAAGAAAGTTAAGTTAGATTGTTAGATAGTAAAGAAGCAACCCTTGAACCCTTGGTAACCACGAATCTAAAGCCAGCAATGGCAATAAGTACATACCTATCAATAATCACCCTAAATGTAAATGGACTGAATGCACCAATCAAAAGACACAGAGTAACAGAATGGATAAAAAAGCAAGACCCATCTATATGCTGCCTACAAGAAACTCACCTCAAATCCAAAGATATACACAGACTAAAAGTGAAGGGATGGAAAAAGATATTTCATGCAAACAACAAAGAGAAAAAAGCAGGTGTTGCAGTACTTGTATCAGACAAAATAGACTTCAAAACGAAGAAAGTAGCAAAAGATAAAGAAGGACATTACATAATGATAAAGGGGTCAGTCCAACAAGAAGATATAACCATTATAAATATATATGCACCCAACACAGGAGTGCCAGCATATGTGAGACAAATACTAACAGAATTAAAGGAGGAAATAGACAGCAATGCATTCATCTTAGGAGACTTCAACACACCACTCACTCCAGAGGACAGATCAACCAGACAGAAAATAAGTAAAGACACAGAGGCACTGAACAACACACTAGAACAGATGGACCTAACAGACATCTACAGAACTCTACACCCAAAAGCAACAGGATACACATTCTTCTCAAGTGCACATGGAACATTTTCCAGAATAGACCACATACTAGGCCACAAAAAGAACCTCAGTAATTTCAAAAATATTGAAATCCTACCAACCAACTTCTCAGATCACCAAGGTATAAAACTAGAAATAAATTTTAGAAAGAAATCAAAAAGGCTCACAAATACATGGAGACTTAACAACACTCTCCTAATTAATCAATGGGTTAACGACCAAATCAAAACAGAAATCAAAGAATATATGGACACTAATGACAACAACAACACAAAGCCACAACTTCTGTGGGACGCAGCAAAGGCAGTTCTGAGAGGAAAGTATATTGCAATACAGGCCTATTTAAAGAAGGAAGAACATTCCCAAATGAATAGTCTAAAGACACAATTACTCAAATTGGAAAAAGAAGAACAAATGAGGCCCAAAGTCACCAGAAGGAGGGACATAATAAAGATGAGAGAAGAAATAAATAAAATTGAGAAGAATAAAACAATAGAAAAAATCAATAAAACCAAGAGCTGGTTCTTTGAAAAAATAAACAAAATAGATAAACCCCTAGCCAGACTCATTAAGAGAAAAAGAGAATCTACACACATAAACAGAATCAGAAATGAGAAAGGAAAAATCACGACGGACCCCACAGAAATACAAAGAATCATAAGAGAATATTATGAGAATCTATATGCTAACAAGCTGGAAAACCTAGAAGAAATGGACAACTTCTTAGAAAAATACAACCTTCAAGACTGACCAAGCAAGAAACAGAAAAACTAAACAGACCAATCACCAGCAACGAAATTGAATCGGTAATCAAAAAACTACCCAAGAACAAAACCCCCGGACCTGATGGATTCACCTCTGAATTCTACCAGACATATAGAGAAGAAATAACACCGATTCTCCTTAAAGTTTTCCAAAAAATAGAAGAGGAGGGAATACTTCCAAACTCATTCTATGAAGCCAGCATCACTCTAATACCAAAACCGGGCAAAGACCTCACCAAAAAAGAAAATTACAGACCAATATCCCTGATGAACGTAGATGCAAAAATACTCAACAAAATATTAGCAAACCGAATTCAAAAATACATCAAGAGGATCATACACCATGATCAAGTGGGATTCATCCCAGGGATGCAAGGATGGTACAACATTCGAAAATCCATCAACATCATCCACCACATCAACAAAAAGAAGAACAAAAACCACATGATCATCTCCATAGATGCTGAAAAAGCATTTGACAAAATTCAGCATCCATTCCTGATTAAAACTCTCAACAAAATGGGTATAGAGGGCAAGTACCTCAACATCATAAAGGCTATATATGACAAACCCACAGCTAACATCATACTTAACGGCGAGACGCTGAAAGCTTTTCATCTAAGATCGGGAACAAGACAGGGATGCCCACTCTCTCCACTGTTATTCAACATAGTACTGGAGGTCCTAGCCACAGCAATCAGACAAAACAAAGACATACAAGGCATCCAGATTGGTAAAGAAGAAGTCAAATTGTCACTATTTGCAGATGACATGATACTGTACATAAAAAACCCTAAAGATTCCATTCCAAAACTACTAGAACTAATATCTGAATTCAGCAAAGTTGCAGGATACAAAATTAACACACAGAAATCTGTTGCTTTCCTATACACTAATGATGAACTAACAGAAAGAGAAATCAGAAAAACAATTCCATTCACAATTGCATCAAAAAGAATAAAATACCTAGGAATAAACCTAACGAAGGAAGTGAAAGACCTGTACTCTGAAAACTACAAGACACTCCTAAGAGAAATTAAAGAGGACACTAACAAATGGAAATGCATCCCATGCTCTTGGCTAGGAAGAATAAATATTGTCAAAATGGCTATACTACCTAAAGCAATCTACAGATTCAATGCAATCCCTATCAAACTACCAACAGCTTTCTTCAATGAACTGGAACAAATAATTCTAAAATTCATATGGAACCACAAAAGACCCCGAATAGCCAAAGCAATCCTGAGAAGGAGGAATAAAACAGGGGGAATTACACTCCCTGACTTCAAGCTCTACTACAAAGCCACAGTAATCAAGACAATTTGGTATTGGCACAAAAACAGACCCACAGACCAGTGGAACAGAATAGAAAATCCAAACATTAACCCAAACATATACAGTCAATTAATATTTGATAAAAGTGCCTTGGATATACAATGGGGAGATGACAGCCTCTTCAGCAGCTGGTGTTGGAAAAACTGGACAGCTACATGTAAGAGAATGAAACCGGACTACTGTCTAGCCCCAAACACAAAGGTAAACTCAAGGGGGATCAAAGACCTGAATGTAAGTCATGAAACCATAAAACTCTTAGAAAAAAACATAGGCAAAAATCTCTTGGACATAAACATGAGCAACTTCTTCATGAACATATCTCCCCGGGCAAGGGAAACAAAAGCAAAAATGAACAAGTGGGACTATATCAAGCTGAAAAGCTTCTGTACAGCAAAGGACACCATCAGTAGAACAAAAAGACATCCTACAGTATGGGAGAATATATTCATAAAAAACGTATCTGATAAAGGGTTGACATCCAAAATATATAAAGAACTCATGCACCTTAACAAACAGAAAGCAAATAATCCAATTAAGAAATGGGCAGAGGACATGAATAGACACTTCTCCAAAGAAGAAATTCAGATGGCCAACAGGCACATGAAAAGATGCTCCACATCGCTAATCATCAGAGAAATGCAGATTAAAACCACAATGAGATATCACCTCACACCAGTGAGGATGGCCAACATCCAAACACAAACAACAACAAATGTTGGCGAGGATGTGGAGAAAAGGGAACCCTCCTACACTGCTGGTGGGACTGCAAATTAGTTCAACCATTGTGGAAAGCAGTATGGAGGTTCCTCAAAAAACTCAAAATAGAAATACCATTTGACCCAGGAATTCCACTCCTAGGAATTTACCCTAAGAATGCAGCAGCCCAATTTGAAAAGGACAGATGCACCCCTATGTTTATTGCAGCACTATTTACAATAGCCAAGAAATGGAAGCAACCTAAGTGTCCATCAGTAGATGAATGGATAAAGAAGATGTGGTACATATACACAATGGAATATTATTCAGCCATAAGAAGAAAACAAATCCTACCATTTGCAACAACATGGATGGAGCTAGAGGGTATTATGCTCAGTGAAATAAGCCAAGCCGAAAAGACAAGTATCAAATGATTTCACTCATATGTGGAGTATAAGAACAAAGAAAAAATACTGAAGGAACAAAACAGCAGCAGACTCACAGAACCCAAGAACGGACTAATAGTTACCAAAGGGAAAGGGACTGGGGAAAATGGGCAGGAAGGGAGGGATACAGAGGGAAAAAGGGGCATTATGATTAGCAGATGTAATGTTGGGGGGGAACGGGGAGGGCAGTACAACTCAGAGAATACAAGCAGTGATTCTATAGCATCTCACTACGCTGATGGACAGTGACTGTAATGGGGTTGGTGGGGGGGACCTGATGAAGGGGTAGTTTAATAATCGTAATATTGCACATGTAATTGTAAATTAATGATAATAAAATAAATTATATTAAAAAAAACAAAACATAATTTAAATGTTAAAAGAAGGCACAAATGATCATAATACATTTTAGAAAGTGATTCAACATTGAGTAATTACTACATCTAGGGTATTAGCAAGTCCCTGGAAAACAGAAACACTAAGATGATCTGTTTTACCTTAAGTATCTCTCAGTCTAATGTGGGCAAAATTATCCATTTCACATGTTGCATGTAAACACATTGTAATAAAATGTAGTTCATAAAGTAACAGAGCTGTACTAAGTAGACATGGCCAATTCTACTTGGAATAATTAAGAAAGGATCCACAGAAGAAGCTTATGAAAAAGGAAAAAGATCCAAGCTCAACTAACGTAAAAATTCTCCTCCCCCCACAACTCTATCTATCATCTATCATCTATTAAGGAAAAATGTGCATCTGGGCATACATTCATTAATGGAAGACACCATAAAACTGAGTAAAAATCTTCAACGTGAAAGACAAATAATATAGGATTCAAGGATAATTTGTAAATTTTTAGCCTGGAAGGTTGAGAGGAAACTAGTAACTATTAGAAATAATTGAAAAAGAAAACCCTTTCTTCTTCTTTCCCACCCCAGAAGTTTATAAAGGACACTAACTTAAAATAAACCTAAATAAATCAGATTCAAAAGTCCTTTATGTCATTCTCTCTTCCACTTTTCTCCCTCTGTCAAGATCTTTAGAGAGAATTCAGAATACAGGCAGGTTATACAATTCTTCTATGATTCTAGAGATTGCAGACTTGCTTCATGGCATCAGTGAACTGATGCTATCAAGACAGATTTAAAGTATTTCTTCTTTGCTGTGAACATAAAATTGAAGCCAAAGAAAAGCCGCTTTCTCAAACCAGAGCTAGCAGTGAACTTGTTGCCACATGCTTTTTAACCAGGAGACATCATTACCCCATTACCCTATCCCTTAGCCCCATGAATTTTATTTTATTCTGAGGGAAGATTTGGAGAATATATAAGGTATAGATTTTTTTTCTTATTCTTATTATCACTGGAATTGATATTAATTGTACACTTATTATAAGAAGGGTATTTTGCCACGATTTGTACACTTTAATAGTGAAAGATATGGTTCCAATTTTTAAGGACATTTTTTCTTTTGAGAGGTGAAGGAGTACAGAATTTTATTTTTCCCTATTTTTTTGTTAGTTCTCTAAGAGCAATGAGACTCTTTTCATTTATGAAACTATGGGCATTAATTATACTTCAAGCTTAGTACAGAAGACACAACTACACCTTAGAGTTATTTAAAACTTATATGTATATTTTACACTTATCTAAATTTAATATACACAGGTATTGAAATTGGGAACAAAAAAGAAAAGTTATTGAAGTCCTACATTTTTTCTCCTCAAATTTTCCTTATCAGTAATATCATGCTTGTTATATAGTTCTTACCTGGAAGTCAAAAGTCCAAGTGCCTCCAAAGGGTGAGAAAATTTCCATCTTCTCAAAATGGTATGCATTTCTGAAACAGTTCTTTCATCCCATCCAGGGGCACTACCCAGGACTAAAGGAAGGGAGCAGTTTTCATTATTGCAGTAGAAGCGATAAAACCATAAGTATCTTCTCTTTTCCTCCGAGAGTCTGCAAAACCAAATTGGAAACTGTAATTTACTAGACTTTGCTATACTAACAAATATTGCTATAAACAAGCAGTATAAAATCTTACTCCAGTTCTTTGAATTTTATTTTGGAAAACAAGTCCTTTATCTTTTTGTGACAGTTTGATAGGTTATTTCATCAGCTTATATCCCACTACCTTTATTTTTTTATAGAAAAATAAAATAAACCTCAGTTCAGATAATTCACATTTATTTCTCCTCCCTCTTATCCTTGCCACTTTTTTAAAAATGTCATTTTGGTTGGCAAAATCTCTGTCTCCTTTAGGGCAGACCAAGTTTATCTTGCAACATGTACCTCCTTATAAAAGAGGTAATCAACTGTTTCCTCTCTTATTTTCTTTAAACATTAATTTAAACCCAAGTGAGACTGTGGAAAAATGGCATATTTTAAAGATGACGTTCCTTCGTCTCAAAACAAGTTGCATCAGAGTTCAGAAAACTCTGCTCTAAACTTCAAAAACAAAGATCTCGATTCATCCCTGGATTCTGACTCTAAACCGAGTTAGCTGGAGGTCTGGAGTTAAAATGCCACTGAAGAGAACTTCCTTAAATGTTCAAGTATTTCCCCCTGGAGAATGGTCCAAAACAGAAGATCGAAATCTAGGACTAAGGCCACTGACTTGCTGAACAGTTTATCATGTTTTGCTTGCACTCCAGCAGAAGCATTCAGAGCCACAGTTCAACTGGAGGACAGCATTTCTCACATGACAATGACAGTTTTTAAACTCTGTCTCCTCCAAGCTGACACTCTGTTGCTCAGCTTAAATTAGCTAAAACTCCTAAGAGACACATTAAAATTAGATAAAGCTCCTACAAGAAATAATAAAAGATTTTAAAGTCAATTATTTCTCTACAATTTCTTTTCATGCTATTTTCATCTGCAAAATGAAAGAATTAAATTATAGATGATTTTTAATATATGTTTGGGCTCCTTTCCTGTTTTGTTACTACCTTCCACACCAGAAAGCCCTGTGAAGAAAGAATTCTATAACAAAATTATTACTAAATTACTAAAACACACTATTTTGTTATTAAATTCCTTTTTTCCCATATTGAACAATGTTTTTTAATTTTCACCTTCTTTAATTGAAGCATAATTTATATAAAAGAGATTTACAGATTCAGGTCAATACATTTTAACAAATGTATATACCAAGTAAAAATCACATTCCTTTCAAGATAAGACAGTTTTTTCATGCTACCAGATGCAAGGACATATATGCTTTCACTATAGATTAATAATAACTGTTCAAATACTTCATACAAATTGAATCATAGAGAAAATTTTTTTTTTATTTCTAGTTACTTTCACTCAGCATAATGTTTTGGAAATTATCCATATTGTTGACTGTATCAGCAGTTCATTCCTTTTAATTTATGAATATTATTTCTTTTTATGAATCTACTACTATTATTTGATAGACATTTGATGGATATTATGAATAAAGCTGTTGCGAACATCTGTGTGTATGTGTTTGTATGGATGTACTTTTCATTTCTCCTAGGAGTACCTAGGAGTGTCAGGTATTTGATTACCTTTAACTGCCAAACTATTTTCTGAAAATAATTTCAAACTAAATTCAAAATAATTTGTTTGAAGCTAATAATTTCAAACCATTTTCAAATTACATTCTGTAAAATTTTACATTATTATGTACAGAGAATGATAGTTCCAACTGTACCACATTCTTGTCAACACTTGATTTTGCCCATTTATACATATTATCCATTCTAACTGGTGTAAAGTAGCATCTGTACTAATAATGGGGAGAATTAGAATTGTCATCTTAACAATACGGAGTATTCTAATCAATGGCAGGTATTTACTTTCATTTATTTATTTAGGTTTTTAATTCTCTTAGAAAATTATTTTACTCTTTAGTGTAGAGGTTTTGATATTATAAATAGAATTTTAAAATGACATTTTCTATTTTCATTGGCATATAATTGCATTTTGATCACACATTGCTCTCAAATGCAATGATCTTGCCTAACCATGTCATCTGAAAATAGAAGCAGTTTTCTTTCTTTCTTTCCAACGGTCACATATTTAAGATTTCTTTTTCTTGCCATAGTGCACTGGCTATGACTTCTAGTACAACATTGAAGAGAAATATTTAGATAGACATTTTTTATTTGTTTCCAATCTAGGGGGAAGGCATTAATTCTTGTACCATTTAATATGATGTTAATTGTAGATTTTTCCATAGATCTAGCTTTAACTCAGAACTTTAAAGTTGAAGAAATTCTATTCTAGTTTGAATTTTGTGAGTTTTTACCACAAAAGGTTTCTGAATTTTGTCAAATTATTTCTCCAAATCTATCAAGAAGCCAGGAAGTATAATACCCCAGCAATTCCCTCTTTCTCAGGATTGTTCTGGCTATTCAGGGTTTTTTGTGTTTCCATATAAATGTTAGGATTATTTGATCTAGCTTGTAGAAAAATTCTGTTGGTATTTTGATAGGGATTGCACTGAATCTGAAAATTACTTTGGGGAGATGGCCATTTTAACAATATTAATTCTTCCTATCCATGAGCACAGGATAGATTTCCACTTATTTGTGTCTCTTTTAATTTCTCTCATGCGTGTCTTATAGTTTTCAGAGTACAGGTCTTTCACCTCCTCAGGTTTATTCCTAGGTATTATATTCTTTTTGATGCAATTGTAAATGGAATTGTTTTTTTACTGAGACTTCATTTGTTCACTCATATGTATCTTTTTAAAAATGTTCATACATGTATTTATAATAGTTGTGTTGAAATTGTTATCTACTAATTTAAAAGCATTTAGATCTGTTCCTGTTTATTGTTTACCCCAACTCCAGGCTATGGTTGTATATTTCTGACTCTTCCTATGTCTAGCAATTATTGATTTTATGCTAAACATTTAAAATGTTACATTACTGATAGTCTGCCTTTTGCTATCTTTTGGTTGTTATTTTTGTGTTTTTCTAGTAGGCAGTTAATTCCTAGCAGATAAATTGATCCTTTTGAGACTTTTTTTTAAACAGTTGGTTAGGTTAGCCCTAGCATAATCCTTAATCTTGGGTTAGAGCACTCTCACTCCTAATATGCATCCTTCTGGTTTCTTTATTGAATGCTTTGGGTGTTCTGTGACCTTTCTCCATTCTTACTGGTCAGAATTTCTATGTCTCCAAACATTGTGCAACTTCTAGAATCTACATTTGTTTCATATCTCCCTGTAGTGGTTCCTTTGCAGGTCCCACAAAATCTCTACCTGCTCATGAGCTGCTCAGTACTAAGCTAAACATTTAAGGGGACCCCAATACATATTTCTGTAACTTCTATCCTGTACATTCTCCTTTTTTTTCTGTTATTATACTCCAGAAATTCCAGTTTCCCCAGAATCACTAAACTCTGATCTTTGCAAGACCTCCATGCTTTCTTTGACTATACCTCCCACAGCCATGATGTGCTTCTGGGATGGAAGCCACTTTACTTATGGGCTCACTTCAAGCCCTGTCCAATTTCTGAAAGCAGCTGGTTCATATGTATTTTTCTTGTATCATATTTCTTTAAATCATGAGAATTAGTCTAGCAATATGTATGCTTCACAGCCAGAGGTGGAAGCATTAATTTCTTTCAAAACAAATGTTTTTACATATTTTTTTCTGGGCTCTTCTCCATATTAGAAACACTCTCTTAGTTATCATAAAGACAGTATTTTAAAATTTTTATAAATAGTACAGGTACATTTAAATTGAATTTCATGGGTCTGAACATTCTGTCTCTGATTAGATTCGATAAACTTGATAGAAAAATAAGTCACCAACAAAATGATAAAATGTGATATTTTGAAACTGAAGTTAATTTCATTATATCACAAGTTTTATCACATTGAAGGCTGTTCTCCATCTGTTTTCACAGTACAGAATGAAATTGTACTGTATTGAGCATTAATAATTGTATTTGAGTGGCTGAAACAGAGGAAAATGTTGCTTGTTTTATGTATAAATTATTCACTTAAATAGCAACTTAATATGAAACGAGTTAGAATTCAGCAGGGTTAATTTAAAAACACAAACCTCTAATATTTAAAGGGAGTTACTGTGCTTATTATTTGTTAGTTTTGACATTTTTGTTTGAATTTATTTAGAATTTGAAAGCATGGTAACTTTTTCATATTTTAAAATCACTCATTACAAATATGTTAGCATCTGATACATGACACACTTGTTAAATATACAGTTTTATATTTCTGAGTAAGTAGTAGAAAAAGATGATTCACATACTTAGGATGACAGTAGTCTAGCATACCAATGGATCAAGACAGGTGTTATAATTCTTAGAATATTTCACCATTTTCAATCCTTAAGGTAACTTTTTATTCCAAACTCTATGGAAAGGAGCTTTATTCATTGTAACAGTTGTTTTATACAAATTATCAGCACAGTGTACGGTTCTAAAAATATAGTGATAAACAACATAGATATGTTCCTTGCTATCCCATTTCTTACAAATTAATGAGAAAGACAAAAGAAAAACACATTAATGAACAAGGTGATAATATATTGTGTTAAGTGTGGTAACACTACAGGTAATAACACAGAGGGCAGAGAGAGAGAAACTTCATTAGACAAGGTTGTCAAAGAAGGCTTCTTTGAGAAAATCACAATTAAGTAAAGACGTATAGGATGAGATGATTCAGTGATGTGAAGAACTGAGGAAGGAGTATTCCAAGTAGAGGGAACACTAAATAAAAAGCCTTTGAGATGGGAGAGGGACTAGCACATTTGAAGTATGTGAAGGAGACTGATATCAGGGGCCTGAAGTGAATGAGGGAAAGAGTAATACAAGTTGAAATTAGAGAAGAGGGCTGTAACAAGATTAGCCAAAACAAAACTCTTGATGACACTCAACACCTCAGTTTTCAATGGCCCAAACTTATTCCTCCACCAAAAAATGACTAAACATCTGCCCAGTTAATCAATTAAAAACCTTGAATTCTCCACTGATTTAATTTGGTTTCTCAATTGGCTTCTCCACGAATTACTATTAATCATGTAGTCATGTCTCCTCAACTTCCAAAATATGTCTCCCAAATCTAGATGTATCTACCAGTGTCCACTGCCATCACCCTAGTTCTAGCCACCACGACCTTTTGCCTAAAATGTTACATCAGTCTCCTTGTATTGCTTGCCTTCATTCACTTCCTCTCCAACCCATTCTTCAAGTTGTAGTTGAAGGGATCATTCAAAAAAATTATTCAGATCACACAACTCCCTGTTAAAAATTTTAAATGATTTCTCATTTTTGGAATAAAATGCTTTATTGTTATTATCTCATGGTAGATACATAAAGAGTTATTTAGAGTCATGCTTTTGGCATCAATATAATCAGCAGTGCCTCAGACATTGTCTGTAGTAAATACAAGTGTCACTAATTATATTAGAGTTCTTATTGGGATTTTTTTTTCCAGAGAATTTTTGTTTGACAAAATTTAAGAGCTCTTTGGTCACTAACAACCTCTGCTTTTTTTACTGGGATGTATGAACCATTTACATTTAATGTTATTGTTGATATGATTGGGTTTAAGTCTATCATCTTTTTTTTAAATTTAAGTATCGATCGTTGATACGCAATTTTATATTGGCTTCTATTATACAACACAGCAGTTCAACAGTTACCCACATTATTAAATCCTCACCCAATCTAGTGCAGTTACTATCTGTCAAGATAAGATGTTACAAAGTCTTTGGTTATATTCTCCATGCTGTACTAACATCTCTGTGACTAGCTTATATTTCAATTGAGAACATTTGTGCCTCTTTATCTCCCTTGCTCTCCCTCCCCATTCAACCCAATCCATCACCAATAGTACCCACCAGTCACTTCTCATTGTCTGTGAGTTTATTGCTATTTTATTCATTTTGTTTTGTTTTGTTTTTAGATTCCACAAATAAATGAAATCATATGGTATTTGTCTTTCTCCTCCTGGCTTATTCCACTTAGGACAATACCCTTTAGGTTCATCCATGTTGTTCCAAATGGAAGGGTTTCTTGGTTTCTTCTTTATGGCTGAGTAATATTCCATCATGTATATGTACCACATCTTCTTTACCCATTCATCTATTGATGGAAACTTAGGTTGCTTCCATATCTTGGCTATTGTAAATAATGCGGCAATAAACATAGGGGTACCTACATCTTTTCTAATCAGGGATTTTGTTTTCTTTGGGTAAATTCCTAGAAGTGAAATTACTGGGTTGTATGGTATTTCTATTTTTAGTATTTCCGTACTTTTTTAATCTGCCATGATAATTAAGCTTTGATTTTTCCTATTTACTAAAACAACTTTCCATCTACTTGCAGGATGGTCAAGCAATGGTTTATCACTATTAAAAGCTGATATATATATCTAATCAATCTCTGCTTTATTGTTTTGAACAGAAATATTTCCAAATATTTTTTTTTCCTTTGACTAAGGTTAAAGTTTCGAATGCCATAGGAAAAAAAATCTTTAAAAACATACATTACTAATTTGGCTCTTAAACATTAACTGACCATCCTACAGGTGTGACTTTAGGAAATGAAAGGAAGGTTCACTCTTTAAAGATATGAGTGCTTCCAGTAGGACAGATGGAATCATTAACAGCAGGTAAAATTTACTCATAAGACCTGGGACACTTACAATAAAGGTGAATGCTTCTGTGAAAGTCTGGCAATATGTTTTAAACACTCTTTTGGTGGTTCTTCAAGATTACTTCTATTCTCTTCAGAATCAAGTTTCATATACTGCCACTCAATAGCTGGAAAATCAATCTGCAATAAAGAAATGATTTGCCATGAATTGAATGACTCAAAAATGCATTATTAATTTAAATCTCTATCTTAGGTTTGTAGAAACTAAAGGAAAATTCCTGTACTTTCTGTGCTCTTTATTACTTACAAATAATTTTTAAAAGAATTATTATGTTTGGGACTTTTTATTTAAATATGTATAATATTTATTAAATACTCAATTATTTTGAGAGGAAAGTGAGCTCAGTTTGGGATATGTTGTGTTTGAAGCTACCTACAGAATATCCATCTGGAATTTTCAGCAAGTATGCGGCTATATTTGTTTGACACTTGTGATGTGACGGACTCTGAACTAGAGATACAGACACAGAAATAAACTTGCATAGATAGTATGAATAAAATCTTAGAAATGAATGAGACCCAGCAATTTCACTGCTAGGTATATTTCTCCAAGATAAATGAAGACATATGTCCGCACACAAACCTGTTCATGAATGTTCATCCCAGTGCTGTGTTTAATAGCTATAATTTTGGAAACAATATAATGCATATTAATTAATGAATGGATAAAGTGTGGTATAGCCATATAATGTAATATTAACAATAAAAAAAGAATGATTACCAATATTAGCTACAATGTGGATGATTTGAAACATTATGCTAAGTGAAAGAAGCCAGTCACAAAAGACCACATATTATGTGGTTCAAATATGAAATGTGCAGAAAAGGTGAATCTATAGAGACAGAAAGATTAATTGTTGCTTAGAGTTGAAGAAGTGGGAGAATAGGAGGTGATAGCCAAAGGTTATGGGATTTCTTTTTGAAGTTATGAAAATGCCTAAAAACTGACAGTGGTGATAGTTGTACATATCTGTGAAAATTCTAAAAGTACAACAAAAACACTGAATAGCACACTTTGTATGGGAAGGTTGTACTGTATGTGCATTTTATGTGAATAAAGCTTTTTAAGAAATTCTCCCAGGGACAACGTATATAGTGAGAACAGCAATGGGAAGCAGATGGAATCCTTGAGAACTGTCAACAGTGGACTAGCAGAAGAAGGGGATCCTGGGAAGGAGACAGGGAAAGGATAACCAGAGGATAAGAATGTTTTGTAACAGGGAAGAGATAGTGCTGAAAACTGCAAAGAGAGGGCTAGTATGAAGAGAACTGGAAACCACCAGTGCATTTGGCAACCAGGAATTAGTGCGTTACCTGACAACAGTTAAGTGTGGTGAGGACAAATGAGTCAGATTATATTGAACTTAGACATGAATGGGGAGGTGAGCAAGTAAAGAAATATAGAATATATTAAGAGTAACATTAACTAAAACACCCTTGCTCTTAGTTCTTAAACTGTGACAGATGCATTCTACTAGATTGTATATGGGGAGAAACAGGAAGTCGAATGAGATCCAGGCTAAAATGGAATCATCTTATAATCTGCCTCCATTTCTGAACTCTGATCTACTTTGCTCTATCCACTGCTTCTGGTTAGCACACCAGCCATGGAACCTGAAAAAATGACTTGGAGGAATCAGGTTCTGGGCTGTTTCATATCCCTTATCATACTGGGATGGCTACCCTGTGGCAGTAATTGCCCATCTAACAAAGACAATCAGAAAAGTACAAACCTGAAAGAAGTCATGTAGACATCGTACATTCCTTTAAGAGGTGAAAATAGAAGGTTAGGTGACTTGTTCAAAGTCATAACATATTCTGTTAAGGAGCTAAGACTGGAATCTAGATTTTCTGTCAGCCTTGATGTCTTTTCCTGAGACCCACCCTGACTCCTTAACACAAACATTGGTTGCAGAATTTGCTTTTAATTTCCTCACTATAATCTTTAGGTTGAAAGATTCTGCTTTAAATTTAACTATATATAATTAGAGCATACTGATTATTAAGGATTTCAACTTTAATACCTTAACTCCTATTTTATTTTGTATATTCAGTCATCAGTTAAAGTGTTATAAAAGTTTCTCTTTAACTCCTTACCATTTGAAATTATCTTGTAAAAATCAGATGACTTAACTTTTTTGCATACTGTTGAATGATTTACATGCTCTCAACCTTTTTCTGTAAGATATAGTTGATAATACATGTGTTAATTAAAACAAACAAACAAACAAAAAACTTGGTAATACCTCCAGATGTCTACTTGGAAATCTATGCTACTAATGAATACTTAAAACTTTACTTCAGATTCCACTTGCCAGGATCTGTGTTCTAAAGGATCTGTTCCCCTCATCTGCAAAGAATCATCTGATAGTCTTCCTTACTTCTCCCACCCCAACATCTGCCACTAAAGACCCCTGTAATAAAGAATTTATATCCACACAGCTCTGGCAATGATCAGACTTGGAAGATTTTTGTTAAACTGAGGTGGTTTGGATCTGGCAAGAAATAGTCTGATAAAAAAATTCATTTATCTTCTTAAAGATAAAGGTAGTTGTACTGTCACAGCAGAACATCTGCTAATCAGTAAGCCATCAGATGCTGAGTATCTATGATGCTGTGCCAGGATCCAATCTGAACAACCATTCTTTTCTTATCACGTCTATGGATTAGATTTGGATCTTTGGCTACTATCTAGTGGGAACTTTTTCCCTCCTTCAGAATGGAAGCCACATATTATTAGTATTATTTTTCTCTTCCAATTTCAACATCTTGTTGTTCATCTTGCTAAACATTATCCTTCACATCCTCATCCCAAACTTGGAAACTTAAGACCCCAGAGACTCCACTAGCATCCTCTAGAGTAGCGATCCTCACCTGAAAGCAATTTCATCCCTACAGGACATATGGCAGTATCTGGAGGCATTTTTGGTTGTCAGAACTGGGGAGATGTTACTGGCATCCAGTGGGTAGAAGCCAAGATGCTGCTAAACAATGCAGAGACGGCCCCCACAACAAAAAATTATCTGATCCAAAAACATCCATAGTTCTGAGGTTAAGAAATGTTGTTCTAGAGAGTGCTTCCCAGAGAGGAGTTCTGTTTTTCCTGTAGAGATGGAAAGTCTTACTCCTTCATTACGATGTATGGGAGTGGCCATGCTTTAGGTATCTGGCCAATATGATCAGTAATAATCATGAACATATGAGGAACTCTCAGCAAAAGTACCAAAGCCTTGAATCATTAATCACCTTTCATTCATAATCACGAATTATAGAAAGTAGAGAAGCTTTAAGAAAAATGAAAATATGAAAGATTTTTGTTTGCAGTTTCAACCCCACTATTGAGCTAACTGCTAGTCATTTAGGAGTGTACAATATAAGAAATTTGAAGAAAGCATGACAAAAGGCAGAGGCTGGTGTTGAGTAAGGTAGTGAGTTAATAATATATAACAATGACTGCTTTTAGACAATGGAAAGAAAAATGAATGCACATAATGAGTTTACTAATGGCAAAACTACACTTTCCCTTCATGATCATGTTTGATGGGAAACAGCTTGAAATTGTTATTACATAAGCTGGGAAAAAAGTGTTTTGAGAGTACTGAATGCAAAATAAAGGCAGTGGAGATTTTATAAATTCCAGCAGGCTAGAGAGAGAGGACTATTAAAATGTGTGATTCTAGCAGAAAATTGTTTCTATAATTGACAACAAGCTACTTGTCAACCAAAACTTATGATGCATTTTAATCTCATAGTCTGGCACTTACCTGCAGGGTCACTGGGGATGGCTGACTTATATCCCACACTCCTGGAGCTATCATTTCTATGGGGGGTTCACTCTGTAAGGTCATGCTGGATAGCATAGACCCAAGAATGGCTTTGCTGCAAAAGACAACATATATAGACAGACAGGAGTCACTTCAAACTATTATTATCTATAAGTGTTTTCTTTTGGAATGTAAACATAATCAGCTATTTTAGTGGCTCACTCAGCAGCTAGAAGAGAGACACAATATTCCACAATCCTAGACACTAATTAATAGTACATTTTTAATAAATCACATGCATAGCTATGTTCATAGATACCTACATTTATTTTCCACAGAGAAAATTGTTTCCACAGTGATTTCTAAAGGTAGCATTTATTCTTAATTTCTGACAATTCTCATTAAAATATGGGACTAAGAATCTCAGATTTATATTCCTGGAGTATGACTGCCTGAAGTCAATAAGGATGTTAACTCTTCAGAACAATTTTTTTGTTCCACAGAGTGACCAAATTCCCCAGGTATCTATAAAAGGCCTTAAACTTACAGAAGGAAAAGATTTAAATTAACATATGATCTGCAGAATCAAAATAGTTACGGGGATACACAGAGGAAATGCTTCTTTATGCATAAATAGACAGATTACTCACATTTTGAATGTTTAAAAATATGTTATAAATTACCATAGTAAATGAGAATGCATAGGAAAGATTTTAAATAGGAATAATTTATGGATGCCTTTAATAGCTTCAATAACATCCAAACCTACAGGTCCTTAAAGGAATTAAAAAAAGAAGTTATATCTGGCTGTGCATATGAACTGGATTATGGGTAAACTGTTCCAATGATCATGGAGGACAGTTTTGATTTTAATATGCCTAATTAAAAATATAGAACTGAAAGTCAACAAAATTGAAGTTTATAAAGAATTTTAAGGCATGAAGAGAATCTTCTGGAAAACAACATAGAATTCCACCTTGCCATTTAACAGAGACTATGCAAAATATGAAGAAAAAAATCCAACAAAAACATTCTCTTTAAACCTTTACTTTTCTGAGGCCTGCCTTCTTTATTTTCTATATATAAATATATTATTAGAAAGTATCCTCCCAGAGAAGTACAATTTGTAAACATAATATTATTGGGTAGATATGACTCAAAGATATTCTTCTAGCAAGATGAATTTTGAATCTTCTTTACCCCTTTGTTCTATTCTTCTTTCATCTGCAGAAACTTGTTTTTTGGTATAGCAATTCTGGGGGGTGGGATCAGTATTGTGAAACTAAAAGTCACCGTAGTAGGGTAAAAATTAGAAAATTATTAATGTGATTTCCCCTTTGTCTTTCAGTGTATATGACCTTCCCCAAAATGGTTTAAAGCTTCCACCTGCTTGTGAAAAGTTTTGGATTAATTTCAGGCAGAATGCAAGAGGAAAAACAAGCATTTCTAACACCAAACTTGGAGGGATCAGATGTTAATGTTCCCTACCACACCTATAGAAAATATTCCTGTCCATGGTAAAGCATTAACAGGAGTATGTAATGAGGATGGAGCATACAGGATGGAAAATGTGGCAAAAGACAAGGCCACCACTTTCTTGTAATTTGGAACAGTGGGAAGCAGAAGATGGAGTCAGGGGAAACAGAATGAGTATGGCAGATATAAGTAGGTGTCCCAATTTCCCCCCTTTATGGCCTTTGAAAAGCATATGTGAGGGAGTGTTATATAAATGAACATAGCAAAATGCTAAAGGCAGAAGGGGCTCTTCCAGCACTCTAGGAAGGAAATAACTGCTTCTGCACCAACTTCTGGGTATGACCATAAATGTGGGGCCACATGATAAACAGGCAGCAAGAACTCCTGAGATTAGCTTTACTGGGCCTTCTTTGTTTTTTGTACAGAAGAGATGAGATCTAGAAACAGCTGAAAATATCTGAGTGAGGGGTTTTCCCTCAAAAGGGGGTTACATGGTAGAGACAAGGGGCACCTATGATAAGAGCATCTGATTGAACCATCCAAGCTGCGATCAACTGGGAGGAAAACCTCAAATGGGTCTATGGTGCCTACAAGACCCCAAGTTACCTAGGGAGTGCCAGTAAGCCCTGGACAAATTGGAAGAGCCCCAGTTATGAGCTATACTAGCTGTAACAAGCAGACACCAGCTTAAAAAGTGCCTTTGATTTGGATATCAGAAGTCACAGACCAAAGAAAGAATCTGTTTCTTTTTTGATCCTATATATCCAGATACCCTCCTAGGAAAAGAATCAGGGCGTCGAGGAAGCTATCTGAGTGACTGAACATTTTATCCAAAAGGGACTGCATGCTTCACAAAGGACTATTTAAATTATTGAATTGACTAATATTTTGTCATTGATGGAAAGTTTTTTTCCTCAGTTATAGGGCAGGAGCTCAGGAGGAAAAGTGTAATATATTAATTGCAAGTTTTTTCTTCACTCTAAGTTGGGTAATGTATTATATTTATGACTGCACTATATTTACACATATTGGCTTTGCTTCACTTGGAAAATCTGAGTGATCCTAGATGATTCCTAAAAAGAATGAGGGTACTTAAGAATAACTGTCAATATATGTCATTTCTCTCTTTGGATAGAATCTGGATGAACAATGACTGTGGCCTTAACTCTGAGGCATATGGAGCAGAATAAAGTGAGAACACTTAATTAAAGCATGCGTATGAGGGGAAGTATCTAGCAACAGGGCACAGGGAGAATAAACTTCCAGCTGTCCACCTAGAGCTCATATAATATATACTTTAAGGAAATTCAAAGGGGAAAAGATGTTTGGCACCATTCTTTAGGCTTTCTGTGTATTTACTTATTTTTTACTTTTTTATTAAGGTATTATTGATATACACTCTTACGAAGCTTTCACATGGAAAAGCAATGTGGTTACTACATTTACCCATATTGTCAAGTCCCCACCCATACCGCAATGCAGTCACTGTCCTTGGGTGTAGTAAGATGACACAGATTCACTATTTGCCTTCTCTGTGCTACACTGTTTTCCCTGTGATCCCTCACACCATGTGTACTAAAAACAATACCCCTCAATCCCCTTCTCCCAGCCTCCCCACCCACCCTCCCACACCCCTCCCCTTTGGTAACCACTAGTTCCTTCTTGGAGTCTCTGAGTCTGCTGCTATTTTGTTCCTTCAGTTTTGCTTCATTGTTGTACTCCACAAATGAGGGAAATCACTTGGCACTTGTTTTTCTCCACCTGGCTTATTTCACTGAGCATAATATCCTCCAGCTCCATCCATGTTGTTGCAAATGAAAGGATTTGTTTCCTTCTTATGGCTGAAGAGTATTCCATTGTGTATATGTACCAACTCTTCTCTATCCATTCATTTACTGATGGACACTTAGGTTGCTTCCATATCTTGGCTATAGTAAAACGTGCTGTGATAAACATAGGGGTGCATATGTCTTTTTGAATCTGAGAAGTTGTACTCTTTGGGTAAATTCCAAGGAGTTGGATTCCCAGGTAAAATGGTATTTGTATTTTTAGTTTTTTGCGGAACCTCCATATTCCTTTCCACAATGATTGAAGTAGCTTACATTCCCACCAGCAGTGTAGGAGGGTTCCCCTTTCTCCGCATCCTTGCCAGCATATGTTGTTCTTAGTCTTTTGGATTGTGGCCATCCTTACAAGTGTGAGGTGATATCTCATTGTGGTTTTAATTTGCATTTCCCTGATGATTAGTGATGTGGAGCATCTTTTCATGTATCTGTTGGCCATCTGAATTTTTTCTTTGGAGAACTCTGTCTTCATATCCTATGCCCATTTTTTAATCGGGTTATTTGCTTTTTGGGTGTTGAGGTGTGTAAGTTCTTTATATATTTTGGATGTTAACCTGGTGTCAGATATGCCATTTTCAAATATATTCTCCCATACTGTAGGATGCCCTTTTAGCTCTGTTGATGGTGTCCTTTGCCATTCAGAAACTTTTTAGTTTGATGTAGTCTCATGAGTTCATATTTGCTTTTGTTTCCCTTGCTCGAGGAGATGCGTTCAGGAAGAAGTCACTCATGCTTATATTCAGGAGATTTTTGCCTATGTTGTCTTCTAAGAGTTTTATGGTTTCATGACTTACATTCACGTCCTTGATGCATTTCGAGTTTACTTTTGTGTATGGGGATAAACAACAATCCAGTTTCATTCTCTTGCAGGTAACTGTCCAGTTTTGCCAACACCAGCTGTTGAAGAGGCTGTCATTTCCCCACCGTATGTCCATGGCTCCTTTATCATATATTAACTGACCATATATGGTTGGGTTTATATCAGAGCTCTCTAGTCTGTTCCATTGGTCTATGGGTCTGTTCTTGGGCCAGTACCAAATTGTCTTGAGTGCTGTGGCTTTGTAGTAAAGCTTGAAGTTGGGGAACATAATCCCTCCAGCTTTATTTTTCCTTCTCACAGTTGCTTTGGCTATTCGGGGTCTTTTGTGGCTACATATGAATTTTAGAATGATTTTCTCTATTTCGTTGAAGAATGATGTTGGTATTTTGATAGGAATTGCATTGAATTTGTAGATTGCTTTAGGCAGGATGGCCATTTTGACAATATTAATTCTTCCTAACCATGAGCATGGGATGTGTTTCCATTTATTGGTATCTTCTTTAATTTCTCTCATGAGTGTCTTGTAATTTTCAGAGTATGGGTCTTTCACTTCCTTGGTTGGTTTATTCCTAGGTATTTTATTCTTTTTGATGCCACTGTGACTGTAATTGTTTTCCTGATTTCTCTCTCTGCTAGTTCATTATTAGTGTATAGGAATGCCACAGATTTCTGCACAGTAATTTTGTATTTGGCAACTTTGCAGAATTCAGATACTAGATCTATTAGTTTTGGAGTGGATTCTTTAGGGTTTTTTATATACAGTATCATGTCATCAGAAAAGAGGAACAGTTTAACTTCCTCCCTGCCAATCTGGATGCCTTTTATTTCTTTGTGTTGTCTGATTGCTGTGGCTAGGACCTCCAGTACTATGTTGAATAGAAGTGGGGAGAGTGGGCTTTCTTGTCTTGTTCCTGATCTTAAAGGAAAAGCTTTCAGCTTCTCACTGTTAAGTATAATGTTGGCTGTGGGTTTGTCATATATGGCCTTTATTATGTTGAGGTACTTGCCCTTTATACCCATTTTGTTGAGAGTTTTTATCTGAATGGATGTTGAATTTTGTCAATTGTTTTTTCAGCATCTATGGAGATGATGATGTGGTTTTTGTACTTCTTTTTGTTGATGTGGTAGATGATGTTGATGGATTTTCAAATGTACCATCCTTGCATCCTTAGAATAAATCCTACTTAATCATGATGGATGATCCTTTTGATGTATTTTTGAATTCACTTTGGTAATATTTTGTTGAGTATTTTTGCATCTATGTTCATCAAGGAAACTGGTCTGTAATTTTCTTTTTTTGTGGCGTCTCTGCCTGGTTTTGGTGTTAGAGTGATGCTGGCCTCATAGAATGAGTTTGGAAGTATTTCCTCTTCTTCTACTCTTTGGAAAACTTTAAGGAGGATGGGTATTAGGTCTTCACTAAATGTTTGATAAAATTCAGCAGTGAAGCCATTTGGTCCAGGTGTTTTGTTCTTATGTAAGTTTTTGATTACCAGTTCAATTTCGTTGCTGGTAATTGGTCTGTTCAGATTTTCTTTTTCTTTTTGGGTCAGCCTTGGAAGGTTGTATTTTTCTAGAAAGTTGTCCATTTCTTCAAGGTTATCCAGTTTGTTATCATATAATTTTTCATAGTATTCTCTAATAATTCTTTGTATTTCTGTGGTGTCCGTTGTGATTTTTCATTTCTCATTTCTGATTCTATTTATGTGAGTAGACTCTCTTTATTTCTTGATAAGTCTGGCTAGTGTTTATCTATTCTGTTTATTTTCTCAAAGAACCAGCTTTTGCTTTCATTGATTCTTTCTATTGTTTTATTCTTCTCAATTTTGTTTATTTCTGCTCTAATCTTTATTATGTCCCTGCTTCTACTAACTTTGGGTCTCATTTTTTCTTCTTTTTCTAGTTTCACTAATTGTGAGTTTAGACTGTTTAAATGGGATTGTTCTTCTTTCCTGAGGTAGGCCTGTATTACAATATGCTTTCCTCTTAGCATGGCCTTCGCAGCATCCCACAGATTTTGCAGTGTTGAATTACTGTTGTCCTTTGTCTCCATATATTGCTTGAACTCTGTTTTTATTTGGTCAATGATCCTTTGGTTATTTGGGAGCATGTTGTGAAGCCTCCATGTGTTTGTGGGATTTTTCATTTTCTTTGCATAATTTATTTCTAGTTTCATACCTTTGTGGTCTGAGAAACTGGTTGGTACAATTTCAATCTTTTTGAATTTACCCTGGCTCTTTCTGTGGCCTAGTATATGATCTATTCTCGAAAATATTCCATGTGCACTTGAGAAGAGTGTGTATTCTGCTGCTTTTGGGTGCAGAATTCTGCAGATGTCTGTTAGGTCCATCTGTTCTATTGTGTTGTTCAGGCCTCTGTCTCCTTACTTATTTTCAGTCTGAATGATCTGTCCTTTGGAGTGAGTGGAGTGTTGAAGTCTCCTAGAATGAATGCATTGCATTCTATTTCCCCTTTTAATTCTGTTAGTATTTGTTTCACATATGTAGGTCCTCCTGTGTTGGGTGCATAAATATTTATAATGGTTATATCCTCTTGTTGGACTGACCCTTTTATCATTATGTAATGTCCTTCTTTGTATCTTGTGACTTTCTTTGTTTTGAAGTCTATTTTGTCTGATATAAGTACTGCAACTCCTGCTTTTTTCTCCCTATTAGTTGCATGAAATATCTTTTTCCATCCATTCTCTTTTAGTCTGTGTATGTCTTTGGGTTTAAAGTGAGTCTCTTGAAGGCAGCATATAGATGGGTCTTGTTTTTTCATCCATTCAGTGACTCTGTCTTTTGACTAGGGCATTCAGTCCATTTACATTTAGGGTAATTATCGATAGGTATGTACTTATTGGCATTGCAGGCTTCAGATTCGGGGTTACCAAAGGTTCAAGGTTAACTTCCTTACTATCTAAGCGTCTAACTTAAATCACTTCATATGCTATTACAAACACAATCTAAAGGTTCTTTTTTTTTTCTCCTCCTTTTTCTTCCTCCTCGTTTATTCTGTACTCTTTTTCTATCCCTTGATTGACTTTCGGGATAGTTATTTTAATTTTGCATTTGCTTAGTAATTAGCTTTTCTACTTTCTTTACTGTGGTTTTATTACCTCTCGTGACCAGCTATTAAACCTTAGGAACACTTTCATCTATAGCAGTCTCTCCAAAATATACTGTAGAGATGGTTTGTGGGAGGTAAATTGTCTCAGCTTTTGCTTAGCTGGAAATTGTTTAATCCCTCCTTCAAATTTAAATGATAATCTTGCCGGATAAAGTATTCTTGGTTCAAGGCCCTTCTGCATCATTGCATTAAATACATCATGCTCCCTTCTGGCCTGTAAGGTTTCTGTTGAGAAGTCTGATGATAGCCTGATGGGCTTTCCTTTGTATATGATCTTATTTCTCTCTCTGGCTGCTTTTAATAGTCTGTCCTTATCCTTGATCTTTGCCATTTTAAATACTATATGTCTTGGTGTTGTCTTCCTTGGGTCCCTTGTGTTGGGAGGTCTGTGCATCTCCATGACCTGAGAGACTATTTCCTTCACCATATTGGGGAAGTTTTCAGCAATCACCTCCTCAAAGACACTTTCTATCCCTTTTTCTCTGTCTTCTTCTTCTGGTACCCCTATAATGCGAATATTGTTCCATTTGGATTGGTCCCACAGTTCTCTTAATATTCTTTTATTCTTAGAGATCCTTTTTTTCTCTCTGTGCCTCAGCTTCTTTGTATTCCTCTTCTCTAGTTTCTATTTCATTTATTGTCTCCTCCACCATAACCAATCTGCTTTTAATACCCTCCACTATGCTCTTTAACAATTAGATCTCCAACCGGAATTCATTCCTCAGTTCTTGAATATCTTTCTGTACCTCCATGAGCATGTTAATGATTTTTATTTTGAACTGTCTTTCAGGGAGAGTCATGAGGTCAATATCATTTAAATCTTTCTCAGGAGTGGTATTAATAATTTTACTCTGAATAAGGTTCCTTTGGTGTTTCACATTTGCATATGGCACCCTCTAGTGCCCAGAAGCTCTACTTCCTGGAGCTGCTCAGCCCCTGAAGCAATGTCGGAGGTCACAGGGGTGTGGTATTGGTGCCTGGTGGGAGGAAAGAGCTGTTTCCTGCTTACCAGCTGCTATGCCTGTTTCCACTGCCTGAACCAGTGGGCTGAGCACACAGGTATAAACCTCTATGCTTTGCATTTGTAGTTGCTGTAGATAGATCTTCCCTCTGGCTGGGCTAATTCCAGGGTAGGGTTTGCTGGTTTGTGAGCCAGGTGGACTGGCTGGGAGAAAGGCACAGTAGGCTGCGTATCATGGAGGGGCTCCTTGGAGCTGTGTAGCCAGCCTGGGAGCTGGAGCACCTGAAGTTCATCTAAGGAGGAAGATTACTTTTTCCTCCTTAAATATGAGAGTCTATATGGCAAAGCTCCCAACTTGCTGGGCAGAGTGCACCCAGGCAATTTTATCTACCTGTCCTTTCTCCCGAGCAGTAAGCTCTGTGCAATCCTTGCCCCTTTAACATCCCTCTTGCTAAGGGCTTCCTTGTTAGGAAGTCTCTCAGACTGTCTGGCTTTCTTTTGTCCCAGAGGAGCTGGATATGGATCCCTGCTTTCCACAATTGGCTGGAATCTCAGTCTCTCCAGGAATTCTGCCTGTCTTAGTTTTCCAATCCTGTAATCACGAGAGTATCATGCAAGCACCATGAAATGTAGGTTTGTGCTCACAGAGCATATCTCCAGAGTTAGATATTCAGCAGTCCTAGGCCTCCAGTCCCTTCCTGCTCTGTTTCTTTTCCTCCCGCTGGTGAGCCAGGGTGAGGGAAGGGCTTGGGTCCTGACACGTCACAGCTTTGGTACATTACCCTGTTCTGTGAGGTCTGCTCTTTTCTACAGGTGTATGCAGTCTGGCACAGTGCTCTTTCCTGTTGCTATTTCAGGATTAGTTGTATTTATTATATTTTCGTATTATATGCAGTTTTAGGAGGAAGCCTGTGTCTCACCTCTAACACCACCATCTTTAATCCCTCTGTGTGTTTACATTAGCTAATTTGTTTTCTGGTAATGGACTGAAATTAAACCTCTTTTTAGATATTTAGATGGCAGGAACAAATGTCCATAGATTTCTCTAAGTAGAACACATGAGTATGAAGAAGATGATTAGTGGAATTAAGATGTGAAAAGGATGCATCTAGAAGTGTTGGTGGTTTCAGAAAGATGAAAACAGAAGCTTTTAATACCTGTGCCAGTGGGACCACCACCATTTTTTATAATACTATTGTGAAAAGGTTTATGAAGTCAGTTAGAATTAAGCAAATAAACAAAAACATGAAAAAGGCAGGATATACAGGCAATTCTCATACAGTGGAAAGAACACCAGAGTTTATATCAGGACATCTGTACCTATCTTAATTACTTAGTTTTAATTAGCATAACTTCTTTGAGTTTCTTGGATAAAATCAGCAGTTTTCAAAACAGTGTTATTATTTGTTTTCATATAGCTTGGTAGTTGTTGGTGGACTTCAGAAAGGTGGTGATGAGATGACAAATGGGTTGGACTCCAGGATTTCAAATCACCCCAACTCCCACACCAAACATTTGAATAAAATGTCATTAGAAAAAGGACCACACTACTAAATATACCATTTCAAAATATTTTTTCTGGACTTAAGGATCTTTTCAATTTCAATATTGTATAAACTCCTATGCCTAGAAAAACTGAACCAAAATCTGTGCCAGCAGAACAGATGGGCTGGTTTACTCTCTCTGAGTTCCTGTTTCCTTAAACAATAAAATAGGGGCTTTAAATAAAATAATTTAAATAATTTAAAATAAATAAAATAAAATAAATAATTTAAAATAATTTAATAAAATAAAATAATTATTGTCATTGTTAGCTATAGGATTATATGCATCCATTCTGGAAACAAAAATAATACAAAAGGCTCCAAAACTGGGTAGCCAGCACATCCAGAGGATCTGATACAATAAAACTCTTTGGGACTTAGCCTTTCATAGGTCTAACAGGTTTCATGCCCAAGAACTGAGCACAGGGGAGGCTGAGGCAGGGGCCCCTTGTGTGGTGGTGAGGTTTTCACGGTGCATTCACAGCAGGACATGGCATCTAAGGAGGAAGGGGAACAGCTTAAGATAGTAACACATGTGGGAAGAAGTCAGACCTGCATTCTGGTTTTTATTCTATTTATTGGTAAGTAGCCCAGTGACCTACAGCAACTTTCCCTTAACTTTCCTTTTTCACAGAGATAGTCTTATGTAAATGAGGCATTTGGATTTGTTAAGCTCTTAGAGTCTCTGTTGGACAGGAAGGGACAACAAAAAATTCTCATACACAACATTTTTTAATTATTTGATTTTGAGGATATATCTGAAATGGTAAGATGCAGTGGAGTCAGGATTGGCTACTTAAGTAACTGACTAAGGAATCAAATTGTTTTGAGGGTAAGATTTATTTGGGGCCTCTTTTGAAATTCTGCAAAAGGTTCTAATTTTCCTGGGTTTTAATGCATCTCAGGAGCTTTGAAAATACTGATATCTGGGTCCTGCTGCTCAATAATGAAATCAGAACCTTTGGGGGCACTTGGGACTTTGTTATTTTAAAATCTCCTCAGGAGATTCTATTCTTCAATCAGGGTTGAGAATCTCTGCATTGAAGGAGTTTACCACAATTTAGAAATGCTAAGTAAGTATTTGTTTTGCACTTAAGTAGGAAAGGTAGCTTACAGAAATTGCTGAAGTGAGAATAACACTTTCTTACTGCAGTGTGGTGCCTCTGTGAATACAGATGTAGTGGAGGCACTGTCTGCATAAAGAGAGGATTATAAAACTTCTGTGGGCAAAATTTTACCTTTGGAATTGAGAGATATTTTTTATAAGCCTGAAGCTGAGTTTGTGTGCTTGAAAATGTCAAAGTTTATTTTTATTTGTAGTCATTCTTGATGCAGCCATAGCTAATATATCTGGGTTTAATCACCATTGGTTCTTCTGAAACCCACATCTGGAGACCACAAAGAGATAGTGTAGGGAAATGGAAGTTCCATGACCAGGATCTTCACCTGATACCCACTGTGTATGTGTGATGAGGTAATACTTAGCTTACTGTACAGGCATATGCTTGCATACCTGTTGGCTATAAGCCATTACTGCCACTATTGCTATAAAAAGAGTTCTACCTGGTGCTAGAGGCAGAGGGAAGCAGGAGAGAAGAGATCCTAGAGAGGAGAGAAAGAGACAGGATAGAGGAGAGCAAAGAGGAGAGCAGAGCCTGAGGCAGAAGCTGAGTGGGGTCAGAAATGGAGGCAGATGGGAGTCTAGCACTCAACCTACTGCAGTGAGAATAAAGCTTGGTATGAATCCTTTTTACACCCAGTGTTCTGTTGTTATTCAGTCTCACCAAATCCATAGTGAACTTGCCCACTGCTCACTTGTGGGAGCTGGTAACCCCCTCCAGCCCATAGCTACAGAGACCCTTTAATTCTACATATTTTGAGGTTATGTGTATGATGGATAAAATAAAGACATAAGTGCTCATTACAACTCTACATGGCTAGATATGGGCAATTCAAACTGTAATAAATGACAAGTTCATACCAGAATTGCAGGGACAGGGGTCATTCTGTGAAAGGAAAAGAAATTAAGTGGCTTATTTGCTGTGATCTGGAAATATTTGCATCATATAAATTGGGTTAGAATTTCTGTAACTTAGAGCAATGAGCACAGTGGGAGCCATCACATGTCCCCTATTGCACCACATGATGGATTTCTGATGTTTTAAAAAGATCTTGACTTTTTAAAATTGTTTCCCAGGAGAGAAGCAGTTTTTCTGATTTTCATGAGAAACAGTCATTTTGGAAATATATTTACAATATATTTGTTGAAGTGCTCTTATTGAAGTAAGCTGTGTTTTCTGATGTGATATCTCCTTCACAATTTTGACATTTTTCCTTAGGAAAATACCACCTACTATTAGTACCCAGATGGCATTACTTAAAAGATGCCCACTGTCTATGATCAGTTACATATAAAATGTTTATCAATGGAGGGAGAGTGATATAGGACAAAACAACATGGACACAGTATTATTATTATCATACCATCTAGAATAAGCCTTGTAGTTTGAAAGACAAAAACATTCCAACCTTCTTATATATTTTTTGCTTATTGATTGCCTGTTATATGCAAAGGGAATAAAATGGATTGAATTTTTTTCAGCAAATTACTAGAAATATTATTCTAAAAACATGCTATATCTTATGAATAGTGCAGTTGAAATTTTAAGGAAACGCACTCATGAAAAGGAAGGGCACTTGCATAGCTGCTCCAAGTGAGAAAGTAATGGAAGTTCTTGGTTCACAAATCAGATTTTGAAATATCTGCTAATAGCAGTAGGTATTCCTTTTAGGCTAAACTCTTTCTTAAATTTTATTTCATTCTAAATCTCCTATAGGGATTGATTTTCTATCCAATTCAATTTAGTACACAAACCTCTACTGATTGCCTATTTATAAGGATATGTGTCAGACAATAAATATTACAAAGATAAATACATTCCTTGTCCTCAAGAAACACATACATGGAAATGGGTAATAACATAAAAACAAATAATAGAGCAACACCCACCCCCCCGCAACACACATACCCCTCAGGTCAGAATTAATCCAACAAAGATGATTTTAAAGATTTATCATGACTGCTTTGATATTATGTATATTGACTAAATGTCAGACCTAAAAACTCATGAGGAATTTTCTTAATATTTTTATATTACCAAATCTTTCTAAAACAACATGGGTAAGAAACATTCTTTATAACAATATTAAATTAACAATATAGATTCTAATTTTTCAAAGATCTTGTATTTTATAATGTGATTCTAAAGCAAGTTTTATCATATTAAAAATAACTATGCTGATTAAAGATGGCGGCATGAGAAGCAAGACAGAGGCTTCCTCCTAAAACTGCATATAATATGAAAATATAACTAATACAACTACTCTTGAAAGAGCAACAGGAAAGAGGACTGCAACAAACTGCATACACCTGGGGACAAGAGCAGACCTCACGGAAAAGGGTAACGTACTAAAGCTGTGGTCCTGCAGGATCCAAGCCCTTCCCCCACCCCAGCTCACTAGCAGGAGGAAGAGGAATAGAACAGGGAGGGAGTGGAGATCTGGGACTGCTGAATACCTAACTCTGGAGATCTGCTCTGGGAGCACAAACCTACATTACATGGGGCTTGCATGATACTCTCGTGATTAGGGGGTTGGAAAGCTAAGACAGGCAGAATACCTGGAGAGACTAAGATTTCAGTGGCTTGTGGAAAGCAGAGATCCATATCCAGCTGCTCTGGGACAAAATAAAGGCAGGCAGTCTGAGAGACTTCCTAACAAAGAAGCCCTTAGCAAGAGGGCTGCTAAAGGGCAAGGATTGCACAGAGCTTACTGCTCAGGAGAAAGGACAGGCAGACAAAATTGTCCAGGTGCACTCTGCCCAGCAGATTGGGAGCTTTCACGATATTCAGGTGCTTCAATTCAGCTCCCTGGCTGCCTACACAGCTCCAAGAACCCCTTCTGTGACTGGCAGACTACTGTGCCTTTCTCCTGGCCAGCCCCACAGGGCTTGCAAACCAGAAAATCCTACCCTGGCGTTAGGCCAGCCAGAGTGAAGATCTGTATACAGCAACTAAAAACGCAAAGCACAGAGGCTTATACATGTGTGCTCGGCTCACTGGTTCAGGCAGTGGAGACAGGCATAGCAGCCAGGAAGCAGGAAACAGCTCTTTCCTCCACTGACGCACCAATACCACTCCCCTGCAATCCCTGACATTGCTCAGGGGCTGAGAAGCTCCAGAGAGTAGAGCTTCTGGGCACTAGAGGGCACCATACACAAATATGAAACGCCAAAGGAACCTGGTCCAGAGTAAAATTATGAACACAACTTCAGAGAAAGATTTAAATGATATTGACCTCATGACTCTCCCTGAAAGGGAGTTCAAAATAAAAATCATTAACATGCTCATGGAGGTACAGAAAGATATTCAAGAACTCAGGAATGAATTCCGGTCAGAGATCCAATCATTGAAGAGCACAGCAGATGCTATTAAAAGCAGATTGGATACGGTGGAGGAGACAATAAATGAAATAGAAACTAGAGAAGAGGAATACAAAGAAGCTGAGGCACAGAGAGAAAAAAGGATCTCTAAAAATGAAAGAATATTGAGAGAATTGTGTGACCAATCCAAACGGAACAATATTCGCATTATACGGATACCAGAAGAAGAAGAGAGAGAAAAAGGGGTAGAAAGTGTCTTTGAGGAGGTGGTTGCTGAAAACTTTCCCAATCTGGGGAAGGAGATAGTCTCTCAGGCCATGGAGGTACGCAGATCTCCCAACACAAAGGACCAAGGAAGACAACATCAAGATATATAGTAATTAAAATGGCAAATATCAAGGATAAGGACAGACTATTAAAAGCAGCCAGAGAGAAATAAGATCACATAAAAAGGAAAGCCCATCAGGCTATCATCAGACTTCTCAGCAGAAACCTTATAGGCCAGAAGGGAGTGGCATGATGTATTTAATGCAATGATGCAGAAGGGCATTGAACCAAGAATACTTTATCTGGCAAGATTATCATTTAAATTTGAAGGAGGGATTAAACAATTTCCAGATAAGCAAAAGCTGACAGAATTTACCACCCACCAACCATCTCTACAGTGTATTTTGGAGAGACTGCTATAGATGGAAGTGTTTCTACGGTTTAATAACTGTCACCAGAGGTAATAAAACCACAGTAAATAAGGCAGAACAGCTAATTACTAAGAAAATGCAAAATTAAATTAACTATACCCAAAGTCAATCAAGGGATAGACAAACAGTACATAATATGATACCTAATATATAAAAAATGGAGGACGAAGAAAAAGGAGAAGAAAAAAAAAAAAAGAACCTTTAGAATGTGTTTGTAATAGCATATGAAGTGAGTTAAGTTAGACTCTTAGATAGTAAGGAAGTTAACCTTGAACCTTTGGTAACCCCGAATCTGAAGCCTGCAATGCCAATAAGTACATACCTATTGATAATTACCCTAAATGTAAATGGACTGAATGCCCCAGTCAAAAGATATAGAGTCACTGAATGGATGAAAAAACAAGACCCATCTATATGCTACCTTCAAGAGACTCACTTTAAACCCAAAGATGTACACAGACTAAAAGTGAAGGGATGGAGAAAGATATTTCATGCAACTAATAGGGAGAAAAAAGCAGGAGTTGCAGTACTTATATCAGACGAAATAGACTTCAAAACAAAGAAACTCACAAGAGACAAAGAAGGACATTACATAATGATAAAAGGGTCAATCCAACAAGAAGATATAAGATTATAAATATTTATGCACCCAACACAGGAGTTCCTAAATATGTGAAACAAATACTAACAGAATTTAAAGGGGAAATAGAATGCAATGCATTCATTCTAGGAGACTTCAACACAACACTCACTCTGAAGGACAGATCAACGAGACTGAAAATAAGGAGACAGAGGCACTGAACAACACATTAGAACAGATGGACCTAACAGACATCTACAGAACTCTACACCTAAAAGCAGCAGAATACACATTCTTCTCATGTGCACATGGAACATTTTCAAGAATTGATAATATACTGGCCACAAAAAGAGCCAGGGTAAATTCAAAAAGATTGAAATTGTACCAACCAGTTTCTCAGAACACAAAGGAATGAAACTAGAAATGAATTATGCAAAGAAGATGAAAAATCCCACAAACACATGGAGGTTTAATAACATGCTCCTAAATAATCAATGGATCAATGATCAAATAAAAAAAGAGATCAAGCAATATATGGAGACAAATGACAACAATAATTCAACACCGCAAAATCTGTGGGACAAGGGAAGGCTGTGCTAAGAGAAAGTATATTGCAATACAGGCCTACCTCAGGAAAGAAGAACAATCCTATATGAGCAGTCTAAACTCACAATTAACGAAACTAGAAAAAGAAGAACAAATGAGAGCCAAAGTCAGTAGAAGCAGGGACATAATAAAGATTAGAGCAGAAGTAAATAAAAGCGAGAAGAATAAAACAATAGAAAGGATCAACAAAAGCAAGAGCTGGTTCTTTGAAAAAATAAACAAAATAGATAAACCCCTAGGCATACTTATCAAGAAAAAAAGAGAGTCTACTCATATAAACAGAATCAGAAATGAGAAAGGAAAAATCACTACAGACAGCACAGAAATACAACGAATTATTAGAGAATAGTATGAAATATTATACGCTATAAAACTGGATATTCTAGAAGAAATGGACAACTTTCTAAAGAAATACAACCGTCGAACGCTGACCCATAAGGAAACAGAAAATCTGAACAGACCAATTACCAGCAATGAAATTGAAGTGGTAATCAAAAACCTACATAAGAACAAAACACCTGAACCAAATGGCTTCACCGCTGAATTTTATCAAACATTTAGTGAAGACCTAATACCCATCCTCATTAAAGTTTTCCAAGGAGTAGAAGAAGAGGCAATACTTCCAAACTTATTCTTTGGAACCGGCATCACTCTAATACCAATACTGGGCAAAGACATCACAAAAAAAGAAAACAACAGACCAATATCCCAGATGAACATAGATGCAAAAATACCCAACAAAATATGAGCAAACCGAATTCAAAAATACATCAAAAGGATCATCCATAATGATCAAGTAGGATTTATTCCAGGGATGCAAGGATGGTAGAACATTTGAAAATCCATCAACATCATCCACCACATCAACAAAAAGACGGACAAAAACCACATGATCATCTCCATATGCTCAAGAAGCATTTGACAAAATTCAATATCCATTCATGATAAAAGCTCTCAACAAAAAGGGTGTAGAGGGCAAGTACCGCAACATAATAAAGGTATATATGACAAACCCAGAGCCTTCATTATACTTAACAGTGAGAAGCTGAAAACTTTTCCTTTAAGATCAGGAACAAGACAAGGGTGCCCACTCTCCTGACTTCTATTCAACATAGTACTGGAGGTCCTAGCCACAGCAATCAGACAACACAAAGAAATAAAAGGCATCCAGATTGGCAAGGAAGAAGTTAAACTGTCCCTGTTTGCAGATGACATGATATTGTACATAAAAAACACTGAAGAATCTACTCCAACAGTACTATATCTAATATCTGAATTCAGCAAAGTTGCAGGATACAAAATTAATGCGCAGAAATCCTATACACTAATAATGACCTAGCAGAGAGAGAAATCAGGAAAACAATTCCATTCACAGTTGCATCAAAAAGAATTAAATACCTAGAAGTAAACCTAACCAAGGAAGTGAAAGACCTATACTCTGAAAACTACAAGACACTCATGAGAGAAATTAAAGAAGATACCAATAAATGGAAACACATCCCATGCTCATGGATAGGAAGAATTAATATTGTCAAAATGGCCATCCTGCCTAAAGTAATCGACAGATTCAATCCAATTCTTATCAAAATACCAACAGCATTTTTCAACGAACTAGAAAATCATTCTAAAATTCATATGGAACCACAAAAGACCCCGAATAGCCAAAGCAATCCTGAGAAGGAAAAATAAAGCTGGAGGGATTATGTTCCCCAACTTCAAGCTTTACTACAGAGCCACAGCACTCGAGACAATTTGGTACTGGCACAAGCACGACCCATAGACCAATGGAACAGACTAGAGAGCCCTGATATAAATCCAACCATATGTGGTCAATTAATATATGATAAAGGAGCCATGGACATACAATGAGTAAATGACACCTCTTCAACAGCTGGTGTAGGCAAAACTGGACAGTTACCTGCAAGAGAATGAAACTGGATTATTGTTTATTCCCATACACAAAAGTAAACTCGAAATGCATCAAGGACGTGAATGTAAGTCATGAAACCATAAAACTCTTAGAAGACAACATAGGCAAAAATCTCCTGAATATAAGCATGAGCAACTTCTTCCTGAAAGTATCTCCTCGAGCAAGGGAAACAAAAGCAAATATGAACTCATGAGACTACATCAAACTAAAAAGTTTCTGTACGTCAAAGGACACCATCAACAGAACAAAAAGGCATCCTATAGTATGGGAGAATATATTTGTAAATGACATATTCGACAAGGGTTTAACATCCAAAATATATAAAGAACTTACATGCCTCAACACCGAAAAAGCAAATAACCCGATTAAAGAATGGGCAGAGGATATGAAGAGACAGTTCTCCAAAGAAGAAATTCAGATGGCCAACAGACACATGAAAAGATGCTCCACATCACTAAACATCAGGGAGATTCAAATTAAAACCACAGTGAGATACCACCTCACACCAGTAAAGATGGCCACAATCCAAAAGACTAAGATCAACAAATGCTGGCAAGGATGCAGAGAAAGCGGAACCCTCCTACACTGCTGGTGGGAATGCAAGCTAGTTCAACCATTGTGGAAAGCAATATGGAGGTTCCTCAAAAAGCTAAAAATAGAAATACCGTTTGACCTGGGAATCCCACTCCTTGGAATTTACCGAAAGAGTACAACTTCTCAGATTCAAAAAGACATATGCACCCCTATGTTTATTGCAGCACTTTTTACAATAGCCAAGATATAGAGGCAACCTAAGTGTCCATCAGTAGATGAATCGATAAAGAAGAGGTGGTACATATACACAATGGAATACTATTTAGCCATAAGAAGGAAAGAAATCCTGCCATTTGCAACAACATGGATGGAGATGGAGGATATTATGCTCAATGAAATAAGCCAGGCAGAGAAAGACAAGTGCCCAGTGATTTCCCTCATTTGTGGAGTATAACAACGAAGCAAAACTGAAGGAACAAAATAGTAGCCAACTCAGAGACTCCAAGAAGGAACTAGTGGTTACCAAAGGTGAGGGGTATGGGAGGGTGGGTGGGGAGGGTGGGAGAAGGGGATTGTGGGGTATTATGTTTAGTACACATGGTGTGGGGAATCACGGGGAAACAGTGTAGCACTGAGAAGGCCAACAGTGAATCTGTGTCATCTTACTACGTTGATGGACAGTGACTGAATTGGGGTATGAGTGGGGACTTGATAATATGGGTAAATGTAGTAACTACATTGTTTTTTTATGTGAAACCTTCATAAGAGTGTATATCAATAATACCTTAATAAAAAAAGAAAGAAAAATAAAAATAACTATGCTGACTTATGTGTAATATTACTTTAATAGCATAGAAAACCATGTAGTTAATTGAATGAAATATTCTAAGTGTCAATAGTTCCAAATCTTTATGGGTAAATCAACAGTTAATTTTGCAATCACCATTAGTTCTGATTGAATATATGAACTCCTTGGCTTGTTTTCCTGAAAAATATCATCTTAAAGTTACCAAGTATTTCTTTTTGGCAATAAGAAGTCAGTAAACCACTGATATAATTTTACTTCAGCCAGAATTCCATGACTTAACGTTGTTTCTAAATGAGAGTATTGACCTCAATCATTTTGAATTACTACTTCCAGAGAAGTTGGCTGGTCAGAGAAGGAAAAACAGTTGAAATTAGTCATGCCAATACTTTTCCATTTTAAATGACTCAGTTGACAAGTTGAGCATGAGGACTGTTTCTAAAGCCACTTCTACATTTTTGCTTTTCAGTCCTACTTTCAATAGTCATGATTTATATTAAGCTACATCAGTTTCTGAATAAAATGTCTTCTTGATTTTCTCATTATGCCACATACTGCAAAATATTTAGTTCCAAGGAGCTTTTTATTGAAATGGGACCTTTATTAATCAAAAATGATATACTTACTCTTCTGGAAATAATGGAAGACAAGTCCAGGCCAATAAATCTGCATTATTGGTTGCACAGATAATCCCAAACAATTTTATAGTGAGCATGGATTCCCTTGGCAGTGGCTTTATTTCAAGTGGAAAAGTGATCCTTGGAATAAAAGAAAGAAGGAAATTATCCAATTACAATAATATTTTAATAAATATTTCCTTGTAATACAATGTATGTGATAAACTATTTGAACTGAGACATATCCTTGAACTTTTGTGATTAATCTTTTAAAAATGGAAATATATTGATAATAGAAGGAATGTAGCAACCACAGTATTGCTCATGTGAAATGTGAGCATAAGACTGTATATCAATGATACCTTAAAAAACAACAAAAAAATGGAAATATAGCAGAAGTACATAGACTAATGAGATTGACTAGCCAATCCATGGGGACCATTGTAATTGTAATTTTGACATGTATGCTTATTTTTAAAAATTATAATAACATGAGCATTTAGTCCTCATAAACACAGAAAAAAATGACTAAGATTGTCTAGGGAATGGAGGAGGCACGAAATAACTTAAAATGTGTCTAAAAGAGAAAATTGGCTATAATCAGATAGAAATTTGGAAAAGAATATTCCACGAAGAGGAAAGTACATGGACAAGGGCATTTATATATGACAAGATTAAGTGTAGCTGAAAACGTGTCAGGGGATCATAGTGGTTAGAACAAGGGATTTAATCAAGTTGCTTGGGGAAATTAGGGGGATGCAATTACAAAGATAGGTGGTTGCCAGAATGCTTAAGAACTCTGTAAACCAGGCAAATGAATTTGAGCTTTTTCTTAATGACAAAAGAAAATATTTGAAGGAAAAGCTAAAAGTATAGAGTTCTTTACAATTTTATTTATTTATTTTTATTAAGATATCATTGATATACACTCTTATGAAGGTTTCACAAGAAAAACAATGTGGTTATTACATTCACCATTATTATTGAGTCCCCCCCATACCCCATTGCAGTCACTGTCCATCAGTGTAGTAAGATGCCACGGAGTCACTATTTATCTTCTCTGAGCTACACTGTCTT
>JAVSCE010017176.1:0-48964 GCA_032199065.1 Smutsia gigantea | reverse complement strand
AAGTGGGTGCACTAGGTTCCTCAAGCGTCCTGCGACCGGCGGCAGCACGACGGCAGAAGTAGAAGCAGATCTTTTATTGGCTCCGAAATCATGGCCCGTACCAAGAAGACGGCGCGGAAGTCTGCAGGTGTCAAAGCGCCGCGCAAGCAGCTGGTCACCAACGTGGCTCGGAAGAGTGCACCGGCTATCGGCGGACTGTCGAAGCCACACCGCTACCGCCCGGGTACTGTGGCCCTGCGAGAGATCCGGCGCTACCAGAAGTCCACAGACCTGCTCATCCACAAGTTGCCATTTCAGAGGTTGGTGCGCGAGATCGCGCAGGACTTCAAGACGGAACTGCGTTTCCAGATCTCTGCCGTGATGGCGCTGCATGAGGCCTGCGAGGCCTACTTGGTGGGCCTCTTCGAGGACACCAACCTGTGCACTATCCACGCCAAGCGCGTCACCATCATGCCAAAAGACATACAGCTGGCACGCCGCGTCCGCGGGGAGCGCTCCTAGGCCATTTGTTCTGCATCCCTGCCTGACCTGCCCGTCTCACCCCAAAGGCTCTTCTAAGAGCCACCATTCACGTGCAGGGGAGTTGTATCGCTTTTGAGGGGCTCTCTGACTAGCTAATGCACTTTTAGTCTTGACAAACTTAACCAGTCACAGTGGTGGCGTTAACTTGTAGGAGAAACCTCGGGGAAAGCCAAACCCCAGGAGGCTGTGTGGCTCTAGAGGTAACTGGGCAGTGGCTGACCAGTGCAAGTGCTGGGGACCCAGGCTTTCTAGCCCTGTAGAGGTTCATTTGGAATGAGGTAAACTAACCGTGGAGTGGAGGTAACCCAAGCCTGGCTGTAGTGGACACATATCTGAAGTCGCTACAAAAAACACAGTGATGGACTTCCAGGAGGATGGCGGTGTGAGCAGGGCGGCGGAGGTCTCCTCCCAACACGGTCTACGAAGACGTGGACGATACATCTGTTCCTGGGAGGGAGACGAGAGTGCACGGGGGGGGGCGCACGGCGTGCAGCTGCGCCCGGGAGGGCTCGGCGCCCCAGGAGGTGGGTAGGATGCGGTGCCGTGACCCGGCAGGACCCGAGCCCTCCCCCACCCCAGTGCAGCGGCGGGAGGAGGGGATTCGGAGCCGGGAGAGAGTGGAGGTGCACCCCGCGGAGTAGCCAGCCCCGGGGATCTGCGCGGGGAGCGCTGGCCCACGTTGCGCAGTGCAGTGGGGATTGGAGAGACAGAGGGGCAGGATCTGAGCGGGGAACGCGCCAGGGGGCTTGCAGCCGGCTCCGGGAAAGGAAAAAAAAAAAGTGCGTGCTTTCTTCAGCGGTCTTAAAGAGACAGGAGCCCAGCGGAGGAGCCGGATTGCCCCAGCACACTCAGCCCAGCAGGCTGGGAGTCCTGGAGAGTTTCGGACCCCTTAGCTGGCGACTGAGGAAGCGTAGCCATACTTGACACTTCTCACTGAGATCAACAGCCTCCTATTCGTTCCCACCCCTGCCAGAGCGATAAACGGCCCTGTGGAGCGGCACAGTCACAGCTGTGGAATAGTGGGGCAATAGCGCCACCTAGAGCATTCCCACAGAATCTACGTCCGGTGGGCATTTTTTTTTGTTTTTTTTGTTTTGTTTTGTTTTTTGTTTTGTTTTTGTTTTTCTTTTCTTTCTTTTTCTTCTTTTTTTCTTTCTTTCTTTCTTTTTTTTTCTCTTTTTTTTTCTTCTCTTTTTAAAGTCTTAAAGAGCCCAGCTGACATACGTGGCAACTATCAGTGACCAAATGAAACAGCCATGAAAAGACAGAGGAATATGGTTCAGACCAAAATCAACCAGACAACCCCAGAGAGGGAGTCTGAAGGGATGGAAATGCACAGCCTCCCTGAAAAAGAATTTAGAATAAAAGTCATAACCATGCTGATGGACCCACAGAGAAATGTGCAAGAGCTGAGGGAGGAAGTGAGGGAACTGAGGAAAGACAATACAGAAATGAGACAAGCGATCGACGGGCTTAACAGCAGAATGGATGACATGCAAGAGACTGTTAATGGAATAGAAAACAGAGAACAGGAGTACAGAGCAGCTGAGGCAGAGAGAGATAAAAGGATTTCTAGGAATGAAAGAATATTAAGAGAACTGTGTGACCAATCCAAACGGAACAATATTCGCATAATAGGAGTACCTGAGGAAGAAGAGAGAGAAAAAGGGATAGAAAGTGTCTTTGAAGAAATAATTGCTGAAAACTTTCCCTCGCTGGGGAAGGAAGTAGTCTCGCAGTCCACAGAAGCTCATAGATCTCCCAACACAAGGGACCCAAGGAAGACAACACCAAGACACATAATAATTAAAATGGCAAAGATCAAAGATAAGGACAGAGTATTAAAGGCAGCTAGAGAGAGAGAAAAGATCACCTACAAAGGAAAACCCATCAGACTATCATCAGACTTCTCAATAGAAACCTTACAGGCCAGAAGAGAATGGCATGATATATTTAACGTTATGAAACAGAAGGGCCTCGAACCAAGAATATTGTATCCAGCACGATTATCATTTAAATATGATGGAGGGATTAAACAATTTCCAGATAAGCGAAAGTTAAGAGAATTTGCGTCTCATAAACCACCACTACAGGATATCTTAAATGGACTGCTCTAGATGGAAGCACACCTAAGGCTAAAAAGATGTCACCAGAGGAAAAAAAAAAAAATCATAGCAAAGAAAGCAGACCATCCAAATACCAACTAAGGCAAAGAATAAAACACCTATTATAGAAAGAATGGAGGAGGAGGAATAAGAAGGGAGAGAAATAAAGAGACATCAGACTGTGTTTACAATAACTTAACAAGAAAGTTAAGTTAGATTGTTAGATAATAAAGAAGCAACCCTTGAACCCTTGGTAACCACGAATCTAAAGCCAGCAATGGCAATAAGTACCTATCTATCAATAATCACCCTAAATGTAAATGGACTGAATGCACCAATCAAAAGACACAGAGTAACAGAATGGATAAAAAAGCAAGACCCATCTATATGCTGCCTACAAGAAACTCACCTCAAATCCAAAGATATACACAGACTAAAAGTGAAGGGATGGGAAAAGATATTTCATGCAAACAACAAAGAGAAAAAAGCAGGTGTTGCAGTACTTGTATCAGATAAAATAGACTTCAAAACGAAGAAAGTAGCAAAAGATAAAGAAGGACATTACATAATGATAAAGGGGTCAGTCAACAAGAAGATATAACCATTATAAATATATATGCACCCAACACAGGAGCGCCAGCATATGTGAGACAAATACTAACAGAATGAAAGGAGGAAATAGACAGCAATGCATTCATCTTAGGAGACTTCAACACACCACTCACTCCAGAGGACAGATCAACCAGACAGAAAATAAGTAAAGTCACAGAGGCACTGAACAACACACTAGAACAGATGGACCTAACAGACATCTACAGAACTCTACACCCAAAAGCAACAGGATACACATTCTTCTCAAGTGCACATGGAACATTTTCCAGAATAGACCACATACTAGGCCACAAAAAGAACCTCAGTAATTTCAAAAATATTGAAATCCTACTAACCAACTTCTCAGACCACCAAGGTATAAAATTAGAAATAAATTTTAGAAAGAAATCAAAAAGGCTCGCAAATACATGGAGACTTCACAACACTCTCCTAATTTATCAATGGGTTAACGACCAAATCAAAACAGAAATCAAAGAATATATGGAGACTAATGACAACAACAACATAAAGCCACAACTTCTGTGGCACGCAGCAAAGGCAGTTCTAAGAGGAAAGTATATTGCAATCCAGGCCTATTTAAAGAAAGAAGAACATTCCCAAATGAATAGTCTAAAGACACAATTACTGAAATTGGAAAAAGAAGAACAAATGAGGCCCAAAGTCACCAGAAGGAGGGACATAATAAAGATTAGAGAAGAAATAAATAAAATTGAGAAGAATAAAACAATAGAAAAAATCAATGAAACCAAGAGCTGGTTCTTTGAAAAAATAAACAAAATAGATAAACCCCTAGCCAGACTCATTAAGAGAAAAAGAGAATCTACACACATAAACAGAATCAGAAATGAGAAAGAAAAAATAACGACGGACCCCACAGAAATACAAAGAATTATAAGAGAATATTATGAGAATCTATATGCTAACAAGCTGGAAAACATAGAAATGGACAACTTCTTAGAAAAATACAACCTTCCAAGACTGACCAAGCAAGAAACAGAAAAACTAAACAGACCAAACACCAGCAACGAAATTGAATTGGTAATCAAAAAACTACCCAAGAACGAAACCCCCGGACCAGATGGATTCACCTCTGAATTCTACAAGACATATAGAGAAGAAATAACACCCATTCTCCTTAAAGTTTTCAAAAAAAATAGAAGAGGGGGGAATACTTCCAAACTCATTCTTTGAAGCCAGCATCACTCTAATACCAAAACCTGGCAAAGACCTCACCAAAAAAGAAAATTACAGATCAATATCCCTGATGAACGTAGACGCAAAAATACTCAACAGAATATTAACAAACCGAATTCAAAAATACATCAAGAGGATCATACACCATGATCAAGTGGGATTCATCCCAGGGATGCAAGGATGGTACAACATTCAAAATCCATCAACATCATCCACCACATCAACAAAAAGAAGAACAAAAACCACATGATCATCTCCATAGATGCTGAAAAAGCATTTGACAAAATTCAGCATCCATTCATGATTAAAACTCTCAACAAAATGGGTATAGACGGCAAGTACCTCAACATCATAAAGGCCATATATGACAAACCCACAGCTAACATCATACTTAACAGTGAGAAGCTAAAAGCTTTTCATCTAAGATCGGGAAGAAGACAGGGATGCCCACTCTCTCCATTGTTATTCAACATAGTTCTGGAGGTCCTAGCCATGGCAATCAGACAAAACAAAGACATACAAGGCATCCAGATTGGTAAAGAAGAAGTCAAATTGTCACTATTTGCAGATGACATGATACTGTACATAAAAAACCCTAAAGATTCCATTCCAAAACTACCTGAACTAATATCTGAATCAGCAAAGTTGCAGGATACAAAATTAACACACAGAAATCTGTTGCTTTCCTATACACTAATGATGAACTAACAGAAAGAGAAATCAGAAAAGCAATTCCATTCACAATTGCATCAAAAAGAATAAAATACCTAGGAATAAATAACGAAGGAAGTGAAAGACCTATACCCTGAAAACTACAAGATACTCTTAAGGGAAATTAAAGAGGACACTAACAAATGGAAACTCATCCCATGCTCTTGGTAGGAAGAATTAATATTGTCAAAATGGCTATACTACCTAAAGCAATCTACAGATTCAACGCAATCCCTATCAAACTACCAAGAGGTTTCTTCAATGAACTGGAACAAATAATTCTAAAATTCATATGGAACCACAAAAAACCCCGAATAGCCAAAGCAATCCTGAGAAGAAGGAATAAAACAGGGGGAATTATGCTCCCTGACTTCAAGCTCTACTACAAAGCCACAGTAATCAAGACAATTTGGTATTGGCACAAAAACAGACCCACAGACCAGTGGAACAGAATAGAAAATCCAAACATTAACCCAAACATATACAGTCAATTAATATTTGATAAAGGAGCCTTGGATATACAATGGGGAGATGACAGCCTCTTCAGCAGCTGGTGTTGGAAAAACTGGACAGCTACATGTAAGAGAATGAAACTGGACTACTGTCTAGCCCCATACACAAGGTAAACTCAAGGTGGATCAAAGACCTGAATGTAAGTCATGAAACCATAAAACTCTTAGAAAAAAACATAGGCAAAAATCTCTTGGACATAAACATGAGCAACTTCTTCATGAACATATCTCCCCGGGCAAAGGAAACAAAAACAAAAATGAACAAGTGGGACTATATCAAGCTGAAAAGCTTCTGTACAGCAAAGGACACCATCAGTAGAACAAAAAGACATCCTACAGTATGGGAGAATATATTCATAAAAAACGTATCTGATAAAGGGTTGACATCCAAAATATATAAAGAACTCATGCATCTTAGCAAACAGAAAGCAAATAATCCAATTAAGAAATGGGCAGAGGACATGAACAGACACTTCTCTAAAGAAGAAATTCAGATGGCCAACAGGCACATGAAAAGATGCTCCACATCGCTAATCATCAGAGAAATGCAAATGAAAACCACAATGAGATATCACCTCACACCAGTGACGATGGCCAACATCCAAAACACAAACAACAACAAATGTTGGCGAGGATGTGGAGAAAAGGGAACCCTCCTATACTGCTGGTGGGAATGTTTCTGCTGGTGAGTTTCTCAAAAAACTCAAAATAGAAATACCATTTGACCCAGGAATTCCACTCATAGGAATTTACCCTAAGAATGCAGCAGCCCTGTTTGAAAAAAACAGATGCACCCCTATGTTTATCGTAGCACTATTTACAATAGCCAAGAAATGGAAGCAACCTAAGTGTCCATCAGTAGATGATAAAGAAGATGTGGTACATATACACAATGGAATATTATTCAGCCATAAGAAGAAAACAAATCCTACTATTTGCAACAACATGGATGGAGCTAGAGGGTATTATGCTCAGTGAAATAAGCCAAGCTGAAAAAGACAAGTATCAAATGATTTCACTCATATGTGGAGTATAAGAACAAAGAAAAATACTGAAGGAACAAAACAGCAGCAGACTCACAGAACCCAAGAACGGACTAATAGTTACCAAAGGGAAAGGGACTGGGGAAAATGGGCGGGAAGGGAGGGATAAGAGGAAAAAGGGGCATTACGATTAGCAGATGTAATGTTGGGGGGGCACGGGGAGGGCAGTACAACTCAGAGAAGACAAGTAGTGATTCTATAGCATCTCACTACGCTGATGGACAGTGACTGTAATGGGGTTGGTGGGGGGGACCTGATGAAGGGGTAGTTTAATAATCGTAATATTGCACATGTAATTGTAAATTAATGATAATAAAACAAATTATATTAAAAAAAAAAACCAAAAAGCACAATCCACACACACACCCAAAATTGGTAAGCTCTACCAAAATTAAAATATCTCCTCTTTAAGAGATACAGCTAAATGAAAAGACAAGCCCCTAAACTGAGAGAAAATATTTGTAAAACACCTACATGATAAAAAACCTGAATATAGAATATTAACTGACCTCTGAAAATGCAGTAACAATGAGCAAAACAATAAAAAAGAGGCTAAACACTTGAAAAGACATGTCTTTTCATGTGCTTATTTGCCATTTGTATATCCTCCGTGGTTAAGCATCCTCTCAGATATTTTATTTATAGTGTTTTGCTCAGAATTGTCAAATACTGGAAATAATCCAAATATTCTTCAACTGGTGAATGAATAAAAAAACTGTGGTTATCTCCATACAGCAGAAAAGTAATGAGCAATAAAAGAAACCAGCAACTGATACAATAACATGATGACTCTCAAATAAATTATGTTAAGGAAAAAAGCCAGATTTAAAATTATACACACTTCATGATTCTGTTTAAATGCCATCCTGGAAATGGTAAAATTACAGGAACAGATAAGAGATCAGTGGTTGCCAGGGCCCGGGGGCTGAGATGGGGTGGATTACAAAGGCGCACAGAGAATATTTTGAGGCAGTGGACCTGTTCTGTGCCTTGACTCTGGTGGTGGTTAGGTGGTATACCCATAAATCAAAACACCCAGAACTCTGTACTAAGAAGTGAATTTCACTCTGTATAAACTTAACTCAGTAAACCTGACATTTCAAAAAGGAGCAACTACATATATCCCTGGCCTTTATTCTTTACTCCTGGCCCAAAGCAACTGCTAATTCTCTATAGATGACTAGAATTTATTTTCTAAAAAATCTCTGGAGCAGGGGACATTAGGGACAACCGAAGATGGAGACTGTACGGAAGAACACATGGATTAAATAAACATACCCCCAAACTCTCAGACACTCCCTCCTCCTCTCCTCTGCCTCCAGAGTGTGTAGGCCTTCAACCTACAGACAGGAGACTGAGTGCGTCTTCTCTGGGCAATGTGAGCAACCCAAGAAGAAACGCCTGAAGACACTGACCTGCAGGACCCCACTGAATGGCTGAGCCGCTCATACTTGGGTCAGGTTCACAAGCCCCACCCTTGTGCTCGGAGCTCCTGATCAGCAGGATGAATCCCACCTTCAAACGCCAACAAACATGTATTACCTGAGAAAAAGACTGGGGTTCTCAACAGACATAAAAGGGGGACAAAGGAGCGAGAGTGTGCAATGAGAAAACTTTTTAAGAGTTTTTAGGAGTACTGAAAAGAGTATTTTCAAGGACATAAAAGAAGCTGTATCATCCACTGAGCAAGAATGGAGAGCTATTTTTTTAATTTTAAAAAAGGCAGTTGGTAGTCCAATGCATGATAGTAGAAATGAGGACTTCAGTAGCAAGTTTGAAAATAAAGTAGAGGACATCTTTAAAAAGTGATGCTAAAAGACAAAAAGAGATGGAAAATAGCAGAAATCAAGGACCAGAACTGGAGGCCCAACATCCAAATAACTGATATTCCAAAAAGAGAAAACTGAGTGAACAGAGAGGAGGAAATCACTGTATAATGATTCAGTAATCCAAAAAAATTGAAAAAAGATTCCTAGAATTGAAGGATAGTTTCCAGGCTGGAAAGGTTTTAGTTTCCAGCAAAACTGATAAAAGATACACGTGAAGAACACACCACACACATCAACATAATATTTCAGTTCAGAAAGTGAAACAGAAAATTCTAGATGCTTCTAGAAGGAAAAACCAATCCCATACAAAGTATCAAGAATCAGAACTTCACAATATTGGACATTAGAAGATAACATAATGACATCTTCAAATTCAGAAATAAAAAGTAATTCCAATCTGGAATTCTATACCAGCCAAGCTGACTATTACAGGTGAGAGTAAATAAAGACATTTCAGACATAAAATATCTCAAAAGTTTTGCCTTGGTTACTGCCTACTTTTTGCTTCCCTTCCCAGGACTGTGCCCTGCAGGAACCGCCTGTGGCCCACCAGCCTTGCCGAACTCCCCTCCTCTGCTCAGCTGCCACCCAGCCTCCATGAGGCTGCCTCTTGGGGTCATGTGACCTCTCTGCCTGTGGCTGGCCCTCCCTTCTCCTGACTCCCTTCTGTTTCCTTGGCTTCCTCCGGGCTCCTCCACCAGCTCCCCCTCCTTACACTGGCCTCTGATGTGGAGCCCCCAGGGCTCTGTCCCAGGCTTCCTTCTCCACCTGCTCTCCCTAGGTGACCCTGCCAGTGACTCTCAAACCCACTTCCCCAGCCCTAGCCTCTCCCTGGAGTCCTAGACTCCGTGTCTGCCCAAACCTACCCACACCTCTACCCGCAGGAGCCTGCCACCCTCTCTGTTCTAACCAGACCAACGTAGCGCTCTCAAGCCCTGCTCGCCCTCACCTGTCCCTGCTGTCTTCCTGTCTCAGCACACACCATCACCATTCACCCAGTGCTCAGCCAAAAACACAGGTGTCCTTCCCTTTCACAGCCATTGCAGGCTTGTCACCCCTACCTCCAACACAGCCTAAACCCGTGACCACCACCCTAGGCACAGCTATCCTGTCTCACACCCACGACTGCCACTCCCTTCTCCGCAGCTGCTTTAATACTCCATTGTTGCCTCTTCCCATCCCCATCTGTCACACAGCAGCCTGAACAAAAAATCTTGTACGTGGAAATTGGAACAGGCCACACCCTGCTCCCCAGGAGGTCCTCACTGCATCCCAGATAAGATCCTGGTCCTCAGTCTGATCTAGCCCCGCCCGCTTCCCTGGGCTCCCTCACACCTGGAGCCTCTCCTCACCATGCACAGGAACACTGGCCTGCTCCCAGTTTCCCTAAGATGCCTGGTCCATCTGTCCTGGGAATGCCTGGAATGCCCAGCCCAGTCTTCATATGCCTCGCCCCTCTCAAATTCCAGCTAGGCAATTTCAGTTCAACATGTAAAGAGCTTGGATGCTGTCACTCCCATTCTTACAACAAGAAAAGCAGAACAAACTGAAACTTTTCTCAGACCTATCATTGAACTGAGGTTGCAGGGTGATGACCACCCCAAATTCTGAAGGGAGAGGCAAACCCAGAAAGTCACAGCCAGGATCAGCTTTCCTGGAACAGAATCCACTGGAGCCATAAGCTGAAACATGTAAATAATAATTTTGACAAACTGCTGAGAACTGGGTGTGGACTACCATGGGGGTAGAAACTCCTGAGGTTGCAGTCTTAGGGGAAACCTTCACATTTTTGTGGGTTGGGCCTCCAGGAACCCCACCAGGTTCTCACATGGCTCTGCCAAGGGAAGGGAAGAAACAGTTATGAAACACAGCCAGGGTACTGCTCACAACAAAGGCCTTTCCCCAGGGAAAAAGACTCTATCGAAGCTCACCTAACCTACGGGAAACTGTTGGAGCAGCAGTAGACAGACATGAGCAGGCGGCAGAAAGGCAGGCGGCAGGCCACCCAGTCTCCACCCAGAGGCCGCCCTGTCTCCCTCAGACCAACGCATCCCCTTCCCCCCGCCCCATGCAGCACAAACTGATAAGCAAAAGATATAGGTCACTGGGACCTTCCCGATTTTGGAGCATGTGCACCTAAGAAGACTTGTCACTAATGACCCTGAACCCATCATAATATCACTATTAAATCATTTACATTACAGTTTGGGTCCCACCATGAGTTTCTCTTAGACCATCATGGGGAAATGACTGGCACAAACTTGCACAAAGAGGCTGAAGTGAGGGAAACAAGATAATCCAAGAGATAGTATGAGAATGACAAATGGGAGGCAGGAAACCAAACACACCCCATAACAGACGATGTAAAACCCAGCGGGTGGATACCCACCTTTGGGGTCAGCCTGCTCCTCTCTCTGGAGCTACTTTCCTGTCGCTTTGCTACACAAAAAACTCTTTGAGGCTTTAACTCTCCATCTGGTCTCGACTGAATTCCTTCCTTCGAGAGACAGGAACCAAGGAATTCCACAATCTACGGCCTGGTAACAGAGGGCATTTCCCCCACTCTGGCCCCTTGTCCCATTTCCAACTCACCTAAGGAGGGGAGGGGGCTGAGAACACTTGGAAGGGTCACAACCCAGGGACACAGGCCATGAACAGACTGAGATTTAATCATCAGATGATGGACTTCCTCTCCCGCACCTTAAATCACACCAACAGGGATTACAATACACGATAATACACAGCAGGAGCTATAAACACAGCATTGTAGCTGGGGAGCTGCAAGACACAGACTCTACCTAAGGAGGGTTCTCAGGGAGAAACAGGAGGACGGCAGAGGACATGCCCCTACTCCGGAACCTACACTGAACAGCCCAGCCCCGAGCCAGAGCAACAGGAAACCTCACACTGCAGCCCTATTTACCTCGAATCTTACCACCCAGTAAATAACCTCTTAGCTTTTGACCCAAAATTACAAGGCATGTGAAAAAGAAAGAAGATGCCCAGGAAGAGACACACTGAGCATCAGAACGAGACTCTGACGCGATGGGGATTTTGGAATTACCAGACAAGGAATTTGAAGTATCTGTGATTCATTTGCTAAGGGCTCCAGATCAATTGGCTGGGCTGCCAGAGCAAAACACCACAGACCCTTACGGTGGCTGCACCAGGACATGTACTTTCTCCCAGTTCTGGAGGCTGAAGGTTCGAGATGAAGGTTACCAGCAGGGTTGGTTTCCCCGAAGCCTCTTCCTTGTCGTGAGGATGCCCTTCCTCTGTGCTCACACATCCCTGGTGTCCGTGTGTCCTGATCTTTTCTTCTTCTTCAAAGAACAGCTTTCGGTTTGGATTAGGATCCACCCTAAGGGCCCCATGTAACTTAACCACCTCTCTAAAGGCCCAATTCTCAAATACAGTCATCTTCGGAGATGCTGGGGGTTAGGGCTCTAACACAGGAATTTTCAACAATTCTGCCCCTCACAGGCTGTGACTGTGATGGAGAAAGTGGACAGCACGCAAGAACAGAAAGGTAACGCAGTCACAGATGTGGAAACTCCAGAAAAGAATCATGTGTCAGCTTAAATATTACCTCCTCAAAGAGTCCTTCCCTTACCACCCAAGGTAAAGCTACTGGCCGCACTCTGTCACCCACTGCCCTTTGACTGTCTGGATACCATTTATTTTAAGACAGTATTCTCTCCCCTCCCCAGTGACTGGAAGTTTCAGGAAAGCAAGGACCTCATATGCCCCAGTACAATAAAATGTTTGCTCAATAAATGAAAAGACTGTATATTATGTGTCTGAGGCTGATGTGATACAAATGACAAGGACATTTCAGAACAAACAAAATAACTAGGCAAGCTGAAGAGACAGTGGTGTAGCCCTCAAAAAAGGGTAAAATCAAAGTCATACATGAGACAAAGGCAGTCGAGATGCAGCCCCACAGGAGTAACTTCATGATGACACCCCAACCAGGGAAATGGGTTAGCTCCGTGACGTGTGTGAAGGAAAAGGTGAAGAGCTCATGCACCAAATCTGTACAAGCAGCAGAATAACACAGAACTTGGGTCTGGGCCACAGATGAGCAAATTCTGAGTTATACCTACACAGTTTATCTTGTAAAATAATCAAGGAAATCTTTATTACTCGAGCTAGAACGTTCCAACAGATGGCCCAATTTTGGTTTTAGAGATGGTGCAGCAACCAATGGGTGAGTGAGAAAAAGTAATCACTTGATGCCAACACAGGATGACACAGACGTGAGGTGTCCAACAACAGTTCTCAGGCAGTCACCAAAAAAGTCATTCAGTGGGCAACCATAACACACTGGAAACAAATGAAAATAGTCTCAGCAAAGAAATAGAAGGCATGAAGAAAAATAGATAGGAAACGTTAGAACTGAAAAGTACAGTAACTGCTAAACGTTAGTGAAGAAAGAATAGAGGGGATAGAGGAAAGAGTCAGTAGCATTGAATAGAAGATAGGACAATAAAAACCATCCAATCTGAATGATAGAGAAAACAGATTGAAAAAGAAAATGAACAGAGACCCTAGGCCCAGTAGGACTATAAAAAAGATCTAACATTCATGTCATTGCAGTTCTGGAAAGAGAGGAAAAGTTGGCAGGGCTGGAAGAAACTCTAAGAAAGAATGGCTGAGATTTTTACCCTATTTGCCAAAATGCACAAACCTACAGATCCAAGAAGCCGAGCAAACTCCAAACTGGATAGACCTCAGAGGCCTATGCCGAGACACATCAGAGCCAGACTCCTGAAAACTAAAGACAAAGTCTTGAAAGCAGCAAAAAGGTTGGCACCAGCAGACAGGGATTAGTTATTATATATAAAATTACACGAATAAAAACATTTTTCTTGGATGGGCTTGTCAAAATGAGGTTCAAATTTGCATAGAGAAAACTGCACAAATTTTATAAGGACAATTCAAAAGGTCTTGACAAACATATACATCCATATACAACATAATCCTAACAAGACGCAGACACTTCCACCCACGAGAGGGTCCCCTCATGCCCCTTCCCTCCCAGGCAATCCCTACCCACAAGCACCTGATGTTCTGATGTCCATCCCCAGAGATTAGTTTTGTCTGTTCTTGAAAACCACATACATGGTCCCACACATTTTTTTAATATAATTTTTTTATTGTGAAATGATTATCACAGTAAGTTTAGTTAACATCCTTCAACATACATAGTTAAAATTATTTTTTCTTGCGATGTGAACTTTTGAGGTTTTTTTCTCTTAACAACTTTTCAATACACAAGACATTATTGCTCACCATGCAACAAACAAGCTCCAATACAGTGAACAAGTTCTCACAAGGTGAACAATGCAAAGGCAGTCATATCAGAGAAACTAATTCAGTTACTATAATCAATCAAGTCAACTATGATTATTCATATGATTTTTATACTTAAATTATAAGTGAATCCCACATTTCCCCCTTTTTTGTTTTAATTGACGCAAATGCATATGCATATATTTGTGGAAGGTACCAGAATAATGATTAGCTGGGCTCGGCCTGTGACATAGCTTGTCACAGGCAATGTCTCTCTCGTCTGGAGGGGTGAGGTTCTATGCCTCACCTCAGTTGGCCCCCACGTTGCTCACCTGAGGTCCCTTGCGACTGTGCCTGTCTTAGGTTGTTCCTCCCATGAGGAATCTTACCCGTCTCTGGCTAACCAGCCATCTCCTGGGACCAAACAGGGAGATAAAATACGAAAGAGAGGACAGCCAGCAGCTATAATTCTGGATAAAATCACAATATACATGATTATTTTCCTGCAGCAAATGCAGATGGGGAATCAGTATATGATTTCACAAAGTTGTTTAAAAGGAATCACTTATTTCTTGAAGTCAGTTCTTGAAAAGTAGCATATGCTTGTATTGGCTTTAAAAGACCAACAACTGCCTTCCGCACACACACTAGGAGAACAGGAATACAAATGCATAACAGTATTAGACCTACAATTATAGGCCATATCCAATGAAACAAAGAAAACCAATTTAACAATCCAGGCATTGGTGAAAACTTATACCATGATGAATGTTGTCTATTTGATCTTGAATAGTATGTGAAAAATCAGACAAAATAAAACAACACATCCCTGGAAATTGTTCACATCCCATAGTTGTACAGCCCTCCCCGTGCACCCCCAACATTACATCTGCAATCATAATGCCCCTTTTTCCCTCTTATCCCCCCCTTCCCACCCATCTTCCCCAGTTCCTTTCCCTTTGGTAACTATTAGTCCGTTCTTGGGTTCTGTGAGTCTGCTGCTGTTTTGTTCCTTCAGTTTTTTTCTTTGTTCTTATACTCCACATATGAGTGAAATCATTTGATACTTGTCTTTTTCGGCTTGGCTTATTTCACTGAGCATAATACCCTCTAGCTCCATCCATGTTGTTGCAAATGGTAGGATTTGTTTTCTTCTTATGGCTGAATAATATTCCATTGTGTATATGTACCACATCTTCTTTATCCATTCATCTACTGATGGACACTTAGGTTGCTTCCATTTCTTGGCTATTGTAAATAGTGCTGCGATAAACATAGGGTGCATCTATCTTTTTCAAACTGGGCTGCTGTATTCTTAGGGTAAATTCCTAGGAGTGGAATTCCTGGGTCAAATGGTATTTCTATTTTGAGTTTTTTGAGGAACCTCCATACTGCTTTCCACAATGGTTGAACTAATTTGCATTCCTACCAGCAGTGTAGGAGGGTTCCCTTTTCTCCACATCCTCGCCAACATTTGTTGTTGTTTGTGTTTTGGATGTTGGCCATCCTCACTGGTGTGAGGTGATATCTCATTGTGGTTTTAATCTGCATTTCTCTGATGATTAGCGATGTGGAGCATCTTTTCATGTGCCTGTTGGCCATCTGAATTTCTTCTTTGGAGAAGTGTCTATTCATGTCCTCTGCCCATTTCTTAATTGGATTATTTGCTTTTTGTTTGTTAAGGTGCATGAGTTCTTTATATATTTTGGATGTCAACCCCTTATCGGATATGTCATTCATGAATATATTCTCCCATACTGTAGGATGTCTTTTTGTTCTACTGATGGTGTCCTTTGCTGTACAGAAGCTTTTCAGCTTGATATAGTCCCACTTGTTCATTTTTGCTTTTGTTTCCCTTGCTCGGGAGATATGTTCATAAAGAAGTCGCTCATGTTTATGTCCAAGAGATTTTTGCCTATGTTTTTTTCTAAGAGTTTTATGGTTTCATGACTTACATTCAGGTCTTTGATCCACCTTGAGTTTACCTTTGTGCATGGGGTTAGACTGTAGTCCAGTTTCATTCTCTTACATGTAGCTGTCCAGTTTTTCTAACACCAGCTGCTGAAGAGGCTGTCATCGCCCCACTGTATATCCAAGGCTCCTTTATCAAATATTAATTGACTGTATATGTTTGGGTTAATGTTTGGATTTTCTGTTCTGTTCCACTGGTCTGTGGGTCTGTTTTTGTGCCAATACCAAATTGTCTTAATTACTGTGGCTTTGTAGTAGAGCTTAAAGTCAGGGAGTGTAATTCCCCGTTTTATTCTTTCTTCTCAGGATTGCTTTGGCTCTTCGGGGTCTTTTGTGGTTCCATATGAATTTTAGAATTATTTGTTCTAGTTCATTGAAGAAAAAGCTGTTGGTAGTTTGATAGGGATTGCGTTGAATCTGTAGATTGCTTTAGGTAGTATAGTCATTTTGACAATATTTATTCTTCCTAGCCAAGAGCATGGGATGCATTTCCATTTGTTAGTGTCCTCTTTAATTTCTCTTAGGAGTGTCTTGTAGTTTTCAGAGTACAGGTCTTTCACTTCCTTCGTTAGGTTTATTCCTAGGTATTTTATTCTTTTTGATGCAATTGTGAATGGAATTGTTTTTCTGATTTCTCTTTCTGTTAGTTCATCATTAGAGTATAGGAAAGCAACAGATTTCTGTGTGTTAATTTTGTATCCTGCAACTTTGCTGAATTCAGATATTAGTTCTAGTAGTTTTGGAGTGGAGTCCTTAGGGTTTTTTATGTACAATATCATGTCATCTGCAAATAGTGACAATTTGACTTCTTCTTTACCAATCTGGATGCCTTGTGTGTCTTTGTTTTGTCTGATTGCCATGGCTAGGACCTCCAGTACTATGTTGAATAACAGTGGAGAGGGTGGGCATCCCTGTCTTGTTCCCGATCTTAAATGAGAAGCTTTCAGCTTCTCGCTGTTAAGTACGATGTTAGCTGAGGGTTTGTCATATATGGCCTTTATGATGTTGAGATACTACCCTCTATACCCATTTTGTTGAGAGTTTTAATCATGAATAGATGCTGAATTTTGACAAATGCTTTTTCAGCACCTATGGAGATGATCATGTGGTTTTTGTTCTTCTTTTTGTTGATGTGGTGGATGATGTTGATGGATTTTTGAATGTTGTACCATCCTTGCATCCCTTGGATGAATCCCACTTGATCATGGTGTATGATCCTCTTGATGTATTTTTGAATTTGGTTTGCTAATATTTTGTTGAGTATTTTTGCATCTACCTTCATCAGGGATAAGTCCCACACATTTTTTAAAAAGCATTATTTAATTATTCAATTAAGGCTCCGGCAAATCAAAACAAATGAAATAATATTCTGCTGGGTTTTTTTTCTACATTTTTATCAGTTTAGTACACTCTTGATATTCTGGGGCTCTTTTCTTCTCACCAAGTACTGCTAAGAGCCTGGATGGGCACAAAGTCACTGCATCCTACCCTGTTCCTTCCCCAGTGGTGGAGACTTTTCTGCAAATGGCGTTCACGGTTTAAGGCACTTGGGAGTGGGGAGGAGTGTGGCGAAAAAGGAGCGCACTAGGACGGTCACCAACAGCCCCAACCAGAAATGCAACTTCACAAGGCGATCAGACAGCCTCCCCAGGTGACACCCCCACAGCTCTGAGCTCTGTAGTCACTGGTGCCTGCCACAAACGCATCCGCCAAGCATGCAGCTCACAGTCACATGTGTCACCAGCAGCAGCAGCTGGCAGGAACCGTGCCTGCAGCTGGGCTTAACTCACATCTTCACACCCATGCCGAGCAGAGCAGCCGACAAGGCAAGGAGTGCCGATCAACTCACATGCACACACACCAGCCCAGATGCTGGCACACGCGATGCACTGCTGGCCAGAGACTGGCCATCCTTAGAGGCAGGCAACATGCACCCCTATTATTATCTGCAGGGCTCTGGGGGGAAATCCAGACTGGAAGGCTAGGATGTAACCATATTTCAATAATATGATTAGGAATGTTTAAACTGCATTTCTTTACACACAAGCACAACTGAAATGTTTTATCCTAAGCTGGTGTGTGCTGACCTAGGCTCCACAGAAAGAAGCCCTGACATGTACAACCCTCCCTCTGACAGGGAAGAAAGCCTAGGAACTCCCTTGCCCACCCACCATCTCACCATCCCTTCCTATTCTCCACACACACACTCGTCACCACTATCGAGTCAACGCTATGGTCCCAAACTGGGTCCCTTGAGACGCCAGTTCCCCAGATGGTGACAGGGGCTCTCATCCACCCCGCGCCCACCCCCCACTGGGCAGGAAAGGAAGGACATGACAGAATGGCACTCTGAGAGTCAAGCTGGAGCTGACTAAGGACGGAGACAAGGCCATGGTACTGAGCCATTTCTAACCCCACCTGTCCTGGGATGCTCTTGTCACAGGCTCTGACTCCCTACACTTCTCAAACACATGCATTCATACAAAGGAAACACACCAAACCTGACTCAGGGAAATTTCCTGAAGGCTGAACTGGCTCCTTAAAGCAAAGCTCAGACACAAGCTCAGAGGGCCTTTCTGTTCTCAGTCATACTTAGAACAAACACATCTATCTTTCTTTACTTATCTGGTAATGACTCTTGTTTTTTTTGTTTTTAACTCATGTATTAAATACATACACTAAAATATGTGGCAAACTGAAGGTTTACCGCCAAGACAGCACAGTAGCATCCTACAGAGATGAAACATGCAATTTGGAGTCACTCACCACCATCACCTTAGCAAAGTTATTTAAACAAAGACTGACTGGGCTTTGTTTCCTCTGCTGAACACTGGAGGTTTAAATCCTCTGAGTCATTCCTGTAAAGACTAAATGAGAAAACATAAAAGTTTCCATCGAAATACTTGGTACATAGCTGGCATTCCATAAAGAGCAATTTCCAAACTACACAGAACAAAACCTCAACTCTCCGCCAGCTACCCCTTCTCGCCACACAGACCTTGGTTCTTCCCACCGCGAGAAGGCCGCGGCCTCGGCCCCGCTCTGCTGACCCCACTGCTCCATGTTCTAAGAGCCCACTTCCCACTGCCTTCGGGTCTCTGTGTGGAAGCCACCTGCTCAGTAGCCCTCCGTCACCAGCTTAAAATTAAAACGAAAACAGCACTGCCCTCCCACTCCCCTCCCTGCCTTTTCCCAGTAGCATTAAATATCATAAAACGCTCTGTATGTGTTGCTCATCTACTTTCTCCGCTGTCTCCTCATTCCACAGCTCCAGAAGGGCAAGAACTTGGGACTGGTGGCTCACTGCTGTGACCCCAGTCCCTAGGACAGTGCCGGGCACACTGCAGCACCAAGCAGCCGGGAAAGATTTGTTGAGCGAATGGACAGTGTCCAGTGACAGAGGACAAAATAATTACATAATCAGAAAAAATCATTGCTACTTGGAGCGAATCTAATGAAAGACATTAAAGATCTCTATGAAAAAAAAACTGCAATGCACTATGAAAGATCTAAACAGTGAAGACAAATATATACCATGTCACGCACAGAAGTCTCAACACTATAAAGATATCAGTTCTTCTACACTTACCAACAGATACAATGAAATTTCAGTCAAAAATCAAAACAGCTTCCCGTGAGGAGTTTGACAGAAAATTTCTAAATTTACATGGAAACGAGCCGATGACAGCAAAGGCATTCTTGAAGAAGGATAAGGAAAAGTCTGTACTGCGTGCCAAGACTTACCAATTGTGACAGAGACGTGTTATTGGCAGAAACGGCAGAGACCAGTGGCATGGGTCAGAGAGCCCAGAAACGTGTCTGGAATACTGTTAAAGGACAAGGCTGCTCTGCAGAGCCGGAGGGAAAAGACAATCCCTCAACTACGGTGCTGGGCCCATGGACAGCCATCCGTACCACCAACATACACACAAATCAGGGGGACGGACGACCAAACTTGCAAAACGCAGAGAAGGCTTCTAGGACCTAACACTGGAGAATATATTCAGGACCTTGAGGCAGGTACATAGTTCCTTCACAAGAAACACAAAACTCTCAGACTACATTGAAATTGAGAACTTCTGACTCATTAAAAGACACCATTCCATTAAGAGAATAAAGCAAGACCCAGTAATGAAAGGGAAGGAAGGAAGGGAGGGAGGGAGGGGTAAAATAAATATATTTGCAAATTTTACAAAATCAACAAAGATCTTATCTCCATAATGTAAAAGTTAGTAAGACTACAGACAATCTAGCAGAAGCAGCAGGAAGGATACTGGACTAGGATTTGACCAAAGAGGATATCCAAGAGACCAAGTACACACAGGAAGAGGTGCCCGAGTTCAGGACTCACCCAAGAAGCACTCATAAACCCAGAGTGAGCTGACGCTGCGCCCACATCGGCTGGCCAGGGGAGGGGCTGGCAGCAGCAGGTGTGTGAACATCCCCAGGCTGCCGCACCATACGCTTGGGACAAGTGCTGTGCAGAAAAGCCCACCTGAGCTGCTGAAGTTCAAGGCAGGTGCTCCCAAAGACCCAAAACTGCCATTCTAGAATGTACACCCAACAGGAAAATACACACATTTACCAAAAGACAGACAAGAGAATTTCTGGAGCAGCATCATTTGTAAAAGCCAAAAAGCAGGAACAACCCAAATGTGCAAAGAGCAAGTGGGCACTGCAACAAGAGGGGCACTGTGCCCCCCACGGACATTTTCAGCATCTGCAGGTTTTTCTGGCTGTCACTGCTAGGGGTGCTCCTGGCACCTGGTGGGTGGCGGCCAGGGGCACGGCCCCACACCCTACAGTACCCAGGATGGCCCCACAGTGAAGGACCCTGCAGGGCAGCAGCGGACACACCTGCCACTGCCTGCGGCAGCAGGACCCTCACACGACGTGGATGAGCCAGCTGACCCAGAAGCAGACTCCACTTCCATAATGTCCAGCAGTGGGAGAAAGGAGGAGCGAGAAGTGGTAAGGAGGGAGGATGGGATCACTGGGCACTGGCCGCTTCCCAATTCCCAGCCTGGGTGGTGTTGACAATGTGTCAGCTTCACTTTGACGTTTCGCGCACTGTTCTCCGACTATGACGTACTTACTGAATTCATCCTGATAACAGGGAGGAGGGAGAGTGAAAGGAAGGGGAGGCGGTGGAGGAAGAGAGGCGGAAGAGGGGCACGCCCTGCCAGCGCCATCCCAGGGAAGCCCTTCCCGCGCCCAGGCCAACCTGACTCCTGCTGCCCCGGGCTGCAGCCTGGCACCTGGCCAGTCCTCTGGCCTCCCCCTCAGGTCAGCACCGACATCTCCCCACCCCAGACCCCTTGCTCACTTGGGGGCCCAGTCCCTGGCTCAGGTCCCAGCTTAGCCGCTTGGTCCTGGGTGGCATGCGCATCCTCACAGGGCTGAGGAGGGGTTATGGGAGTTAGAGGCACCTGGCACGTGCAGGACACGGCTCTGCATGGAGCATGCGCTCAGAAACGTCAGTCACTAGCATTGCCTCATCGGGTGCTTGGCACCATCTCGGTCTAGCTCCTCTACCTTGACTCTGTGAGAGTCACTTTTATGTGTGAGCTTGTGGACTAAGAGCTGGTGAAACACTGTTTCTGGCTGTGTCTGTGACGGTGTCTCCAGGAGAAATTAGCATTTGAATCCACAGACAAAATGAAGAGGATGACCTCCCGGGTGTGGCTGGGCCTCAGCCAACACACTGCGGGCCTGGCGAGAACAACATGGTGGAGGAAGGGTGAATTCACGCTCTCTGCTGGGCGGGGTGCCCATCTTCTCCGCACTTGGGACTTCAGCATGCCTGGTTCTCAGGCTTTCAGATGGGGATGGAACGGCACCACAGGTCTTCCTGGGCCTGCAGCTTACAAACACGGATGGTTGGCCTCCATAACCGCATAAGCCAATTCCTATAATCAATCTCCTCTTATGTATCTCTATGTCCTACTGGCTCCATTTCTCTGGAGAACCCTAACACCTTCCCTACAAACTTCAAGTGAACACAGGATACAAAGCAGGAACCCACGGAGCCAGACCACGTGCTGTGCACAGTCCCGGGCTCCACATCGTTGTGGGCCGGCGGACACTACGCCTGAGCACACCACACCGCAAGGCCTGCAGAGCTCGCAGGGCCCACAGAGATGCCGTGCCGGAAGCCCACTGCACACAAAGCCATGTGTTTGCCACGAGGCTGGCTGAGAGCTGCCATGACATCCTGCAGCAGGGCTGTGCTGGCCGGGCTGGCTGCTGGGCCTGGTCTGACCTTGGACACGTGCTGCAAGTAAACAACCCTGCAAGCTACACGTCATGGCAGTGGCTCACCAGCTGGGAAATGAGGTATCTACTTGGTTTTCCTTTGCTGTTTGCAGGTCTTTGTTGTTGTTTTCTTTAGGTTAAAGAAAAAGATGCTTTGAACATGACTCCAAATATACAAATATCTGTAAGACCACTAGAGTGTCTGCAATGAAAATCTAAGAAGTAGTAATTCAAATCGTGCCTTGCATACTACTTGTTCAAATGACAAGCGAGCATTCTGAAAATCCTGTTTTTGGCATGTTCTTGATGAATCCTTCTGGCCATTCGCTGCACCATCCCCTCAGGTGGTCACTGTTCCTGCCCTATGATGACATCTCATTATTTCTCACATTACTATGGCACTCACTAGTCTTTAAATATAAATGCAAGTGTACATTACTCCTGAGAGAAACATCACAAAGGATTTCTCTACAACTCCTCTGTGGGGAAGGAGGAAAACATCATCAGATCAACAAAAAAAAATCCCATTAAAATAAAAACAGCATCCATCTTCCTAATCAATCAAAACTGATTCTCTAATTCTCTAACCGGGAGATAGTTACTGAGCATTAAGCATGGAGACAGATCAGATACGTGATGTGTAATATTGCCACGGGAGCAACTGAGTACATTTAGCACCATAATGTAAGAACCATGAGCAAATACTTTTGTGGGTGATGTTCAGTCCTAGCCGAGCATCTTACCATCCTCCATGAGTGGCCCCTCCCCAGCCACAGGGCTCTCTGGCCACCAGGTGCCACCAGGGGACAAGATCTGGAGAGTCCAGCACCTCACCCTGTCTGCTCTCAAACGGCCGAAGAAAGATGGCAACCCAAAAGGGCAACATGCCTGGATAAATCGGTAGCAGCCTCGCCGTGGGGACAAGCACCCGCATCCTGTCTGCAATGGACTATACACAGAGAGTTTGGTGAAACACATGAATCTCAAGGTAACTATGAGGACCACAGAGCCCTGTTAAATCACAAGAACAATTAAAATGTAATATGACATTCAACTCTCCTCCACAAAAATTAAAATCTAATAAATGAAGCAAAACCAAACAGAAGAAAACTGGTCTTTTCATCCATAGTTCAGTATGGCAGGAGAGGGCAGGGTCTGAGGCTCTGGGGCCTGGATCCTCCTGGCCAAGAGTCCTGGCTGCATGCTGAGGATGGAAATGGCCAGGGGGCCTCCAGGCACTTGAGAGCCATGAGAGCAACCCTTGCACCAGAGTCCCAGGACTCTCAGTTCCAGAGCCTGCTGGCCACCAAAGCAGTCAGCTGGGAGGGATGCCAACGGTACCACCACTCACAACGCTGAGGGCTGCCTCCTCGCACTGCCTCAGAGCCAGTCGGTGAACCATGCCCAAGGTCAGCATCCTGGCCGTACACTGAGACCCGTGTGCTCCTCGGGACTTTAGTACTAAGTGTGTACTTGGGCTGGTCATCATGAGCTCTGCCCACGAGAAGCTGATGGAGAGGGGTGGCGGACAGCTCAGCCGAGGCCTCCCCATGCAGTGCCCACATGGCTGGGTCTTCTGCCTCCGGTGAGCAGGATCACCTCGGCAGCCCACTCCACCTGCCAGCACTGTGGTCAGCGGCACTCCAGGACACCCTCTCCTGGTTCTGTCCCACCAGTCCTGCTTCCTGGTGCTCTCCCCTCCTCTTCCGGAACACACCAGTGCCCCAGTTTCCAGGCTTCTCTCCCTGCCTGGAAGACACAGTCCACTGCCATGCCCTAAGGGCACTCTGCACCGGGATACCCAGAGTTGCCCCAGCCACAACCTCCTCCTGAGCGTCAGCAGCCCACAAGTCCAACTGTGCACCCCACAGCACCCCCTCTGACCACTCAGCAGCACCCCATCCAGCCCGGGGTTCCCTACTTGCTCCTCCCTGTCCTCCCAACAGCAGCAGCACGGACACAGCTGCTCAGTCCCTCCTCACGGCCTCCCTCACACCCTGCGTCTTCACAATGTGCCTGGAATCCAGGACCTTGATCATCGCTGCTACTATGCTGGTCCAGGCTGCCACCATCTTCCCACCTGAACACTGCAACCACCCCTGCTCCTCTCAGCCCTGCCCCGCAGCAGTCAGGGAGCTGGGGAACCGCTTGCCATACCAGGGCCTGGCCCTGCTGATGGCACTGCCCAAAACCTTCACAGTGTCTCCAGGCCTTTGAGACCCAACCCCGACTACCTCCCTGGCCTTGTCTCCTGACACCCCCACCCGCCACTTCTTCACTCCCACATTCTCATTGCCCGTTGGCTGTCTAAGGCCTCGTCACCGCCCTCCTTGGCCTGTGATGCTCTGCTCGCAGACTTCCGCACACCCGTCCTTCACTCCGTCAGGCCTCCACTCAAACACCTAAAGGACAGCCACCTCGTCAACCTCCTGCATGCCACCCCATTGCCGCTTGTATCCCACACCACCCACCACTGTGTGTGTCTGTTCTCAAGCCTCTCTGCCTGAGTGTGAGTCCCACACATGAGGTAAGAACCTGGTCTCACTCACTTCCGACCATCCAGGTCCCAGGACAGGGCTGGGAGCCCAGTGCATGCCTGTAACAAGCGAGCCCCCCCGGGGCACTCCAGGCTGCAGCGCGCCCTGCCCGCAGCACCGGCCGCCACAGGGGCCAGCAAAGCCCCGGCTCAGCCGTGGAGTTGGCAGGGGGGACACCGAGCCCCAGGAAGGTACTTTGTGGACACAAAAGAAAAACAACATCTAGTCTCTATTCTTACCTCAGGGTAAGTTAGGGATTTAAAAAATAATAATAAAATAACTCCGGGTCATTAGCAAGCAACAGATCAAGGAGTACATACATGAATGAGTCCATTTGTAAAATAATCGCCACAGGGGCACTGAAAGAATGGTCAGACTTGGGGGTGGGACATGTAGAAAGGACCCCAAAAGACTGGTTTCAAGTTGGATTTTGAAGGTCTGAAAACATAAAGTATCCCACTATTTAGATGACCATGAGATGGATTAGTAATAGTTTATATGATAGGCTACTTTGTATTTCTAACTTTTTCCTTCCCAAATCCAAAGAGATGTTATAACTTCAACCTTTACACATTAAAATGCTCTCTCATAATGGATGCAAATGCGTTGGCTCCTTCCATCCGCTCATCTGTCTCTGAATCACACACACTCTAGCAACAGATTCCGCACTTTCCTCTTTCCCAAATCACTTCTCAGCACGATACTTTAGACAACAGATCACACAGAGGGAAGCAGAAAAGTGTTATTTAGCCCAACCAGGAATTTGCTCCTTTTCTAAAATACACTCACATGGCAGATGGGTCAGCTGACGTATATGCAGAGACTGAATCACAACCACATTAGCCCCATTTCAACACATGTCTAAATACATTAAATAAGCAGATGCAGTAACCATAACAGAAGTACCACTGGCAAACACAGAATTTTCAGAATGGTATGTCATCTATTAGATGGAGACAACACATAATTTTTACATTTCAAATTAAATGTAGGTTTAACTTGTAAACTCAGCATGGCGCAGGAGAAAACACACAGCCGCAGAGTTTGCAGTCGGAGGGCCAGTGTGTGGACACCAGATACGGTACTTCACAACGGTAAGGCAGCCACATTCTCTGAGGCTGTCTCTTCACTGCTCAGAGAACACACCCACCACAGAGAGTTACAGGGCACAAGATAAAGCATGTAGCCTACACCAGGGAGAGTGTGGACCCAATAAATGTAGTGATTAAAACTCTTACTGCCTATTGTGCCTCCTTCAGCCACAGAGATGATCCAGTACCTACAACCTGACAGAATTTAGGCATCTCGTCTCAAAGATCTTTCCCAATTACCTTTTAGTTTTGTTTCAGAAAGTTTAGTTTATGGGTGGCAGATTTGAGACATGAGTGTGCCTGCAGACCCGCTCTGTTTCTGGGACAGCAGGATGCGGGAGCAGCGGTGGCTGGAAAGCGAGGCGGCGGTGGCGAGCGTGTGCAGCTGCCCCTAAACGCTCTCTGAGGGCGAGCGCGGAGCCCCAGGGAGGACGAGCAACTGCCGACGTTCCTCCCACCGTGACTGTCCCCATGCACTCTGCCTCACACACACAATCTGGAAAAGACTGGAAGGAGAATGGAAAGGGAAAGGCACCAGTGACCTGTGGGACAATATCAAACATGTCCTTGGAGTCCTGGGTCGGGGGAGACAAAAAACGTAGAAGTAATGGCTGAAAATACCCAAATTTGAGGTAAGCTGTAACCTACAGATCCAAGAGGACACAGCTACACCAAGGGCATCATAACCATGTGGCTGAAGATCAGCGATAAGGAGACACTCTTCAAAGCAGCAAGAGGAGAAGCACACAGGGAGAGCAGCAGGCTCATGGGGGGGGGGGAGCCACAGCGCCAGAGGGCAGGGCGCAGCCCCTCCAGGTGGAGAAGGAACACCTGGGGCCTGCAATCCCACACCCAGCACAAGACCTCCCAGCAATGGTGGATAGAAGCTTTGTAAGGCAGATGGACGCACCAGGGGACCTGAACCTCAACAAATGTTCAAAGTGCCCAGGCAGAAGGAAAATGGCACCAGTGGAAATCAGGACCCACCCAAAGGAATGGAGAGCAGCAAAAATGGTAAAGATGTGGACTTCTGTCTTCACATCTTTTCAACCTCCTTAACGGGTAGTTGTTTAAAGCAAAAACAGTAAAATGTATTTTGAGGTTTTCATATGTATGACAGTGGTTGCAAAGGATGGGAGAGGAGAGGAAGTGTGTGTTGTGAGCTCCTTATGCTATACAGAGTGGTATAATATATTTTGAAGGTAGACCATGATAAGTTAAACATGGATATTTTATACCCTAGAGTAACTACTACAAGAAAAAGAGACATAGCTAATAAGCCAATAATGGCGATAAAATGGAATCACAAAATAATTAATCCAAAAGAAAGCAGACACTGAAGGGGAAAAAAATAGGACAAGTAGAAAACAAATAGCAAGATGACAGATTTAAACCCACTCAATTTAGTAATCACATTAAACATAAATGATCTAAATACTATGATTATAACGTGGAGATTGTCAAATAATTTGCTGTTAGCAAGAAAGCCACATTAAATATAAAGACATGGTAGGTTAAAATGATGGATATACATTTTAAAATGCTTACATATAAATATTTTACATATATATAAATATATACATATATAGAATATATACAAATATATATGTATGTTCTGTATATGCATACATATAAGGTACATACTAATACTAGTCAAAAGAAAGCTGCAGTGGCTATCCTGGCATCAGGAAGGATTATTCCCGGGGATGAGGACGGGCACCTGATGACGACAAAGGAGTCCACTCACTGATAGGACATGACGGTCCTACGTGAGCAGGCTCCTAGTAAAAGAGTTGCAAAACACAAGGGGTTGGAATCCGCCAGAACTGAAAGGAAGAAGAAGCAAACCCAGAACGGTGGTCCAAGACTTCCATCTCCTCCTCTTGATCACTGACAGAAAAGTAGATGGAAAACCAGTAGAAACAGAAGGCCTGCACCCATCCTCAGCCAGCTTGGGAGCACCGAGCCGACAGGACAAGCAGCCTGGTAACAGGAACACACATTCTTCCCAAGTGCATACACGACAGTTACAAGACAGACACACTTGGGGCTGTAAAGGAAGTCTTAACAGATGGAAAAGGACTGCATCATACACAGCACATTCTCTGACCACAGTGAAATGAAATTAGCAATTGATACAGGAAATATGTCTGGAAAATCTTCAAACATTTGGAAATTGGAACATGTGCCATACATGTTAAAGAGTAAGGTGTGTCACAAAGTCAAATAAATGAATGGTGTCACAGTTTCCCAAAAGTTAGAAACACTTCATATACTACGCCATGATACACACACAGTAGTCATGTACAACAGACTATTCATATATATTCAAGACATACAGATGAATATAAGCATCCTGTACACTGCACTTGATCCAGGGACCCTCCAAGGGTCACCGATACAACCGCAGACCCCACTGGGTGCCTGCAGCACAGCCTCTCCCACACACCAACGTGCCGCGAAGCCTCCTCCCTGGACACGTGCTCACAGCCGCTGCCCTGGATGCTTGCTCACCACCCCCACCCCCATCTCCTGCCACTGCGCACTTCACACGGCATCCCTCCGCCCTTGGGAGGCTTCTCTCCCAACAGCTCGACTGCTGAGGCACCTGGGCACGTGACCTGACCACCTGACTCGCCCTCAGCCTGCGGTCTGGCTCTTCCTTCCTCTCTCAGACTCCTGAACAGTGCCCTAGCCCAGTCCTCCCCTTCGGGAGCAACCCTGAGTCTGTCAGCACCTCGCCTGCTCAGCCTAACCAAGAGGCTCACGTCTGTACTGTGCTGGGCCTGGCAGCTTGGAGGTGCTCACTGATGTTAGGGAATCAATGAGCGACTCCATGGGAGTGAACCTGAGAGTGAAAGCGTTCCCCTAGAAGTCACCTGCCACATCTCTGCATTAGTGAGCAAAGCAGGGTTTGATCCTGGTCCCCCACTTGCTAGTGTGTGCCTCCAGAAAAACCACTTTCTGAAAGCCGCAGCCCAGTGTGGCAGCTGTGAGGGGGAATCCCAAGTGCAGTGGGGCCAGAGCTCCTGCAGACTCACATGCTCCATAAACGGGCTGTGCAGCATGTGGGCTGGGGGACACAAGCTCCCCCCAAAACCTTGAATGTAGTGCTGCCTTCTCAGAGTGAAACAAAGAAAACACACATCCTCAGGACATGCATGCTGGGAGCCTAATTGAGGACCCACATGTGTGGACCCTGTTCCAATCTCCAGAGACCAGACCACAGCTCCTCCTCTCACCTGATGAATGCCCAGGGAGCACTGACATGCCTCCACGTCTAGGGTGGCTGAGTACAGAGCATGGAACAGGACTCGGTGAACAGGGCCCTCACTGGCACAGTGTGACTCCCTTTGCCGTGTGGATGGGGGGCTGGCCAGGCTTGAGCACGGCAGGTCAGAGACAGGCAGTGCTGGGGGTGCTGAGAACTGCCTGGGCCACAAGCCCATCACCAAGCTGAGCGCCATGCTGAGGGGCAGAGTAGCCCCCCAGCTCCTCAGCAGCTCTGCCTCTGCACTCTGTACAGCCTTCCCTCTACTCCAATTCCCATGCTTCTGGGGCAACTCCGGGACAGGTAGTTTGGTTTACTAGTCAGAAATCAAGAAGAAGGTGCCGCAGCTGGGGCCAAGGGGCCAGGCCCCCGCAATGGTGGCCCAAGAGCAAGTGGTCTGCTGGCCCCTTCCTCCATCACCCACAGCGTCTGCAGGGGGACCTAAGCAAGGGTGGCCTTTCAGGATCCAGCCACTGCAGGGCCCTAGAAGTGGGAGGGGGCCCAGACCCTGTGCCCAGCAGGTCTTTTAGCAAACTGCCACCAGCAAGACTTCTCCTGGAAAACACCTAGTAACTTTACCATACACTGCCAACCTACGATTCCATTTAGCACTTAATTGACAGAATCCACCCACCATCCTCCCGTCAGTCAGCTGCCACACACTGGCTGACTCCTCTGAAGACAACCAGTGCACCTACGAGCTTACAAAGGTTCTTATCACCTTTTTTGAGCACAAAAAAAAAAAACCCTCTTAAAATTCTCATAAAAGCTATGGACCAATTCTACCCCACCCCAACATATAAACACCCCTCCTCCATCCCTGAGTTAGAAGGCAATGCCTCGAGAGGAAGCCAGCAATCTGCCAGGTGGCCTGTCTTCCCCACTGGAGACACCCTCCTCACCACTCCTCGGCATGGGGATTGTTGGGACATGGCCAGATCAGGGCTGCCTGCCTCCTCTCCTGCCTAGCAGGTGGCTAAGGAGGCTGGCAAGACTAGCCAGCAGCCACGCGGCACTTGAGGTTCTCAGCTCTGCCGCCTTCCGCCCCCAGGCCCAGGGTGCCCACCGGTATGCACAAAGGTAAGGGACTCGCAGCAGGGTGAGGCCTCCCCTCCACTCCTCACCACCATGCTTTTAAAACAGATTATTTGTATTTTTTCCTGATTCAAGAATCGGAGCTCAAAATGGGCCTCTAGGGTTTGGTATTCTTTAAACATTACAGTGTATTTATGTCACATTCCTCGTAACAGGCAACCAGCCAGGACAAAGGTCATGGGCGCATGACCTCAGTGCCTCATTGGGACACACAAGCACCTCATCTTTCTGAGTGCTGCAGTGCGGTCCCTTCCCCCTAAAAATAGGAGCAACTCATTCCAGAGCCTGTACGCCTTCACAGAGAAGCCACAAACCTGCCTTGAAAACTACACCCTTCACCTGGGCTCTCACACTTGCTTTGGGAACTCAAGAAAATGTTGTCTCTTTCCAGCAGTGGGATGGGAGGGACTGACGTCCATCTGCCACAGGACAAACTAATGCCGCCACCCTCTGAAGGCTGGACTCTTTCCAGAAGGAGATGGTGATAAAAGTCATTCACAAAGTGCCCTTACCTGTAAAAATCACTGTGTTTTACTTTGAGGAAAAATCTCTTTAAGTCAAAAGGAACTGAAATGCTGCCATTAAGTGACCCAACCAAGTAGGAAGCACACCCTCCATGACTCAGGAGGATGGAGGGTGGTGGGCAGTCGGGCCCCGCTGCCGAACAGGAGAATCCGTATTGTCCACAGCCAAAGGGCAAACTGAAAGATAGTCAGGCCCTCAGGACATTCAGCTCATCACTCAAAGGTCAGTTCCCAGTTCCACAGCCGACTGAACTCGACGATACCAACCTCAGATGTGGGCACTATCTTCCTGGGCCCAGAGTCAGTGGCGAATCTCTAGGTGGAAAAGAAGGGGAGGGCTTGCCAGCTATTTTATGCCTTCGTGACTGTCCACAGCATTAAACTTGCCTCAGCCATGCATTTCAGTCCGTCGCTCAGGGGCATGTGTTCTTGGAGGGTCTACCCTCCCCTGAGCCTTGGTACCTTTATGAATCAAACACGCCTGTTGTCAAGAGTAAACAAAATGCAGCGGGCAAAGGCTTCAGTCCAGTGGTTGTCACGCAGCAAGTGCACAAGTCAGTGAGGGTGTTCCTGGTGACTTCTGGGGCCACTCACTAGAGAACACAACACGGGCCACCAGGGATTACAAATTAAGCCATCCACATGTTCTACTAAATATTCCACAAAAGGCAGCCATCCACTACCCAACCTCCTGGATGAAAGCTATGCCCTGGTGAGGCCCAACCTTGTAAAGAATGGCATGACCTGCATCTGGGCCTTTAGCACTAGGCACTCTGCACACAGTCTTGAAAATTAAGCCCATAAGTTATTTTTTTGGCTGAGGTTTTAAAATCATGTGAAGTGAAACATGGCTAACCGGGTAAAAAAAAGAAACTTTCAGTGAACATTATTTGAAGCCCACATAATGTGTTTAATTCTCCTGATAACATCTTCAGTTTTCAATTTTTACTTGATAATAACAGCTACATTAAAAAAAGTTTTAGCTAAATTATGTGAAATTTCATTTTTATGGGTCTACAATGGACAAATACTACCAATCTCATGAGGCCCCACCCAGCCCCGTTCCCAGGCATGGGCCAGGTGCCCTAACGTCGACAGACTAACCGACTCATGTAACTGCTCTGAACATGCGCCTCGGTCACCACTTCACAGTGGAGAGAGGGAGTGCCGCTGCCAGCGAACGTGCTTGAGACCGGGAGCTAAGGGGCAGGACCCACACCCCTATCCTGCCCCTCCACTTTCAACTGCACACAGGACTCTGCTAACTTGTCCGTTTGCATTTTGTATCTTCCCATTTTGTCAAGAAGAGAGAAGCAGGTAAATTGACGCTGACGAGACATGTTTTCAAGCAAATGCAGATGTTACCTCCAAATGCCACATCTTTACAGACCTTCACTCTGCATACTGAGCAACTTGGAACTAATTAGGAAATTTTATTTTATTTAGTACAGAAATGGAGGGTCAGAGTCCTTGAGCTACAAACACAGGAAAGTACAAGGTAGCCGAAGCAGCAGTAGCATTTATCATCTCATGCCAATCCACAAACAGCAGGGGCTCCACATGTCATCAAAGACCTAGCCCTCTCTCTTCTCTTCCCTCTGCCATCTACAGCATCTCCTGCAGGCTGGCTCGCACGATGAGCAATCAGCATTCAGGCTATGTGCTTCTTTGTTCCTTAACAGTGAAGACTCTCCAGCACATGTGAGGTCTGGTGGGGCCCACACAGCTCACGCGTCCACCTCCAGGCCAGAAGGATGCCAGGCGCCAAATGACTCAAGCCTTGGATCTCAAGCTAATTACTGACAAAACGATCCGACTGCAGCGACTGCCTCAGACCATTGATGGCCAACCCAATCTTATGCACTAGTCACTGGAGAGGTGTGAAGGCCTGACGCCAGGGCCCTACCACCAACTAACTTCATCACAACCTCAGGCTAGGGATGGGGACCCAAGGTTGACTATCAGGGCATGGGGGCATATGTGTGTTGTCTTCTTTTTACTTTCTCTTTTTCACAAAACCCCTACTGGAGCTCAGGACCTCTTTCCCTTTGTCATATGATCCTTGAAAGGGAGAGGGAAGCCCTGAGCAGCTGGTGATGAGGAAGAAGACAAAGCCTGCTGGCTAAGCCGGCCATGGTGTCCAGTGCACAGATACCACCAAGCAACTCATGGAGAGAGATGCTGTGGTTCCTGCCCCAAGTGCTTCCAGCTCAGGAACTGTATCATACTGAGCACCACCTAGCACACAGTTTGATGCCATGCAAAGCAGGGCTTACAGTCTTAGAATGCTATGGCCTGGCACAACCGTAAGAGAGGACAAGTCCCACAACGGCACATGACGTAGGCAGGACTGTAATGGGCACCACCCAGACTCATGTGCTGTTGCTGGCCGAAGGCCCAGGGGCTCCCCAGCACCCTGGCAAGGTCTCTGCTCTGCAGGAGTTTCTGTGGCCTGGGGGGGGACATTCTGGCTGTGAGGGTGATGCAGGCAAAATTAGAAGATGCTCAGCTGTGTACCTTCCAGTTCTAGCCAGCACTTCTGGAACCACATAACCTTGGCACATCAAAGTTTTTCTCTACAATCTTAACACTTAACACATTATGTTGTGTCCAAGAAATGTAACCTAGCCCTTTTAAAGGATTTCTTCTGACTTTTGAATAAAAATGGCTTCCGTGATGTTCCATAACTAATGCTGTCAGCGGACTATATTCACAGCTGGAAGACTTACAATCATATGAGAAAGGTCATTAGATGAGGTTTAATGATCTCACAAAGAACAACAGCCCTAGGCACTGGCTCTTTCATCAGTGAGTTAATGCAGAACACTCGGTAGTATCTTTTTTTAAAGAATAATGCAGGATTCATTCAGAAGGAATGATCATAAAAATTATTCTAATATTAGTGGCCTATATTAAAACAAACCACCAAAAATGAAGCAATGTCACATTTTAGTAATCTACTTTTGGCAAGAAGTCACCATTTAAAGAACTACAAGAGAAAATAGCTTCTAGCCCAAGAAAATGTTATGGTCACAGCGAGTTTTCAAGATATATTAGCTCATTTTTAATTATTTCTCTTGTTTTAGAAACGGAAAATCTGAAAATTAGAATTAGAATTAGAATCAGAGTCCCCCTAATACAAACACCCAAAGGCCCCTTTCACGAAGGGTGCTGCCCAAGCAGCACTACCCTCACTCCTCCTCCTCTGCCCACTCCCTCCTCAAGTCTCCCTTGCTCTTAATTCTGTTGTCTACAGAACCTTTCCAAAGATCACCAGTGATCCTCTGTCAGAGCCTTTTCTCCATCCTTGCTTTCTTGATCTGCAAGTTATATCAGACACAATCAGACCTCCTGGAAGAACTCTTTTCTCCTTTTGAAAAAATTCATAAAGCATTTCCATTCACTGTTGCACTCCATTCTCATGGCCTCCCCTTGAGGTGGACAGAACTGTTCCTGTATTCCTGTTTTGCAGTTGACAGCCTGAGTATCACAGAATGTAAGGGACTTGCCCAGAGCCACAGACCAGGAAACCGCTGGGGAGGCGCCAGTCCACCCTCTGCCCTCTCCTGCCTCCCCAACCCCCATTCCCAGGCAAGCCCGCCTCAGCTACTACTATGACATTCTCCACATTCCCAGTGGCTCTGCTTTGGTAATTCCATATGAACAATTCTCAAAGCCATACCTCTCACTAATCATCCAGACTCCAGGTTCGTCCTCTCCCAGGGACTTTGTAAATTGTCCCACCTGGATACGTTTTATACTGTTACCCCAAGCTGAGCACGTTCCACACCAAACTTCTCTGCCCATACAAGCTAATGGCCCTTGCTAAAGTGTGACTGTGAGTCAATCACACCTCAGCAGGTGCTACACTACAGTCTATGTTAGATTGCTCTCAACTTGTGGTGACTGACATATGTAAGCAAAATGTTCTCTGACATCCTTCAAGATACGAAGCGGTCATCTGATCACTCGTTCCTATCAATAGCTGAAAAAAGAATTTAGATCATGTTTCTTGTTAAAACTGTCATGGAAGCGTTGATGGTCAAAGAGAACAGGCCCCACCACCTTGATTTCTTTGTCCTATTGGACCTCCTGAAGGTCAAGTTTCAGGCCAGTAACATTTAAGAGTCTTTGTTGTTTTTTTAAAGACAAATCCCACACCTGTTGCACGAACAGTCTGAACACTTGGTTAATATGAAAGTGTTAGAAAAAATATTTACCGACATAATGAAACACTTATATTGAAAGTCTTTGTAAATAGACCTTAAATATTTTGCTTTCCAATCAAATGGTCATCATCACTGTTGATGTAACGAAGGCGCAGCTGACTGAAATCATAACATACATTGTACTCCTGCAGTGCTATGAGTCTGGATGGACAGGAATGCTGAAGACTTACAACTGAACTTTCACCAGCACCCAGGCCCCTCCAGCTTTTTCCTCTGTGCACATGACCAAATCCATAGCCAGACCCAAATACGCTGCGATGTGACCAAGTCCCATCACGCTTTTCACCTCCTAGCAGATGAAGCCTTTCCCTCACATGCGTGAAACGTAAGCATCTCTGCAATGCTCCAGATGCTCGGGGCACATCTGGGAACCGAAGCCCCTGCCCTCCTGGAGCTCCTACCCCAGTGTGGGAGAGTGAGCAACAAATGGAACACCAGGGAAATCAGAGCATGTCGGGAGGCGGCTGTGGCGCGGCAGATGAAGTGGAGCCACAGTAAGGGGTGGGGAGGGAGACACGGGGCGCCAGCTGAGAGGCACGGGATGCTGAAACTGATGAGGAAAGCAGGGGCAGCTATTCACAGGGGGTGTCAGAGTGACTCAGAATTTGAGAAAAAGCTGAACAGCCAAGCGTGGAAAGGACAGGCTGAAGCCAGCTGCAGACTGTAGGGTTACTGTTTTGCATCTGTGTCAGCACTTCTGATGTGGCTGCAATGATTGGCAGCATAAACCTTCTGCAGGTGGCCAGGACCAGCACTGTGACTCACACAAATAGTTCCATGGCTGAGAGTGGGAAAAATGTTCTTCCTTACCAGCTCCATTGGGAAAACCCCGAGAGGAAGACTCCCCACTCAGATCACACCCTACCACTGAGGTCATCACTGCAGCCCCGCCATGCCTGGGGAAGAGAGCAGGAGCATACCCAGCAGGCCAGAGCAGCAGACCCAGGGGACCTAAGTGAAGGGCTGACCTCCCCAGCCCGGGGTCCAGTCTGCCGGCAGAGGTGTGCCTGGGGACAAGATCTGTCTAGGTGAATGAGGGAGGCTTCAACCTGGGGATGTGCATGACAGGAGGAGCCTTCAGGCAATGTCGGGCCACAGGTGGGAGCCCCTAAGTGCTTGCAGGCTGTGGCAAACAGACGTGGGAAAAGGTGGCCTGGTTCAGAACTCCTCAGAGATCTAGTCAGGGCTCAGCTCCATGAAGAGCTGGAAGCAAACCCAGAACTCAGGCCCGAGAGCTCACAGAAAATGAGGCAAATGCTGTGGTCAGGGTCCCCATGCCTGAGGGAACACAGATGCCATCTCCCAGGATGCTGAGCTGCTCGGCAACTTCTGCAGCTGGTGGAGGGGGACTGCAGCTGAGAGGCACTGGGAGAGGCTGGCTTTTGATAATAGGAATTTCAAAGAAACCTAAGATCTTGTTTTTACCAAAAAGAAATGTATAGTCTAGTTAGAGGTAACTGCATTTACAAAGCAAGATAACAAGAAAATGTTAAGCTAAATGGACTCTGAGTAAAATGGGGAACCGAAGGAGAGGATGCTCACAGGATCCGAACTAAGCCCTCAAACGCAGGTAGGGCCAGGAAAGAAGGACACAGGGAGGGGAACCGGGTAGCATGCATAAGAAAGAGAAGACCAGCAGCAGAAGGAAGGCCCATGAACCCAGTGGCTCCCATGCAGGGCACCTGACAGAAGGACCTCCACGGTCCCATGGTACAGATGACGGAAGAGAGGTTGACAGAGGGCCAGTATCTTGTACAAGTCCTACAGTGATTAAAGAGAACTCAGAGAGGACGCCAGTGCTGTCAGTGTTCAAACCCAGGCTTGCCAGGAGCTGGTCTGGGAGTGAGTCGAGGGCACGGTGCAGGGTAACAGAAGGAAGGCTGAGGGCGGGTGTGAGTCCGACAATGTCCAACACAGCGCCCTGTTCTTGGGCAGGGGTGCAGTGGAGCCAAGGCGGCACTTTGAGAGCATGAGTGGGTGGAGTGAGAGCACAGTGGGGAGGCAGTCAGCTAAGAGGCTGCTGGTAATGTGTGTACAAGGTGCCAAGGGAGGATGGAGCCACACAAGATCACTCTTTTTTAATTGTGGTTTAAAAAAATGTACCCTCTGAGCCATTTTTAAGCATATAGTAAGTACAGGAGTATTCACTATATGCACACTGCTGTGTATTAGACCTCTACAACTTGTCCGTCCTGCATGAATGAGATCACGTGCCCTGTGACCAGCTCCCGTTTCCCCTCCACCCACCCCTGGTAACTGCCATCCTTCTTCCTGTTTCTGAGTTTAATTACCTTTAGATACCTCATATACATGGAATCATGCACTATTTTTTTGTGTCCAGTTTACTTCATTTAGCAAGGTTCCACCATGTTGTATCATGTGTCAGCATCTCCTTTTCTGTGGCTGAAAATCATTCTATTGTAGGAACAGACCACACCCGCCTTATCCATTCAGCCATCGACAGACATTTTGGTTGCTTCCCTGTCTCAGCTACTGCACAAAACGCCGCAATGAACGCGGATGTGCAAAGATCCCTTCAAGATTCTGTTTTCAATTCTTTTGGATAAAGTCACAGAAATGAGCTAAGATTTTCCTTTCCTCCTAGAAGTCATTCAAACAACAGTTTCAACAGAGAGTGCCACAGAGACACCAGCCCTACCTGTGTAGCACACTCAGCATGTGGCAAGGTGGCCTCTACCTGCATGAGAACTGGAGTTAGGATCTGGAATCATGTTCTCCCAGCTTTAAGACCTCCTTTCTTGTAAAGGAGGTCTGCAGCTATAAAATCTCCATCTTAGTTTACCCAGGAATGTACTTTGCCTTCATTTTTGAAGAACAGCTTAGCTGGACACAGAACTTGGAAAACATCACCCTTCTGCTTTGTGATCACTATTTCTGGTGAGCAGTGAGCTGTTCATCTTACTGTGGTCATCTGGTACATGTTTTTCTCTTGCGGACTTTGAAATATTCTCTTTAACAGTCTTCACATATTTTTCTGCCTCTCTCTCTCTCTCTCTCTCTCTCTCTCTGTTTCCTTTAAGGACTCATACTATGCATATATTGGTATGTTTGATGATGTCCCACAGGTCTCTAAGCTTTCATCACTCATCATTTTTCTTCATTCTTTTTTCTGTTCTTGAGATACAAATTCTGTTCTTCCAATCTCTGTTATAATCTATCTTAAATTTGCTGATTCTTCTTACTACCAGCTCAAATGTGCTGTTGAACCTGACCAGCATAATCCATGAATTTCTACTTTTTTTTATCTTTTACTTTCCTCCTTCTACTTTATTTTGGTTGTTTTGATTTCTTTTTTTAAGTTCTTACTGGTAGATGCTTAAGCTCATTAATTTTCTGCTTTCTTCATTAAACCAATAAACTTTTCACTAAATACTGACTTATCAATTTTAATACGTAATATTTTTTTTATTCCATTCAAAATACCTGATTTAGGGGATTAAACAAGATGGCAGCAGGAGAAGTGAGGCAGAAACCTTGTCCCAAAACCACATATAACACAAAAATACAGAAAATATAACTAATCCTGAAAGAGCGACCAGAAAGAAGACTGCAACAGATGGTCTACAGCTCAGGAAAAGAGAAAAACATCACAGAAAAGAGTAAAGTAGCAAAGCCGTGATCCAGCAGGACCCAAGCCCTCCCTCTACCCCAGCTCACTGGGAGGAGGAAGAGAAACGGAGTGGGGAGTGAGTAGAAGCCCAGAACTGCTAAATACCCAGCCCTGGAGATCTACTCCAGGAGCACAAACCCACATTACATGGTGCTATGGAGATTAGAGGGGTTGGAAGGCAAAGACAGGAAGAGTACTTGGAAAGACTGAGATTCCAGTTGTTTGCGGAGAACAGGTACCCACAACCAGCCACTCTGGGACAAAAGAAAGGCGGGTGCTTTGAAAGACTTCCCAACTGTGAGAGGGCTGCTAGAGGGGCAAGGACTGCACAGAGCTTGCTGCTCAGGAGAAAGGACAGGTGGACAAAATCATCCCAGCACACTGGGACCAGCAGGTTGGGAACTTTCAGGAGCTTCAGGAGCTCCATCCCCCTGGCTGGCAAAGCAGCACTGAGGCCCCCCACTGTGATACACAGCCTGCTGCTCCTTCTTCCTGGCTGGCACCAGTTCACAAACTTGCTGCCCCTGCCAATGTGCCAGTCCAGCCAGAGGGCAGCCCCACCTATGGAAACTACATGGGCTTAATGCAGAGGCTGCTCCCTGTGTGCTCATCCCACTGGCCCTGCCAGTGGAAGCAGGCACTGCTACAGAGAAGCAGGAAAGAGCTCTTTCCTCCTGGCAGGCACTGGCACCACTCACTTGCCACCTCCACCATCGCTCCAGGTGCTGGGCAGCTACAGAGAGTAGAGCTTCTGAGAACTACAGGGCGCTGCCTACACAAAGTTATTATTCCATAGGAATCATTAAGAATATGAAGCAGGATGGCTCAAGATGGTGGTGTTGAGTAGGGTGGTAGAAATCTCCTCCCAAAACCATATATATTTTTGAAAATACAACAAATACAACTATTCCTAAAAGAGAGACCGGAAGATACAGTACAACAGCCAGGCTATATCTACATCGGCGAGAACTCAGCATCTCACGAATGGGGTAAGATACAAAGCCACGACCCGGCGGGACCCAAGCACTCGCCCACCCCAGCTCACCGGCGGGACGAAAAGAATCAGAGTGGGGAGGGAGTGGAAGCACAGGACTGCTAAATAACCAGCCCTAGTAATCTGCACTGGGAGCACAGACATACATGGCATGGTGTACTGATATTAGAGAAACAGAAAAGTAAAATCCAAGATGGAGACTGTGAGGGGTTCCCACAGCTGGCTCCTCTGGGACAAAAGAAAAGCGGGTGCTTTTAAAAGTCTTAAAAGAACAAGGGTTTAACAGCTGGACAAAATCATCCCGGCACACTCAGCCCAGCAGGCTGGGAATCTTAAGGAACTTCAGGTGCCCTAACTCCTGGGTGGCAACGCAGCTCCGAAGCCACTCATGGCGATAAGCAGCCTGCCATTCATTCCACCCCACTGGTGCTACACGTAAACTAGCTGACCCACCACAGCTACAGAGCAGCTGGAGAGCAGCCCAGCCCAAAGCAACCACACAGAGTCTTCTCACAGCACACAGCTAACCGGTCCAGACCCAGAGGCTGCTACCGGTGCACAGCTGCCCGGGACAGATAGAGGAAGCCAGAGCAAGGTCCGGAAGGCACGAAGAGGCACCGTTCATGCAGGAGAACACACACGGCATGTCTGCAACCCCCCACAGTGCCCTAGGCTATCCAAAGGGCCAACCCACCCACGGCACCTAAGGAGATTATCCCAGAGACTGCTCCTGGTGTGCCGGTAACCGGCACAAGCAGCGGACAAGAGCAAGGCAACCAGCAAGCAGGAAGGGACTTTGTTCTCCCAGCTGACACACGTGCCACCTGCCTGTGACCACTTCTATCACCATGAAAAGGCAGAAGAATCTGGTCCAGTCAAAAATCAGTCATACAACCTCAGAGAGAGGGCCTAGTGAGATAGATATAACCAGTCTTCCTGAAAAAGAATTCAAAATAAAAGTCATAACCATGCTGATGGACCTGCAGAGAAATATGCAAGACCTAAATGATGAAGTCCAGAGGAAGGAAAGAGAAATGAAACAATTAATAGAAGGATGTTAGAACAGATTGGATGAGGTGCAAGAGACTGTTAATGGAATAGAAATCACAGAACAGGAATACAGAGAAGCTGAGGCAGAGAGAGATAAAAGGAACTCTAGGAATGAAAGAATATTAGGAGAACTGTGTGACCCATCCAAACGGAACAATATTTGCATTATACAGGTATCAGAAGAAGAGAGAGAAAAAGGGATAGAAGGTGTCTTTGAAGAAATGACTGCTGAAAACTCCCCCAAGCTAGGGAAGGAAATAGTCTCTAAGACCACGGAAGCCCACAGATCTCCCAACACAAGGGACAACATCAAGACATATAATAATTAAAATGGCAAAGATCAAAGAAAAGGACAGGGCATTAAAGGCAGCCAGACAGAGAAAAAAGATCACCAGCAAAGGAAAACCCATCAGGCTATCATCAGACTTCTCAACAGAAACCTTACAGGCCAGAAGAGAATGGCATGATATATTTAATGCAATGAAACAGAAGGACCTCGAATGGAGAATACTGTATACAGCACGATTATCATTTAAATTTGAAGGAGGGATTAAACAATTTCCAGATGAGCAAAAGTTGAGGGAATTTGCCTCCCACAAACCACCTCTACAGGATATTCTAAAGGGACAGCTCTAGATGGAAATAATCCTAAGGCTAAATAGATGTCACCAGAAAAAATAAAATCATAGCAAAAAAAGCAGACCAACCAAATACTAACTAAAGACAAAAAATAAAATCAACTATCCACAAAAGCAGTCAAAGGAAACACAAAAAGAGTACAGAATGAAATGCCTAACATACAAAGAATGGAGGAGGAAGAATAAGAAAGGAGAGAAATGACGAATCAATAGACTGTGCTTATAATAGCGTAATAAGAGAGTTAAAGTTAGACAGTTAGAGAGTAAAGAAGCTACCCTTGAACCTTTGATAACCACGAATACAAAGCCTGCAGGGGCAATAAGTACATATCTATCGATAATCACCTTAAATATAAATGGACTGAATGCACAATCAAAAGACAGAGAATAATAGAATGGATAAAAAAGCAAGACCCATCTATATGCTGCTTACAAGAGACTCACCTCAAACCCAAAGACATACACAGACTAAATGTGAAGGAATGGAAAAAGATATTTCATGCAAACAACAAGGAGAAAAAAGCAGGTGTTGCAGTACTTGTATCAGACAAAATAGACTTCAAAACGAAGAAAGTACCAAGAGATAAAGAAGGACATTACATAATGATAAAGGGGTCAGTCCAACAAGAGGATATAACCATTACAAATATATATGCACCCAACACAGGAGCGCCGGCATATGTGAAACAAATACTAACAGAATTAAAGGAGGAAATAGAAGCAATGCATTCATTTTAGGAGACTTCAACACACCACTCACTCCAAAGGACAGATCAACCAGACAGAAAATAAGTAAAGACACAGAGGCACTGAACAACACACTAGAACAGATGGACCTAAAAGACATCTACAGAACTCTACACCCAAAAGCAACAGAATACACATTCTTCTCAAGTGCACATGGAACATTTTCCAGAATAAACAACATGCTAGGCCACAAAAAGAACCTCACTAAATTAAAAAATACTGAAATTCTACCAACCAACTTCTCAGACCACAAAGGTATAAAACGAGAAATAAATTTTAGAAAGAAATCAAAAAGGCTCACAAATACATGGAGACTTAATAACATTCTCCTAATTAATCAATGGGTTAATGACCAAATCAAAACAGAAATCAAAGAATATTTGGAGACTAATGACAACAACAACACAAAGCCACAACTTCTGTGGGACGCAGCAAAGGCAGTTCTAAGAGGAAAGTATATTGCAATCCAGGCCTATTTAAAGAAGGAAGAACATTCCCAAATGAATAGTCTAAAGACACAATTACTGAAATTGGAAAAAGAAGAACAAATGAGGCCCAAAGTCACCATAAGGAGAGACATAATAAAGATTAGAGAAGAAACAAATAAAATTGAGAAGGATAAAACAATAGAAAAAATCAATGAAACCAAGAGCTGGTTCTTTGAAAAAATAAACAAAATAGATAAACCCCTACTCAGACTCATTAAGAGAAAAAGAGAATCTATACACACAAACAGAATCAGAAATGAGAAAGGAAAAATAACGACGGACCCCACAGAAATACAAAGAATTATAAGAGAATATTATGAGAATCTATATGCTAACAAGCTGGAAAACCTAGAAGAAATGGAAAACCTCTTAGAAAAATAAAATCTTCCAAGGCTGACCAAGTAAGAAAGAGAAAAACTAAACAGACCAATCACCAGCAACAAAATTGAATTGATAATCTAAAAACTACCCAAGAACAAAACCCCCAGACCAGATGGATTCACCTCTGAATTCTACCAGACATATAGAGAAGAAATAATACCCATTCTCCTTAAAGTTTTCCAAAAAATAGAGAAGAGGAGGGAAGACTTCCAAACTCAGTCTATGAAGCCAGCATCACACTAATACCAAAACCGGGCAAAGACCTCACCAAAAAAGAAAATTACAGACCAATATGCCTGATGAACGTAGATGCAAAAATACTCAACAGAATATTAGCAAACCGAATTCAAAAATACATCAAGAGGATCATACACCATGATCCACTGGGATTCATCCCAGGGATGCAAGGATGGTACAACATTCGAAAAACCATCAACATCATCCACCACATCAACAAAAAGAAGAACAAAAACCACATGATCATCTCCATAGATGCTGAAAAAGCATTTGACAAAATTCAGCATCCATTCCTGATTAAAACTCTCAACAAAATGGGTATAGACGGCAAGTACCTCAACATCATAAAGGTCATATATGACCAACCCACAGCTGACAACAGCGAGAAGCTGAAAGCTTATCATCTAAGATTGGGAACGAGACAGGGATGCCCACTCTCTCCACTGTTATTCAACATAGTACTGGAGGCCCTAGCCACAGCAATCAGACAAAACAGACACACAAGGCATCCAGATTGGTAAAGAAGAAGTCAAATTGTCACTATTTGCAGATGACATGATACTGTACATTAAAAACCCTAAAGACTCCACTCCAAAACTACTAGAACTAATATATGAATTCAGCAAAGTTGCAGGATACAAAATTAACACACAGAAATCTGTTGCTTTCCTATACACTAATGATGAACTAATAGAAAGAGAAATCAGAAAAGCAATTCCATTCACAATTGCATCAAAAAGAATAAAATACCTAGGAATAAACCTAACGAAGGAAGTGAAAGACCTGTACTCTGAAAACTACAAGACACTCCTAAGAGAAATTAAAGAGGACACTAACAAATGGAAATGCATCCCATGCTCTTGGCTAGGAAGAACAAATATTGTCAAAATGGCTATACTACCTAAAGCAATCTACAGATTCAACGCAATCCCGATCAAACTACCAACAGCTATCTTCAATGAACTGGAACAAATAATTCTAAAATTCATATGGAAGCACAAAAGACCCCGAATGGCCAAATCAATCCTGAGAAGGAGGAATAAAACAGGGGGAATTACGCTCCCCGATTTCAAGCTCTACTACAAAGCCACAGTAATCAAGACAATTTGGTACTGGCACAAAAACAGACACACAGACCAGTGGAACAGAATAGAAAATCCAAACATTAATGCAAACATATACAGTCCATTAATATTTGATAAAGGAGCCTTGGATATACATTGTGGAGATGACAACCTCTGCAGCAGCTGGTGTTGGAAAAACTGGACAGCTACATGTAAGGAATGAAACTGGACTACTGGCTAACCCCATACACAAAGGTAAACTCAAAGTGGATCAAAGACCTGAATGTAAGTCATGAAACCATAAAACTCTTAGAAAAAAACATAGGCAAAAATCTCTTGGACATAAACATGAGCAACTTCTTCATGAACACATCTCCCCGGGCAAGGGAAACAAAAGCAAAAATGAACAAGTGGGACTATATCAAGTTGAAAATCTTCTGTACAGGAAAGGACAACATCAGTAGAACAAAAAGACATCCTACAGTATGGGAGAATATATCCATAAATGACGTATCCGATACGGGGTTGACATCCAAAATACATAAAGAACTCACGCACCTTAACAAACAAAAAGTAAATAATCCAATTAAGAAATGGGCAGAGCTCATGAATAGACACTTCTCCAAAGAAGAAATTCAGGTGGCCAACAGGCACATGAGAAGATGCTCCACATCGCTAATCATCAGAGAAATGCAGATTAAAACCACAATGAGATATCACCTCACACCAGTGAGGATGGCCAACATCCAAAACACAAACAACAACAAATGTTGGCGAGGATGTGGAGAAAAGGGAACGCTCCTACACTGCTGGTGGGAATGCAAATTAGTTCAACCATTGTGGAAAGCAGTATGGAGGTTCCTCAAAAAACTCAAAACAGAAATACCATTTGACCCAGGAATTCCACTCCTAGGAATTTACCCTAAGACTACAGCAGCCCAGTTTGAAAAAGACATATGCACCCCTATGTTTATCGCAGCACTATTTACAATAGCCAAGAAATGGAAGCAACCTAAGTGTCCATCAGTAGATGAATGGATAAAGAAGAAGTGGTACATATACACAATGGAATATTATTCAGCCATAAGAAGAAAACAAATCCTACCATTTGCAACAACATGGATGGAGCTAGAGGGTATTATACTCAGTTAAATAAGTCAAGCTGAAAAAGACAAGTACCAAATGATTTCACTCATATGTGGAGTATAAGAACTAAGGAAAAAAAAAACTGAAGGAACAAAACAGCAGGAGACTCACAGAACCCAAGAACGGACTAATAGTTACCAAAGGGAAAGGGACTGGGGAGGATGGGTGGGAAGGGAGGGGCAAGGGGGAAGAAGGGACATTACGATTAGCAGATGTAATGTAGGGGGGGCACAGGGAGGGCTGTACAACCCAGAGAGGACAAGTAGTGACTCTATGGCATCTCACTAAGCTGATGGACAGTGACTGCAATGGGGTTGGGGGGGGCGGGGAACCTGATGAAGGGGGTAGTGTAATCACCATAATATTACTCATTTAATTGTAGATTAATGATATCAAAATAAACTAAAAAAAAATAATAAGCCAAGCCGAAAAAGACAAGTATCAAATGATTTCACTCATATGTGGAGCGTAAGAACAAAGAAAAAACCTGAAGGAAGAAAACAGCAGCAGACTCACAGAACCCAAGAACGGGCTAATAGTTACCAAAGGGAAAGGGACTGTGGAAGATGGGTGGGAAGGGAGGGATAAGAGGGAAAAAGGGGCATTACAAATAGCAGATGTAATGTTGGGGGGGCATGTGGAGGGCTTTACAAATCAGAGAAGACAAGTAGTGACTCTATAGCATCTCACTACGCTGATAGACAGTGACTGTAATGGGGTTGGTGGGGGGGACCTGATGAAGGGGGTAGTTTAATAACCATAATATTGCACATGTAATTGTAGATTAATGATACCAAAATAAATTATTAAAAAAAACCCTAAAGCTGTCACTTCAAAACTACTAGAACTACTCTCTGAATTCAGCAAAGTTGCAGGATGCAAAATTAATACACAGAAATCAGTTGCTCTCCTATACACTAACGATGAACTAGCAGAAAGAGAAATCAGGAAAACAATTCGACTGACAATTGCATCAAAAAGAATAAAATACCGAGGACTTCCGGGATGATGGCGGTGTGAGCAGGGCGGCAGAAATCTCCTCCCAACACTATATTTATCTACGAAAACACAGAAAATACATCTATTCCTAAAAGAGAGACGAGAATACACAGGAAAGCACACAGCGTGCAGCTACACTCGAGAGCACTCGGCACCCCAAGAGGCGGGTAAGATACGGAGCCGCGACCCAGCAGGACCCGAGCCCTCCCCCACCCCAGCGCACCGGCGGGAGGAGAGGATTTCGAGCCGGGAGGGAGTGGAAGCACACCCCGCGAAGTAGCCAGCCCCGGTGATCTGCGCGGGGAGCGCTGACCCACATTGCGCAGTGCAGCGGAGATTGGAGAGACAGAGGGGCAGGATCTGAGCGGGGAACACGCCAGGGTGCGTGCAGCCGGCTCCCGGGAAGGAAAAAAAAAAGTGCGCGCTTTCTTCAGCGGTCTTAAAGAGACAGGAGCCCAGCGGAGGAGCCGGATCGCCCCAGCACACTCAGCCCAGCAGGCTGGGAGTCCTGGGGAGTTTCAGACGCCTTAGCTGGCGACTGAGGAAGCGTAGCCATACTTAACACTTCTCACTGAGATCAACAGCCTCCTACTCGTTCCCACCCCTGCCAGAGCGATAAAGGGCCCTGCGGAGCGGCACAGTCACAGCTGTGGAATAGTGGGGCAATAGCGCCACCTAGAGCATTCCCACAGAATCTACGTCCGGTGGGCATTTTTTTTTGTTTTTTTGTTTTTGTTTTTTCTTTTCTTTCTTTTTTCTTTCTTTTTTTTCTTTTTTTTCTTTTTTTCTCTTTTTTTTTCTTCTCTTTTTAAAGTCTTAAAGAGCCCAGCTGACATACGTGGCAACTATCAGTGACCAAATTATACAGCCATGAAAAGACAGAGGAATATGGTTCAGACCAAAATCAACGAGACAACCCCAGAGAGGGAGTCTGAAGGGATGGAAATGCACAGCCTCCCTGAAGAAGAATTCAGAATAAAAGTCATAACCATGCTGAAGGACCTACAGAGAAATGTGCAAGAGCTGAGGGAGGAAGTGAGGGAACCGAGGAAAGACAATACAGAAATCAGACAAGCGATTGACGGGCTTAACAGCAGAATGAATGAGATGCGAGAGACTGTTAATAGAATAGAAAACAGAGAACAGGAGTAGAGAGCAGCTGAGGCAGAGAGAGATAAAAGGATTTCTAGGAATGAAAGAATATTAAGAGAACTGTGTGACCAATCCAAACGGAACAATATTCGCATTATAGGAGTACCAGAGGAAGAAGAGAGAGAAAAAGGGATAGAAAGTGTCTTTGAAGAAATAATTGCTGAAAACTTTCCCTCGCTGGGGAAGGAAGTAGTCTCGCAGTCCACCGAAGCTCATAGATATCCCAACACAAGGGACCCAAGGAAGACAACACCAAGACACATAATAATTAAGATGGCAAAGATCAAAGATAAAGACAGGTATTAAAGGCAGCTAGAGAGAGAAAAAATATCACCTACAAAGGAAAACCATCAGACTATCATCAGACTTCTCAACAGAAACCTTACAGGCCAGAAGAGAATGGCATGATATATTTAACGTTATGAAACAGAAGGGCCTCGAACCAAGAATATTGTATCCAGCACGATTATCATTTAAATATGATGGAGGGATTAAACAATTTCCAGATAAATGAAAGTTAAGAGAGTTTGCCTCTCATAAACCACCACTACAGGATATCTTAAATGGACTGCTCTAGATGGAAGCACACCTAAGGCTAAAAAGATGTCACCAGAGAAAATAAAATCATAGCAAAGAAAGCAGACCATCCAAATACTAACTAAAGGCAAAGAATAAAACACCTATTATAGAAAGAATGGAGGAGGAGGAATAAGAAGGGAGAGAAATAAAGAAACATCAGACTGTGTTTACAATAACTTAACAAGAAAGTTAAGTTAGATTGTTAGATAGTAAAGAAGCAACCCTTGAACCCTTGGTAACCACGAATCTAAAGCCAGCAATGGCAATAAGTACATACCTATCAATAATCACCCTAAATGTAAATGGACTGAATGCACCAATCAAAAGACACAGAGTAACAGAATGGATAAAAAAGCAAGACCCATCTATATGCTGCCTACAAGAAACTCACCTCAAATCCAAAGATATACACAGACTAAAAGTGAAGGGATGGAAAAAGATATTTCATGCAAAAAAAAAAAAAAAAAAAGCAGGTGCTGCAGTACTTGTATCAGACAAAATAGACTTCAAAACGAAGAAAGTAGCAAAAGATAAAGAACATTACATAATGATAATGGGGTCAGTCCAACAAGAAGATATAACCATTATAAATATATATGCACCCAACAAAGGAGCGCCAGCATATGTGAGACAAATACTAACAGAATTAAAGAAGGAAATAGACAGCAATGCATTCATCTTAGGAGACTTCAACACACCACTCACTCCAGAGGACAGATCAACCAGACAGAAAATAAGTAAAGACACAGAGACACTGAACAACACACTAGAACAGATGGACCTAAAAGACATCTACAGAACTCTACACCCAAAAGCAACAGGATACACATTCTTCTCAAGTGCACATGGAACATTTTCCAGAATAGACCACATACTAGGCCACAAAAAGAACCTCAGTAATTTCAAAAATATTGAAGTCCTACCAACCAACTTCTCAGATCACCAAGGTATAAAACTAGAAATAAATTTTAGAAAGAAATCAAAAAGGCTCACAAATACATGGAGACTTAACAACACCCTCCTAATTAATCAATGGGTTAACGACCAAATCAAAACAGAAAT
>JAVSCE010017175.1:600000-832238 GCA_032199065.1 Smutsia gigantea | reverse complement strand
AGTATCACAACTTATAATGCAGGAACTCCCATGCAGCAACCTCGGGAACCAGTGCCAGGATAGGGAAAACTAAGATGTAATTGACAAATTGCTAGAGGTTCAGTGTAGACAACTCTGAGAGTTAAAACCTCCAGGAGGACCCAGTCATAAGGTCCACACACTTTTCTAAGTTTTACCTTCAGGAGCTTGACCTAGTTCTCACAGTGAACACAGAAGGAAAAATCCCCTTGTGCTTCTGGTGGGAGAAATGAATCATCTTGAGTATATAAAAGCATTCTTTTATTCTTAACAAGGTCTGCCCTTAGGAAAAATGATTTAACCAGAGCTTAATCTGCCAGGGTTTTTTATTAGAGCCTAACTAACCCAGGAAAAAAGAAATATCCAACTCCAGCCCATTCTAGCCATCCTGTTCCACCTAAGACTCAGAAAGGGAAGGCGAATTGAAAAACACATATCAAGTTCACAATTCAAAGATACAGGCTCATTAAAAACCTGAGACCTAATCATGGGGCTGTACAATGCTTCATCTCCTCCTATATCTTACTGCCACATTATCAAAGGCCTATTTACCAGTCGGCATGTCCTTTAACCAAGTAAGCATGTCCTTCTATCCAGAAAAAGTTACAAGACATACTGAAAGGTAAAAGGCACAGTTTGAAAGATAGAATAAGCATCAAAGCCATACCCACATATGGCAGACATATTGGAATGATCAGACCAGGAATTTAAAACAACTGTGATAAAGATGCTAAGGACACTAATGAATAAAATAGGCAACATCCAAGAGTAGATGGGCAATGTTAGCAGAGGGATGGAAATTCTAAGAAAAAGTAAGTGATTAAATGCTAGAGATAAAAAAAAGAAATGAAAAATGCCTTTGCTGCATAAGCTGTATGTGGCTGAGGAAATAATTTTTGTGCTTGAGGATATTTCAGTGGGAACTTCCAAACTGAAAGCAAAGAGAAAAAGGAATGAAAAAAAAATCTGAACAGAATACTCAAAAAGTGTGGGACAATTGCAAGACACGTAGCATATGTATAATGGGAATTCCAGAAGGAAAACAGGAAAAACAAAACAAAACAAAAAACAAAACAAAACAGAAGAATGATTTGAAACCATAATGACTAATAATTTCCCCAAATTAATGTCAGATACCCAACCACAGATCCAGGAATCTCAAAGAACACCAAACAGGAAAAATGCCAGACATACTATACCTAAGCACATTATTTTCAAACTATAGAAAACCAGACAAGAAGTCCTGAAAGAAGCCAATGGGAAAAACCATCTTACCTATAAAGGAGCAAGGATAAAATAATTACATATGACTTCTTCTCAGAAACCATGCAAGAAAAAGGAGAGGGGAATTAAATATTTGAAGTGTTGAGAAAAGCCAGCAACCCAGAATTTTGTACCCTGCAACATTATCCTACAAAAGTAAGGAGCAATAAAGACTACCTTAGACAAATAATCCTCAGATATCTAGGTTACTTAATTTATCACATAGCAAAGGTCAAATAATGGAACATGGATAGCGAAATAATGTCCTATAAGAGTCTGGGGAGATGAAAGGTAAGTAATTTTAACATGGTTTCTCAAAATGTTAGATGTATTTGTAGTATTTCAAAGTATAGTAAAATCTTGGTTGAGTGACAGCTTTAGTTTATCGAGTCACCTATTATCTTAAGGTAAAACTTTAAATATAAAGGGATAAGTTTCAAGCAATTAAGCTCTTACAGGAATATAAATATAATTATACACAGTCTCTGATTTCAGTATGCATTTGGACTAATCAGCATTTCATTCTTTACCTTAATGTAGGCAACTGCAGAGTGTTATATTCCAATATTCAACCCTCAGTTGATTGTATGAAATTCAGAGTACATTTTTCAATAGCATCAGTATAATACATGATGGTTTGCATGTCAAGCTCATAAAAGACCATGGCAGATTTGGTATGCTATATATTTATAATTAAAAAATTAAAGGGTTGCCATACAAATAGTTAAAATATAAATTAACTAAAGGCAATATTCACCATCTTTGAGTTGCCATAACAATACACTTAAACCTAATTGATTTGGGAGTTTCCATCAATGTCTAAAGTTTTTCTAATGTCCTAGAAGTCAATGACTCTGAAAGTTTAATCATGTTTACTATCTTGGAATATTATTTTCAGATCAAAATGATGAGATAGCAGGATTACATATTTTATGAGATATGAATTCATTTTATAATATAACACTGCTTATTCAATAATCAAATATGCAATCTATTCATACTAATTTAACATTTAAAAATTCTATGAAATCCTACTTTGGAATCTTTGATTTTTAGAAAGATTATTGTTCACACTTATAATTTATTTAACAGTAAGTTCTTCATTAAGAATATGGCATCCAACTCATAACATTATTCTCAAGATGATTTATAACTCAGTCTACAGAAATGTATTGTGGCAAATAAAATAAAATAAAAAGAAAGTTCCATATAGTTAATTTTGAGTTTAAAGGAATAGTTGGCCAGGAAGCTTTTTGTATTATGTCACTTCTCAAATTATGTGTAGAGATAAGGAAGTCAATAACTCTTGAGAGAAAAATGGAGTTTTGTGGTAAAATAAAAACATATATTACTATATGAATTAAATATAATTAAAGGTTTTTAAATTGAAGTACTCTTCAGAATTCTTGATATGTTATGGTATATGTGGATCTCCAAAAAGGGGGCTTTAATTTTCATCATTTCTAAAACTAAAGTGACTCCAGAACACTCCTTTTCTCCCCATTCCTTTAGTTTTCATGAACACACTTTGGGAAAGTATCCTTTTAAAACTGAAGGAAGAAAGGGCAATGGGGGAAGAAAAGATTGGTAAAGGAGGAAGAAATTGATTTTGAGAGATCGGTCAGTTTTAAGGAATAGAAAAGATACAGTCAGCTGAGAAGGATGGTTTTGAGTTAGACAGCCCTGAGTATGGAACTCACCTCTGGCACATTTTAGGTGTATAAGCTTCATCAGTTACATAATCTTTCTGGGACTCAGTTTCTTCATCTACAAAATAGAGAAATAATAACAAACCTACAGGGTATTTTTGAAGACTACAATTAAGTTATTAAAAAATGAATAAATGAGAATCTTGATCTGGTGTTGAATTATTTGGAATGGTTATTCATGGTTGTATGAGGAACCAAGAAAAGCAAAAGAAAACCAGCATGTCTCTTGAGTATACACATTGGCTCTCTAGCAAAAACAGGCCTGCAATAGTGGGGAGGAGAGAGCAAAGATAGTTCTGTTTGTTAGTCAGACTAATCCTCCTGAAGAACACAAGCAAAAATTTTGGACTGTATATTGCTGCATGCTACTAAATATTTAAAACCAGCTTTCTAGTAAAAAGAAGTGCCGTAATTTGTTGTGTTTGTCAAATTTCATGGTGTGAACACTGCCACCATAGCTAATTTCAAGGTATGGATATGATGTCACTGGATGCATAGTTGGGAAGAGATATTAGCAACTCAACCGTGAGAGCCAGTGCAAGTCAGCTCCAGCACATGACCCTGTGTGTGTGTGATATATGTGACCTTAAATGCGTGGACATGCTGACAAAAATAATATAACTTAACAGACTAAAATTTAAATAAGTTAAACATTGGTGGTGCTTTGAGGTCATTTGCTGAACCTGGTGACTTTGAGCTTTGAAATAAGCTCCTGAGCTTGGGCAATGGCCGACTAAGCTTCTGGCCCATATGGGGTGTGAAGTCTAATTAGAGACTGTATCCCTACAAAGGGATGCTAAGACCTAGATCTTCAGTGTAATCAGAGTAATTCCACCCCTCCCCCGGCCTCTGGGGACTGAAAGGAACTTTGACATTGAGGTGATCAGATCAGGAGAAAAATAAAATTGTTTCTGACAAGTTTTAACCACTAGCTATCCCTCAAATGGATTGGGAGCTCACATGAGGGGTTCAAAACACTCAGTAAATCTAAAGTACCCCTGCACAATTAATACAAGAAAATGGAAATTATCACTGGGTGTGCATCTTCATCCCAGGTCTCAAAGTATACCCACAAGCACTGAAAGAAAAATGAACATATTTCAGTAAAACAAACAGCAAAAAAAAAAACAAAATTAAGTACAGAAGGAACCATGACACTGTGTATGAAACCAACAGAAGCAGCATAAAGCAGAAACAGGTCCCGAAAGAATTCAAATATTGGAATAGAGAACAAATATGGCTATTATGTTTAAAGAAGTAAAACATAAACTTGAAAAGTGTTCTAGGAAACAGAAAATAAGGAATTAGCAACCATCTTTTAAAAAGAATCAAATAAAATTTATGGAATTGGATAGCATAGGACTATAAATAAGTGCTTCTCATAGTTTAACAGGCATAAAAATTAGGTGGAGGGCTTGTCAAAAACACAGATTCCTGGGTCTTACTCTCATAGATTCTGACATGGTCTGAGGTCAGGACCCAAAATTTTATTTTCTAACAAGATCCCAGGTGATACTAGCATTGCAGCTCTGAAAATTCCACTGTAAGGAACACTGCTATAAATACAAATACCCAGCAGATGGGTTTGAAAGCAGTTTGAAACAGCTAAAGAGAGAATTAATAAGCTAGATGATAGGTCATAAGAAATTATCCAGGCCACATCTAGGAAATATAAACAGCTGGAAAATATTAAAAAGGAATAAGGAATCATGGAGAATGGAATATGAAAAGAGAAATAAGATGTAGCAGAGGTCATATTTGAAGAGAATAAGGACTGACAATTTTTCAGAAGTGATGAAAAATACAATTCACAGATTCAAGAACTCAAATAAATTCTAAGTAAGATTTCTTTCTTAAAAAAGAAAGAAGAAAGGGAACAAGCTTTGTTCCTCAGCCAGCCAAGGGACTGGTTGGTTACCTGGTTTTCCAGGCTTGTAACTGAGAAGAGCCCAAGTTTGGCAGTATGAGGGTGCTTCTCAGGGTCCGGTCCAGGATTCTTTCAGCTGCAGCTTTATGTCATCAGAGTTCAAAGATCTTGGAGGACTGAGGTATTGCTTTTCCTCTGACCTTGGCAGGAAACAGGAAAATGTGCGTGTGTTCTCTCAATTTTTTCTACAAACCGTTGGGGAGGGAGATTGTGTTTCGTTTATAGGAGGTGTTGTGAGGGAATATTCATTCATCTCTGGAAACACACTTGAACTTCGGGGTAGAGCCGTGTTCACTTCCCTAAGGCTACCATACTGTGTATGATCAGAATTTCATGTAGTCATAATTTAGTCCCGGAAGTTGCCTAGATATTTTCTTCCTTCAGTGAACATGTTAGGGTCTATCTGGACTGGAAAGTGTGGACTGATATTCAGAGGCATTGAGGAGGTATTTGCAAATAATAGCTGTATATAAGAAATAAGGTCACCACAGAGTAAAATTGCCAATTAGCTCAGTATAAACCAGATGAAATGTACCCTTGAGGATATGAACTAGATGCTACATCTCAAATTTGCTGTATGTTAAAAGGCTGTGTCTTCTAAAGGAAAGTGAGTTCCTTTATTTCATAGACATTCCCGATAGCAAGTAACAAAACAGAAGGATTTTCTGTTAACTCTTACTGGATGGGAAAATTACATAAACAGAAATTTCCATTCTCCAAGGCACTCCTGTTAACATAGATATTTACTTTAATTTGCCTAAGTATTTATCTATCTACCATCAAAGGACTGGAAAATTGTGTTAGTTATAAATAAATGGAAGCAACTGACAACTAGCAGAGAAAATTATCTCCTCACGCCCCATGAATTTTACTAAATTAATTTTATTTCAGAATAAAATCCATTTTGGTGCTCTCACAGGATAATAAAAATATTATTTAGCTAGAATAGTATAACTTACTGAAAAACATTCTTTCAACCCTGTTAAATAAAGATTTACTAATTATTTGAGACTTACTATTTTCTAGATACTTATAAGTACTGGGGTGGGGGGTGGATATAAAGATAAATAAGAAAGTAGACTTCTGTGTCTGACTGTGCTATTATAACTGATACCAGACTACTTCTCCTGCTATAATCAACTATTAAACTGGACAGAATATATGTTTCAACTCTTCCTAAGCATTGGACAACAGCTGGTAAAACACTGTAATCCCAGGGGCAAAGGAAATAAGAAATAAATGTTATAATTGTACAACTCTGCTTGGGGCCAATTTCCTGGTACAAACACAAAGAGCTGGTATCTGAGAAGAGCAGGGTGGCCTCCCTGAGCTAAGGAGACTGAGATGGAAGTTTGAGTCAGCTGAAATGTCTGGTTTCTGTGGGATGGGGCATCAGAGACAGAGAACTATGCACAGTGGGGACTCAAGAAGTCTTTGTGGTATTGTATGACTTTGTGGCTGATGGTTGGCCTATATGTATGCAAGGTGGAACTACCCAAGGCTCCCTAGAGAATAGAACAGGAACACTGGAGGATGAGCATCTACGGGAACGGCAGTGGCAGGAAACATTGGATTCTGGTCCTGCCAGGGGGGGAAGATCATCTTGACATCTCAATAACATCCTCACACCCAGTTGAGACATTAGAAAGGCCACACCGTAGGGGTACAGTCTGCTGCCTAACAAAGCTGAGAGTCAAACATATTAGGCTGTGCATTGGTCTTGATAACAAAGCATAAAACCGAGGTACTCCAGTACACAGTGACTAGCCAGCCATTGAACTGTGCTGAAACAAGAATCAATACTCTTCAGGAGAACAGGACAGAATAAAGTCTCTGTAATGTATTAGCATCAATGTCCACTATTCAATAAAAAAATTACTAGATATACAAAAAGGAAATTTTGATTACTAGTTAAGAACCATGGTAGCAGGTAGAAAGTGACTCTGAAATGGGCCTTTTATTGGGCATATAAGACAAAAAGTAATGATTAAAAAGTAAACAATTCAAGTCCTTGATCTCAAAGTCAATGTATTTGATAATTGGAGTGGATTATAAAAGAGTTCACAGACAAAGCTGAGATGGGTCTTAAAAGTTGAGTAGAGCTTGCAAGGCTGTGGAGGGAGTATAAAGACAATACTGGCTGACAAACTGAAGGTGTGATGGCTTGAAGCAGTGGCCTTGCAAGCTCAGTAGTGGTTACGAACATGGCTTTCATCTTAAAATAGGGATAATAATAATGTTTACCTCTTTGGGTTGTTGTAAGTACTAAACGAAGTAATCCAGGAATAATGCTTGATTCATGATAAGTGTTCAATAATGTTAGTTATTATCTTGGGAACTTGTTTGGTGTGTTTTGGAAGAAGCTCTGTACATCAGTGTAGCTGCATTATGCATGTAGGAGAAAAGACTCAAAGCCTAATATAGGACCAAAGCTAAATGAAACAGAAGGCGTGAAGGTGCTCAGCAGAGTCAGTGCTCAATCAGCTTAGGGCAAATCAGCTTTTATAGGTTCACTCTGGAGAGGCAAAGCCAGAATAAAAAAAAAATCAAGTGCATTGGATGAGATCTATGGGACTGACAACAGGCAGAGGGCAGTTACACCTTCCCCAGTGCAATGTCAATTCTTCTCTATGTGAAAGGCTAATAGACAAAATCAGGGTCACTATTCAAACAGCTTAGAGTTCAGAGAGAGGTATTTGCAAATAATAGCTGCATATGAGAAATAAGGTCAACACAGAGTAAAATTGCCAATTAGCTCAGTATAAACCAGATGAAATGTACCCTTGAGGATATGAACTAGATGTACATGAAGAAATATAAGTATTATCAGGAAAATAATGATGGCTAAAAATTGTAGATTATGTACTACCAAATCCTGCTAGTGGGTAAGATAGCAATGTATTCTCTTTTCTCCTACAAAAAGTTTTAGAAAATTTCCTAAAATGACGCTTTGATGTTAATATTTTTATTTTCTTTAATGCCTAGACCACAGAAGTTTGCTAAAGGTAACACAACATTCAATTACAAATGTTTCTATTGCAAACATAAACCCACCTCTCTCCATCCATCAGACCTTGACTGGAATGCCAGGGCACTGTGCCACATCCTGAAACGTTTGAAATTTGTCAAACAGGAAAGAAAATGAATCCCCGAGACATGGGCTCCCCTTAAAAAATGACTTGTTCAAATTTAGAGACCATCTGAAGAAGCCTCTTTATCTATGTCCCCCACTCTCTCATTCTCATTCATCAACTCTTCTTCCTGTGCTGTGAAGATTAAAAAAATAATAAGTAAATAAATGAGAGGAGTTCTAGCCTCTGTCCCTAAAGAACTTTTGGTCTTTAGTTAATATCCTACCAATATAAGGTATAAATGAACCAGTTGAGCTGATGCTTGATAATTAGTGTACTTCAAAATATATAAAAGTAGCTGAATCTATTATGTTAATCATTAAATAACCTGATAAAGATAACTGTTTATTGATGTCGAACAATGGCCATCTCTTTATTGATAATAACTACACACACACACACACACACATATATATATAAATATATGAGGAATTCTGAGGTTATAGACTGTTCAGCTTATCTTACATATGCTAGGAACAGTTAAATAGCAAAATCTTAGTCTCTGAAGGCATGGAGTTCTTTGATGTGGCTACACAGGAAGTGTCATAGAATCAATGACTTCTGCACAGTGGGAAACAATTTCAGTTAGAATTCAGTTTGGAAGGTTTTCTCTATCCATCAAACAGCCAGGATGGTTATATAGCTCTTTCCACTGCCACAATACTCTGAGAGTGGCAGGAAGAAGTGCCACACAGAAAGAAAGAGATGTAGCTGTACAGTGCTGGGGTAGAATTCGAAATCATGTCAGATTTATTCAGAGCCCATACTCTTCCTCTGTGCTTCCCTCTGGGGAAAAGATGGCTCAGAAAGGTATGAGGTTGAATCCTGGCCTTTGGGCAAATTTCCTAATACTTCTGCCTCTCATTTCCTTCATCTTTAAATCCCAGTACATACCAAATACTAAGTATGTGTTGCACTTAATGAATTTTTGTTGAATTGAATGAATACCTGGAATGAATAATAGCTAATGGTGAAGTTGTGAAGATTAAAATAAATAACATTTCTTTTATATTTGTCTAATGCTTGGCTCATAGCAGGTGCCAAATTGTTGCTGTTTTCTATTCTCATTCTTTAGGGAAAGAAGCCATACCCTATACTTCTTTTGTTTCATCATAATCTAGCTAGCATAGTACTAGAACAATAAAATACATCCTTATTGGTTATTTAGTAGTACTCATTTTATGTAACAATAATTGGAAATTGGGGATTTATGTCAGGCTGATGTGTACTAATATAGCATAGTAATCTGGGTGAGCAGTGCTGCAAACTGCAAACCTGCAGACTCTCTTTGCAGTTGTGTTTGATATGGTCATGCAGAATAGTGCAGATTTGAATACACCCTTTAGAAGGGTATATGTGCTGTGTTCTACTGTAGCCTGCATCACTTCTTACTATCTTATGGGTGAAGCTCATGAACAACTCATTTCATGAACTGTAGACATTTAAGTATGTACCTTGGGTTTAACGCTAAGGTAAAGTATTAAGAATAAAAGTATTAAGAATTGCACTGGAGAAATAGGGCTATTGCCTCTGACTGAAACACAGATGGAGAAAAGCTTTATTGATGATAACTGAAAACTAAGAACTCGATGATTGTAAATATTTAGAGTATTCTTCGCTCAAAACACATATTAGTTAATTGAAAATCCATAAATTTTAGGAAAGCTAAGGAAATTCGGATGAACTTTAGTGCATAAGTCTGATCCAATAATTTTTAGATGAGGTATAAGTTGACTCAAGATTAGTTGTAAAATGAAATCCTTATGAAGATAATCAGATAATATTAACCTCAGAAAATCAACATGACTAATAAAAAGTAAAGTTCCAATTTCACCAAAGGATGAAGTGAGAAAAATGGTAATGAAAAAATTAATTTTGATCATGGAGGTACATGAGAAAGTGGTCTATTCCAGGTTCTGTAGGAATATAAATAACAATTCAGTCATCAAAACTGTCCAGCCAGAACTATGCATGTTAAATATAAAAGGAAATGGAAATAATGTAAATTTTAGTATTATCAAAATAAATTTCTATTTCTATTTAGTCAGTTGAATGTAGTTTTCTTTCTTTCAGCCTGAAATTTACTACATACCTTGGAATGAAACATCAGAGTTTCCTTTTAATTTTAGCAGACCCTTTGTATTTTACAAATATGGAACAGGTTTATTTGCTCTCATTTAAGACCTGAATTTAATTTTAGAAGAAAATTCTGTGATTCAGTGTGAAAAGCAAGTTTTGAATTTCAGGCTAAATTAATCATCATAGACTTTTTAAATTTTTCTCCATAATTTAGAAAGAGGTCAAGAACCTTTACTTTGTTCACAGATGTATGCCAAATGCTTAAGGTAGTTCCTGGAATATGATGGGCATATTTACTGAATAAATGAAACTGCATCATTCCCAGGTCACCATAGTAGGGTTTCCCAAATCACAACAAAGTGAGAAAATAGTTCATCCATTGAAAGGATTGTTTTTAATTCTGTAATTGCTGTCGTCTGAATGTTTGTGTCCCCTTCCAAACTCATATGTTGAAATTCTAATCCCCATAGTGATGGTGTTAGGAGGTGAGGCCTTGGGGAGGTGATTAAGTCATGAAGACAGCGTTTATAATTGGGAGTAGTGCCCTTATAAAGGAGATCTCGTAGAGCTCCACAGCCCCCCTTCCACCATGTGAGGACACAGTGAGAAGCCTGCTGACCTCATCTGACCATGCTGGCATACTGATTTTAGATTTCTAATGTCCATAACTGTGAAAAATACATTTCTGTTGTTTATAAGCTACCCAGACTGGTATTTTGGTTACGGTAACCCAAATTGACTAAGACGTTAATTATGTACTTTCTTCTAATTAAATTTGGTAACAGACTATGATAGGATTTATTTGTTTAATAATTGTATTTGGAAAATAAAATTTAGACACCATGTGTAATTTGGGAGGGAAATTTCATTGGTTTATTAAATCACAAAGTCTGACTGCCACTGCAGTCGAGCAAAGAATACAATGGGCTGTTCTCTGTTATCAGACATTATTCCTGACCTGTTAGTTCTTTGGATAACACTTACTATCAGCTTTTAATTTTTTTCCCACCTATAACCCCATGTGGCCTTAGAGTGTACTCTGTGTGTTTGAAATGTCCTCTTGGATAAAACACCTTTCATTCCTACGTAAGAATTTATGTTTTTTTTTCCATTAGCTTATACATTGTGTGAAAAGGAATGACCTGGCATGGTTGAGAGTTCTGAGTTCTTAACAGTTTTTTGCACACTGTAGGTACAGAATGAAAATTTGTTCATTGCATGAATTAATGAATGAATCAATTGGATGAACTGAACAAAGTTAAGGAATAATGAGAAAATAGAGATTGGCTTTTTTGGTGCCCTTACAACAAATAAGGTTTTTAAAATTGTTTCAATGACCCAAGCAACACTACACAAATAGAAATGTCATTGTTTCCATATTATGCTTGGGGAAATGGAGGCACCTGACTGTAACCCAAGAATATGAACAGCTAAGGAACTAATCCACAGCTAAAGCAGTAAAATGTAAGGCTGGTATCCAAGTTTTCTTGCCTATCTAGTCGAACCTTGGGCCTTGATTTTGAACGCAACACTAATGGGCTTAACGTAGAGCAATCATTGCTTGTTCAGTAAAAAAACAAGTGTCTTTAGAGGCAGAAGTTTGGAACAACCAAAACAACTTCAAAAAGAAGTCCTTGGCAAGTAGTGACTCTATGGCATCTCACTACGCTGATGGACAGTGACTGTAATGGGGTTGGGGGGGGGACCTGATGAAGGGGGTAGTGTAATCACCATAATATTATTCATTTAATTGTAGATTAATGATATCAAAATAAACTTATAAAAAAAAAGAAGTCCTTGGTTCTGGAAGGTAGGGAGATCTCAAGAGGAGAAAATTGCTGTTGTCCAGATATAAGAAGGTCAGAAATGGCCTTATCTGTCTGGACCTGTAGACCTGATTTGCAAAATTCCCAAAGAAGGTATATTTTCTGTACTTATGTCTATTTAATAAAAGTTGCCCTGACAATACAAAAGAAACCAACACAGAAACCCCGAGGAAAAATATTATGACACCTTAAAAATTATTTGGAAAATAATTATAAAATTTCATATATTAGAAAAAAATATATAGAATATTTGAATAATCACATGTGTTTCCACTACCTAGGCTCACCATATGTTAACATTTTTGTCATATTTGCTTCACTTGTTTTTTTAAAATAAAAGAAAAATTCTAGTTTTAGTTCAGCCCCCTTTATCTCTAACCTGATTTCAAATTTTACCCTTTTCTCCCCAATAAATTAGATGTTTATTTTTTCTCTACTTGCAGTGCATACATTAATCACATAGAGCTGTGTGTTAAAAAGCTTTATTCTGCAACTGACTCTTTCTTTAATATTATATTTTTGAGGTCAAAAAATATATTGCATGTGGACCTAGTCCACTGAATGAATTGGTGTTTAGTATTCCATTGTATGAATATGCCACAATTTATTTACCATTCTCCAACTTGATTTTCAACACAACAACACTAAAGTAGGAGTGGGGACTTTTGACTATTACAAAAAAAAATGCTGCTAAAAATATTTTAGCATATCCCTTTGTGCATATGTGTAAGAGGTTTTAGAAGTATAATTGTTTGCCAGAGTATGCAGTTTCAACCTTGCTGCATTGAGCTAAACTCCAGTGTGGTTTTACTCTAACAAAAGCATTCCCACTGCTATATATTCTTTCCAACATTCAATACTATCAGAATTTTCAACTTATGACAATACTTCTCATGTGAACTGGCATATCACTGTGTTTTTAATTTGAATTTCCTTGAACACTAATTGATTGTTTCACTATAAGTTTATTAGCCATTACATGGAAATTTACCTTTTTATATATTTTACCCATATTTTTTTCTACTAGGTTGCCTTCTTTTTATTGATTTGGATAGAGTCTTTTTATATTCTGGATTCTATTTTAGAAAATGCTTTTATATTCATATTCGTGTAGCTCCAGGAGGAAGGGGATTCCCCACCTAGAGCAGATGAAAGTGAAGGAAGACATGTGAAAGAGCAGGTTGGGAGGAAGGGTTCATTGCTCATGGCTCAGTCTCTCGCTCTACCGCCCAGCGCAGCTCCCTCTGTCCTTGCTGCTGCAGAGCACACTTGCTTCTCCTGGAAGAACTCCATGGGTGGGTCCCTGGTGACTGTCCCTGGCTCCAGACCAATTCTGTACCTGGGACAGAGGGGAGGAGAGAATGGCCATTTTCTCTCCACTCCTTGCCATGGCCCGTTGATACGCAAATAGGTCCTTATCCACACACATTCTGAAAGCCAGGCAGGAAATTCTGGGTGAAAACTTCCATTTATCCCACAATTTGAAAGAAAAAAACTTTACAGAAAGTCATTATACCAAAAACTGGGCATCCGTGCTGTTTGGAGTTGTCATTTTTTACCCCAATTTGACAGTGAGAGTACATGAGACCTCTACTTTGATGATGGGATTTTTTTTAAATGACATTTACTAAAAGATGTCTTTATTTAGGTAGAGACTATAAAATTTCAGTTAATACTATCTGTTACAATTGAGAGTTTAAGTTCTGTACACGCTGATATGGGTCACTCTTGCCTGACAGAAAGAAAAGTTCTGGTAAATGAAACGTGCCGGAGAGAAGGACTCATTGCCAAATCAACCACTGTGGCTTCACTACTAAGTAATTTCAGATTTTACAGATTGGGAATTAGAGATAAGTGCCTGTAATGATTAATTTTGTGTCACTTGACTGGGCCACAGTGTCCAAATATTTGGTTAGACATTATTCTAGATGTGTTCTTTGAGGGGTTTGGGGATGTGTTTAACATTTAAATTGGTGGACTTGAAGTAAATCAGATTACCTTTCTTAATGTGGATGGTTCTCAACCAGTCAGTTGAGGATCTTAACAAAACAAAGACTGACCTCCCTGAGCAAGAAGAAATACCACCAGCAGATGACCTTAGGACTTAAACCACATTGGCTCTTTCTTGCATCTTCAGTTTACCGTGAAGATATTTAGTTTGCCAGGTCCCATAATCACAGGAGTCAGTTCCTTAAAATAAATCTCCCACTATATACACACATTCCTATTTTTTTTCTGTTTCTCTGGAGATGCCTAATATAATGCCCTTTAGTAATGAATACTTAAATAAACACCTTTCTTATTATCAGAGCTCATCACGTATTTCTTGTCACAGCTGGCACATTGAACTGAAACTATACTCATGTCTTCTATTTGAAAATGAAGCTTTTCCATAGTTAAGTGTCTGTAATTATTCCTTATTTGAGGTTGTTTGAATCACAGATGAAAGACACCCCAAGAATTTACTAGGATATAGTAGAGGCTTTACCCCTGCTTCCAGGCTGCAATATGTGTTAAGATATGCTTAGACCTGTGGTCAGGTTACAAACAGGTGTCTGTTTTCAATATTAATTTCTGACAGGTGATGATGGCCACCAGGAGGGTTGAACTAAGGAAAATTCTGTGGCCATTTCTGGGCTCAGTAAGAAAAAGGCTGTGATCTAGAACTGATATTTATTTTAGGAGGCAGAGGAACACATATGCTCTGCATTTACTATCTCTAGCTTAGGTCTTAGGCTTATCAATGTGAAAGAAATTCTTCTAGCTCACTTGTGAGAAAGCCCACCTCTCCGGGACCAGGAGTGCCAAAACTCTAGTTAATGTTCATCAGCCTGTGTTTGTCTGAGTGTCCTTGGTGAGTGTGAGATAACAATAAAATTCTGGTCAAATAGTTTACCATTGAACCATAATTATCAGAAGAGGTCATTATCTAATTTGTTTTATTATGTCCCATTTATTGATAATTACATTACCATTCCTATACCCCAGCAATACATTTGCTTTAAAATAGGAGTACTAGGATTCTTTTGAATTTTTATAATATTTGCAATCTAATCTATGGTACTTAATACATGACTTTGTTGGTTACTTGAGGTGTTCATGCATTTATGGCTTCAGGAAGATTGTGGCTACTTGAGGGCAAGACAGAGCTTTTTGTTTCTTTTGTGTCCTCTATAAGAGCTCAGTAAATAGTGGCTGGATCGAACTGCTTTTAGGGACCATTGAGTCTCAGGTCTTGAAGACTCTGTATGTAGCTGCAGAAAAAAAGGTCAGCCTGTTCTTGGCTCACCAAGTAGTGTATTAGAATGAAAATAGAAAGTATAATGTTACCCTTAAGGAAGAACATGTTCTGGCCACTACACTTCCAGAAAGTCATAACTGACCTGGAAAAGGACTAAAGATGGGCAGTTTTGGGTTGATTTTCTGGAAAATCTTCAATGAGAACAAACTAAAATGACTAGTATCATGCCTCATTTAGAAGATTTTGCTTCCTAAGAAACATCTACAATAGGGCATAAAGAGAGAAGATTCAGAGAAGTGGGAGGTGAGGACTTCAAGTGGGTAGCTCCTACTGGACTAGATTCCTGAGAGATCCCTGGGTCTGGGTGGCAAAGGATTTCTGGGCCTGAGTGGCTTACGCAGCATTAACACAGATATAGCCATCAGTGATCCTGAATGAGAGAGGACATCACTTCTGCCTATAAAGACTCGGGTCTCTTAAGGTGGAAAACATCGACACTGCTTCCAAATAATCAAGTCTGTTTTGCTTTATATCTTTGTTAGAGCAGTCAGCTGCCATTAGAGTTTTCCATCCTGATTTTATTTTTCTGTCTACTTAGCTTATGAAACCAGGCTTAATTCTGAGACATACCTGCCTCTAGCTGGTGTCTCCTTATCTGTTATTCCTTCTGTAAACACTGCCTGGTTAATCAGACCCATGTCAATGTTGCTATCATTTTTGATCCCAGAACGTCAGCTGTATCCTTCCTATGACACTGCTTTGGTCTGGATCTGCTTTGGTCCATTGATGTCTTTGGTCACTCAGCTTTGCCTTAATACCCAATACAGAGAAATTAGGACTCTTTTCTCTGAAAAGAGTAAGAGAAAGTAGGTTATAGATGAGTCAATAAATTGTGACTCATTCACTGAGTTTCTAAAATTTAAGAACTGGGGTTAAAAATTATGTCTTCATAGCAAGTAGAAGGCCCAGTGAATATTATTATTCCTGAGTTGTATAGAACAGAAATAAAAGACCCCAAAAGAGCTTGAATCAGTTAAAGAAGGAAATTTTACTAAAAGGAATTTATCTCACTACCAGTGTTTATAACACTTGAAGATGATATTGAAGGACAGTCAGGTTTGTTCGCTAAATATGACTGTTGACATTAGACTGAACAAGCAATTCCTTTAAATGAAGCATTTTTGTTTTGTTTTGTTTTTCTATGCTCATTACATTGTTGAAGTCGTGTCTCTTTTTTTATCTTTTTCGTGTTTTCATCTGTCCATTTGAAAAGTAAAGAGATTATTTCTGCATTTTCATGCCTTCACCACAATAATAATAATGCATATTTATTGAAAATATATTGTGAGGTAAGTGCTTGATGCAGATTTTCTCATTTAAGCCTAAAAACAATCCTTCATGGTTGATATTATCATGTGCCTTTTGCTGATGAGGAAACTGAGGCATGCAGAAGCTAAGTAACTTGCAAAAGTTCCTGTGGCAGAAAATGGCACTCCAGGATGTGACTTTCATCCATTTAATTACAGATCCCATATATTTGTTCACTTGATGTCACTGTCATTAAGGGTTGCAGGCCACCTTCCCTGACGGTGAGCCTGCTTTGGAAGGTCCACCCCAGGAAGCTGGTGTCTGTCTACCCTCCCAGCCTTATTGCAGGCCTTGCAGTGTTGTCAGTATCTAAACTCATCTGCTGATGAGATTAATCCTACTGGAACTATTAGCCCAGAAAGTAAAGTTAATAAATCTTCTACTCATGCCTAGGAACATAGTAGACTGAATGTGAAAGAGGCCAAAGCTGGTTTAAAGTGATTGAAATGACAAAAGGTGAAATGTGAGTGAAGTGAATGGATTACAAAAGCATGTATGAATAGTATTACACAAGTGAAGCAAATTCAATATAAATTCAATTTCTGACCACGTGCAGAGGGAAAACAAGGGTGAGGGAGTGGAAGAGTCAAGGGTAATGAACAGCTTTATTACTTTTTTTCATTGTGTTACTACATATGGGTTTCTGCTGCTATTTATTAACACACAGAGGTTAAAGTTTGTGTAAAATGCCGATCATAACATTATGGAAGGCTAAGTGCCACCCTGCAGCGGAGAATGCCTTTTGAAGTCAGAAGATTAAAAAAAAAAATCTCAGCTTCTTTTTAGTATTGTAACATGCTGAGAATATTTTAGAAGTTAAAACGAAAGATTTCTTAACAACCATGCTGTGTTCTGTTGGCTGAGTCAGTTGTTTATCGTAGGTGAGTCTTTTCTGGATTATGCAAGGGAAGTGGTGCACAGGTTCATACTAAGCCCTCTGTCCTGGGCAAAGGGTACAGTGTTTAGCTTTGAGGACTACAGAGGGGCTTAACCATCCTAGCAAATAGTGCCAATACTGTGAAAGTTTCTGATTTCCCGAGGAAAAAAAAAACAGAAATCAAGGGTTTTGTGTGCAATTTACCAAATTTCAAAGTTCACATGAATATTTTTAAGATACTGCAAAGATGAAATAAATCTTTCTGCCAGCTGAATGTGGCCACATTTTTTGTATCACCCCTCTTCTAGGTCTGGCTTCTCTGAGGTTCTCCACTACCTTTTGTCAGCTGAGGTGGAGATTCTCTAGTACCTAGGTTGGAATCTGGGAGACTCTAATGTCTGAACCTATATTCTGAGCTCAGCAGCAGTGGGATGGACTAGATATTGGGGCTGATAATTAGAAACCAGGGACAGCCCCAAGGATGAGGCAAAGTCAGCGGCAGGTAGGACAACATCCCAGAAAGAGTCATTCAGGGCATGGCAGGAGTCGAGCAAGACACAACAATGGGGAAGAGAGAATATGGGAGAAGACAGTGGGCAGAGAGCCCAGGTGGGGCAGTGGAGGTAGTAAACGTCTGCTCGAAGGTCTATTTGCACCGCGGAATTCCTGAGGGAGAAAGGGCTTGAGAGGATTGAGACAGATACGTGCTAAGACTGCAAGGTGGGGACTTGTTCCAGATGTGGAGTAGAATACATGGTGTGATCCAGTCTTTAGAGTCGTTGAATTAGGCTTTTGTCTCACTTGACAAGAAGAGAAAGCTTAGCTCCAAAGCCTAAAACAATGATGAGCCTGCACGTCAGGGAAGGAACTGGAACTGGAACTCTGGCTAGAATTCAGCTCTGAACAAGAGATCAGAAGGGGCAAAATGTCAAGAAGGCAGGATGGCTCCAGAGGCCACTGATCTGTCTTCCAGTGAGAGAAGAACATACTTATGTTGAGAACATCTGGAAGCATGTCCAGACCCCACTTCCAGTGATGATGAGAGCTTGAAGGAACAATCATGGGCTTTTCCTAAGGAAGAGTCCCCTCTGAAAATAACCCCAAAGACCTTGGTCTTTGAAAATCAACAGATGTTCTGACCACGTTGCCATTGATTCTCATCTAGCATTTAGGCTGGCATTCAGACCTACCTGCCTATGTCCAGGGAACTGATGGGTTGGGCTTGCTGGTTATCTTTTTGTAAGAGGGGCAGCTGAGCTTCTTGGGAAGGAACTCATTTCAAATGAAGAGGAACCAGACAAGAATAGGTTGACTCAGTAAGAGAGTCTGAACGTCAGCTGGTGGGGAAAGACACGTAGAGTGATGGTCACTGGGAATTCATCTCGTGGGTTAGCACGGGCCCAGGCCCACTGGAATCATGTATGAGTCCATTGGAAAGCAGTGTTTTTCCTTTTTTTTTTTTTTAAAAAGCTCTTAAAAGTCGTTTCACCAAATTCTGGCCACAAATAACACTCTTCTAGTGCACTTCCAGTGGAGGAAGATACTGATGAGGAGATTCTTCCCTAACTTGTAGTACACACAGATGCAGCTTCAGCACACTGGAGCCCTGACCTGTTGGCAGCAGTGCTCGGGGGCAGACCTGGTGTGGCAGCATGAAGGCAAACAGGGCAGCGGAAGAAACACGTTGTTGGCAGTCCACCTGCGTGAAGTGTTCCTGAGCTCATGGATGAGGGCCTACTTTGCAGAAACTCAGAAAAATTTGGGAGACCAGAAGGACTTGGAGAAGAATCTGGGGTCCCACTTGAGTAAGCAGAGGTAAGGAACATATGCTATATTCATTTACATAACCCACTGTGTGCTTACAATTTGCTAATGCTTAGGACAAACTTGTGTTCCATTTTTAAGTCAGAACATGTACACCTGTGCTTGCCCCTCTCAATTAAATGTAGGCAGTAGAAGTTAAGACTAAAATAGAAAGACAGTGGTTGTGCTGAATTTTTTTTCCTATCGCAATGCAATTTAGTTTGCTGAGTGTTTTCTAAATGCAGAGTACTGCTTTCTAAGCCTCCCGGTTACCTGTGAAGCCCTGAGCAGTTTTTGATGATATTAAGCATCATCTCAAAATGTAGTGTACTGAGGTTCTTCAACCATAGACTACTATTTCCAAGAAGACACTCTCGTCTGTGACATTCCTTATTACTTAGAAAATAAATAAGCTGATCCATTTTACTTAAAGACATACACAGGTATACATGCATGCTCACATGTGAGCACACACACACAGATAAACAAAAACAGAAAGATAATTAGAAAGAGAATTAAGCATGTAGAACTGCTAATCATGACACTCCTTGAGATAGCAAGTCTTATTTATCTCACTGATAGTCATTATTAAAAGAGGGACTTTGCAGGACCACAGGTTAAAAAGAAAACGTGTAGAAAGTGAAACAATAGTTTCTTGTCCTTCTTTTAAAATCATGGCTGAAATTAAGTGGCTTGTTCAAAAGCTCATGTCAGAAAAATGTTCTGGCTTTATAAAAAAGACACTGTGCATGAAGCATATTAATTTTTTTTTTTTTTTGCTGCAAGCCTGCTCTGGAATGGAGTTTAGAACAAGAAAACTGCCAAAAAAGGGATAGTAATGCATTGTTAGGTAATTATATTATAAAATGTTACCCCATATATAGGGTGTCTTTGGCAGACACTTGTGCTCCCATGTTTTTCAGTGCAAGTGGCTTACATCAGTACTGACATCTTCCAGATGTTAGTCACTTTGATTTTTTTCCCCCGTGTTGCAAACGAGTTGGCATGGAAACAACTCTTTGCTGGCATGATGACATATGATTCAAGGCAAAATGCATTTTAACACAGATGAGTAGTTCAGAATCTGCCTTCAACAAAAGTCATTTTGAGGGCTGTTTTGAATTTGTTGGTGTTTTGTGACAACTTTTTGAAATTAAATGGGAAAAATCAAAGCATTCCGTGTTATGCAATGTAGCTATTGCTAAAATGCAATCTGGCTCTCCTAGTGAATAAAAGCTTCAAGTTTAAAAATGGACTTTAGGTGTAAGAAAGCTAAGCAAAAAACCTTGCTCATGGAAATTACCTATTGGTTTTAAAGAATGAGGCCTCTCATGCAAACCGAATATGGATTGGTAGTCTGCTCTTCCATACTAAGAGCCAGAGCTGTAATTATTCCAGTTGGGATTTTTTTCCCTTCAGAAGACTGTGAAGAGCTGGAGGAAAAAACAGATTTCTTCCCTTTGCATTGCTAGCTGGCATGGTTCACCCACTTCACAGTCTCCATCAGAAAGGCTAGGAGCACAGGGCGTCCTTGTTCTTCTAGATAACCTCCCCACCCCACCCCACCCCAATGTAATGCCCTCTGCTTGCTCCAGGTATTATTGGAGACTTCTTTCCCGTGCTCAGCCGTTTCCTGTTCTCCTCTTCCAGGCTCAGGCATTTAGGGGCCTGTACAGAACCCTTCAGCACCCTCTTTCACCCTCTTGGCCATGAGAGGCCACACGCTCCAGATAGTGCAGCTACAAATGGTGGAGTCGAGGGCCTAGGGATTATCCTGAGCAAAAACTTCAAAGACTACCAACAAGGGACATGTAGCTGAGTGTGAGGAAGAAAGTGTGAGGAAGTTTTTTTGTGTTTTTTAAGGCACTGATACTTTGAACTTTCTCATTACCACAGGATAACTCAGAGAATGTTTGAGTTATAACACACTAGGGATTACAGGTTTTTCAGAGACTGGAGCCACGTCAAATGCATCTTTGCAAACCCAGGGTCTTGGCTGGGTCTTGGTACGTAGCTGAATGAAGTTAAGACTAAAATAGAAAGACAATGGTCGTGCTGCATTTTTTTCCCATAGCAATACACTTTAGTTTGCCGAGTGTTTTCTAAATGCAAAGTACTGCTTTCTAAGCTAACAAGATGCCTAAGACACTGCTCTTTCTCCCCCCAATTTAGCATTTAATTTCATTTATGTGTGCATTTTAAATGAAGGCTTCTAGGTCACATGTTGTTTCTTTAATAACATACAAATTTGTATAGCATACGCTTGCCTTATTTACAAAGTCAGTTTGCACTAAACAATTATAATAATGTGGTTATTAATGTGCGCTCTATTAGCACTTAACACTCTTTAAAATATGGCCACAATCTCAATAAACCATATTGCATATGAACACATAGTTCATATACTATATATAATCTCTAATGTTTAAAATGGCCATGAGATAAGATAGGTACCACCCCAAGATTTAGAGTCATAATACAAGCTAGAACATCCGATGGGGCACTTCCTAGCTATTGTATCTTTCTGGAAGAATTATTTAACTTAGCTGAAACTCAGGTTTATTATTTGGAGTTAATTATACAGTTGTGCTGGGGATTAAATGAGTTTACATATTGTGAAGGGTTAGGAAAGCATTTCATACATAGTAGGTGCTCAATAAAGTTTGGCTCTTACTATCACTTCACAAAAGAACAAATGAAGATCAGCAAAGTTAACTAGCTTTCCAGAGTTCACACAGCCAGACAACCGCAGGTCAGACTGACCCAAAGTCTTTCCTTGCCCTATTCATACAATGCCTCCCTTTCTATTTAGGGGCAGACTGGTTCAACGAACTAAAAACACACGTGATTTATCCAAAGTGAAGCCTGGTTAGATGCAAGCTAACAACAGTGTGCACTTTACCTTTTGCAGCCTCTATTTTCTCATATGCAAAAATAAAATGACCTAGATGTTGATGAGCCTATTATCAGCATTTAAAATATTTCTGTACTCAGGGGTCAGTAAGCAGAGAGGCAGTTTATACAATGGAAAGACGTTGTTATCTGATGCTGAACCTCAGTTTCCTCATCTGTAAAATGGCAATAATAGCCCTGGGCAGGATTGTTGTGAGGATTCGGAATAATGAAAGGAAAGCACTAGCGTGGGCTTGCCCATAGTAGGTGCTCTAGAAATAGCTGCTGCAGCATTTCTGTCATTCGCTCCAGTAAGTCTAGAGCAGTTCTCTGCAAGTTCACTCCTAGGGAAATGAGGAGCTTTGCACGTACCTGAGGGCCACAGCTCAGTGAGCTGCTTAGCCTGTTTATTTATGAAAGTTCTTTTTCCATTTAGGGGCTGGATTGCGGCCTTAGGGCACCTACAGCGCAACTTCTCTGTGTTAATGTTGGAGCAATGCAGCAAACCAATGGAGTAGGCGGTTCAGGCCACCAGCCGCACAGAGTAATTCCCTCTGCCGTCTGACTGTGAGCTCAGCACCAAGAATTCACATAAGGAGATACAGGGGGAGGGGACCATCTTTCTGCTCTGTGCTTGAGAGATGTATTCCCCCGCCACAGAACGGAAACTTTGAGTGATTGGAGGCCACATGCCTAACACAAAGGAGAGAGTGATTTCTTATTAGTAGTACTTGTGGCATTAATAATAACAATAGCCATGAAATAACAAAACAGTCTCTGTCTCTGAAATATAGGAGAGAAGTAATTGGCCCAGAAAGACATTATCAGTTGGAATGTTCCATATTTGCTTGATTTACCATCTTCAAGCAGTTCAAACAGCTTTGCACAATAAACTTAAATGCCTAAAATGTCCTGCTCGTGCACTGAAGCATCTTTTATATACTTGTTTCTGTAGTTTGGAACACTCTTGTTGCAGAAATAAGAAATCAAAATAGACCCAATTTATTTTACTGATATTTGAAGGTAATTTTTCCCTTAATGAATGCATCTGTTTGGATGATAAATTGTCCATTAGACAATGCTCAAGTGTTTTTATGCTCTCTGTTTTGATTACGGAGCTTTTAATGTAGTATTGTATCCACTGTGAATTTTCTCTATAATGCAGTCATCCACCAAAAAGAATAGACTGGAGAAAATGCCAGACTGACTTTCCTCCCTTAAGTATTTAAATTTATTAAATAAATGACCTAATAGATTGCATCAAGACATATTTCTCTGCTTTGTGCTGACTTTACTGAGAGTTAATCAGTTTCATAATGCTAATTAGATGTCAGCATTAGTGTCCTGTGCGTACCTAGAGATGGTTCCAACACACAGCACACAGAACACATAATATCCAAGACTTGGCTGCTTGTTGTGCTGGACACAATCACAGGAATTTCTGAATTTGCACCACTCTTCGAAAGGGTGGTGTGCCATTTTGCTTCCTTTCAGGCTCATGAGGGAATATGAGCAGAAGACACACACAATATGGGGAATTAGTCACACAGTTGCTGTTTCTGTCATATTGCTAATGGGAATTACACATCTAAATTTCCCTGTGGCCATAGTTCACAGTTCTCAGTGGGTACTGGGAGGATGTAGAAATGCATGAGAAAATTCAAATATTATAGTATGGTATCTTAGTTTGTTCGGATTTTAAACTACCTTTGGAAATGAACACATCTTTATCTTACATAAACACTCTTATTAATTTTAGACTTCCTGTCAAAATTGGTATGTTTTACTTCGATGTGGAATCGGCTTCCAGGGCAAGGAAACAGAATTTGACGTGATGCCCAATTCCATTGCTTCTTCTTGGAGAAAACTAAGTAATGATATTAAGTTGTTTTGACAAGTAGCTTTTCATTTCTTAAATGTTTATTCCACAGTATAACTTAACGCTCTGACCTACTAGAGAAGTAATCTTCATGACACTAACTTGCATAAATAAAGGCCAAAAAAAAAAGAAAGAAAGTAAGAAGGAAAGAAAACCCACAAAGAACTTTCTCTTGAATTCGGGGCACATCATTGAAATTCAATATACTTCTCAAACAGAAATAGATAAAAATCACATGCATATATTGCAGTTTTTCATTTTTAAAGCCGTTGGTTTTTACATTGTAAAAAGCTGCAGAATCCTCTCTCCTCCTGCCCCTCAAACTCTACTTCCTGCTAAACTCTAAAATTAAAAAGAAAATTAAATGGAGCTTCTCAAGTAGCAGTAGGGGTGGCAAGATGGGAGAATCCCTCAGACACCTCCCCAAGGCTCCCAGCTACCGCACAGGGACCCTGTGGGCATATCTGCAGAACCCTAGAGCTTTCAGGAGAAGTTTTGAAACCACAGCTCAAAAAAATCATGTTGGAATAACATTTTGACAACTCTTCCTTAGAAAAAGAGAACAACCAGTAAAACTGACCTTTTGGATTTACCAATATTAACAAAAAATAATAGATTCAGTCCTTCCTTTCAGCCAAGAACACTCATGTCCCAATCAAGGAATTACTGAGAATATTCTTTACAATGTAACAGTAAAAAATAGCCCTTCCTCAATAGGTTAGATATGAAAAGTTCCAAGTGCTGAGGGTCAAAGGCACTTGCTCTGTGTCATTCCTCCCATGGTCCTCGTGCACCAGTTGCGGTGGGGTAGCTCTAAGGGCAATTCCGTTCTGAAAGGGCAGACACCTCATCTTCCTTCTAGCCTGGTACCAAGCATAGCACTTTGTTGAATTAACAGATGAACTTTCTGAAGTCTTATCTCTGGCTTATACTTCTCCTCAATCATGTAGTCTTTCCGTTGGGTTATGAATATTCCTCATTTTTAAATTTCTTTTAAAAAGTGCTTCCTCATTGGTACTTTGAAATGTACAGCTTTTTTTTTCTTTCTATTTAATGTTGAGGTGTGTTGAAACTCCGGGAGTGGGATTTAGGATCATCTGGAAATCAGTTTCCTCATTTTTATTTTCATGGTTCATAAAAATAGTCCATTAATCAGGGTGAAGCCCAGAAATGTATTACAATTGTAGCAGGGGTCTTCAGAATGGCTCCTAAAATCCAAAATTTAGAAAAATATGCAAAATAAGTAGTATTCCTCCTGTGTGCAAGGCACACTACTTTGGTAACCCAATGAGGTCTTAGTTAAGGCCCCTGTCCTCCAGGAGTTTATAATCTCTTTAGGCAGATAAAACAGATAAATAAACTATGACCAACAGTTAAGTAGAAACATTCATGAGAATAATTCTCATTCCTGTGTTTCTGTGAGTCCAGAGAGTTTTGTAAATTAACTTGGGGGAGGTCCTTTTGAGCCACTATACCATTTTCTTTACTTCAAACCAATCTGCAACCTAGTACCAAATCAGATATTCCAATAACAGATATTCCAAGTTAATGATATAGGTAAATTCAAGGAATTCAAACGTAATGATGCTGTTTCATTGGGTCCCTGAAGCCTCATATTCACATTCATAACCACATAGGTCCTGAAGACCTTAGACAACTGGGCTGAAGATCTAAGCAAAAGGAAACTGGATTCCAGGACTTGTCTCTCTTCTTTGGAATAGAGACCTTGGGAAGAAAATATACTTTTTATTACCCACTCTACATCCCTGGCACCTAGGACAGTGCCTAGATAGCAGGTGCTCCTTAAATATTTGTTCATTGAAAGAATAAATGAATGAACTGCTGTGGTCCCCAGATCTGCTATCTGTCCTTGTAACCCTTAGGGGGGAATTAGTAAATTTCAAATGACATCTACTTTGATAGACAGCTAGAAAATATTGGGTGGTATTTAACAATGATTAGCATCTGTAACATGGGTATAAAGAAGGAAGTGCTTTGGGGTTAGAGTTAAGTGGTGGGAGGAGATTATTCAGGAACATCAGGCATTGAAAGTATTTTAAACTATTCAGTATTTGTGTGTTTGGAATGCATATTTTGATGTAGATTGGTTTTGAAGTAAAGCAAATGGTATGGTAGCTCATAAGGACCTCCCCCAGCTTCATTTGTCTTTTACAAACCTCTCTGGACTCACAGACACATAGGAATGAGACTTGTTTTACTTATATGTTTCATTTAGGGGGTGGCTCCAGTGAGGAATAAGGAGTGGCATAAAAACAAGAACATAGATGGGTGAGAGTTTGTTTCGAGGCCTGAGGTGAGTACCTGACTAAGTTTTATGATCTGCTATTATCTATGGCAAATGTGTAAATTTGTATATTGTGTTCATAATGACTGCTTTCAGCCTTGCAGTTATCAACTGCCATTATGAGGAGCTCTTATCATTTCAAAAGTAAATTCAAACCACAATAGTTAGCCTTAGAGGCAAATGATTAAACAGATGCATTAGCATGTATGAACGTATATAATTAGTCTGTATGTATATTACATGTGTATTTCAGCATTTCTTTTGTGTCAAGAACTAGATCATTTGTACCTTCAAGTCAGTAATTTTTCATTTATTTATTCAACAAATATTTACTGAGTGTCTACTGGGACGATGAGGCATTGGGGCTCAATGATAAGTAAGTCAAATATGGTCCCCATCCTCATGTTACTTTTAGCCTAGAGGAAAGTCTAATAAATGAACTGTTGTATAAAGTGGCTCACTATATGAAGTGGTGTACTATGGGGAGTATAGGTTACTTAGTGATACATTGGAGGAATAGCTAGTCTGTGCTTAGAATTGGGAAAGCTACCAAGAGAAAAGTAGTGTATATAAACTGAGGTTGGAAAGATGAGAAGGAGTTGATATGTCCTTTAAGAATCCGTAAAGCACCCAGCATGGCATTGTACATAGACTGGATACTGAATGATTTTATTTTACTTAAATTTTTTTCAAGAGCTTGCTGCAGAGCTAAGGTCTGCATGGCATTGGAAGAGATTCAAGGGAGTGTAAGACTTCATCCCTGTAATCAAAATAGTTGAGAGAAAAAAAAGTACTCTAATCGCTTTATACACAGAGGATGTTATTCATAACTGCATGCATAGTATAGACAATGAATATTGAAGAACATTCAGAAAATGAGAGATTGAAATAAGGGTGAAGTGAAAAAGTGGATGTGGGAGGTAACATAAGGAAAAGAGACTTGAGATGAGCTACAGGAGAGGTAGAATTGATGGGGAAGGACTTGGCATTGGGAATCAATTTGGCCATGTAGGGGGATAGCTAGGGAGAAGATCTGAGGTTCAGTTTGGCAGAAGGTAGATACTGAGCTACAGTTTTGACTGAATCTTACAGACCGTGGTGTTCAGTTATAGGTTCCTGAATACTGAGAATAGCAAAGACAGGTCATTAAGTTGCCAACAAGACAAATCACTCCTTCTCAAACCAAATCTCCATACCTTCTTCCTCTTGATGGGCCGTTTGCTTGATTGACATTTTGCACAACAGTGAATCTTCAGGGGCCTCTGATACAAAAGTGAGCTGTTAATTGTCTGCTAATAGTAAAACAAGAGAGAGAAAGAATAAGGAGAGAGAGAGAGAGACCTTAGAAGTTAAAGGTTTCGCTGCCCTTCCCGTGAAGAAGGTAGAGGGAGCTAGAAGCTTTGCCTTGTCAAGGTTGTTCTATCATTCTCTCCAATTCCCATATTCCTGCTTCTACCCCCTTTCTAATCCTTCAAGTCTACTACAGCAGTGAAGCCAAGTCACAGATTCATACCACCTTATCTTATATCCCTACTACTAAAAAAGAGACATCGATTTTTGAAGGAATGAGGATGTGGCCAGAGGAAGGAGCCCAAAGATGCAGGTTGTTAAGTACTGAGAATCTAGAAAAACTGAGAGGGGACAGGATTTACGATCAATCCTTATTTATAGTAAAATTAGAGGCTTTAGATTTTAAGAGCAAGGAGATACTCATTGAATATGAATGGCCTCAGTTGTCTAAGGAAAGTAGGTCACGTCCATGTATGGCTGCCCTCTCTAATTTGCAGCCCTGCAGGGTCTCAGCATATGCAGTTCCTTCTGCCTAGAATGCTTCCCTGCTCACCCACTCCTACATTTTTGTCTGGCTTTCTCCTATTCAGGATTCACATTTTAACTTAAATGTAGCTTCTTGAGAGAGGCCTTCCATGACTCCTGTAGGTCCCTTTCATTATTCTTTTTCATAACACACTGTGTAACTTATCTTTCAGAGCTGTTATCAAATGTGTATTTTACATTCACTATCTCTGACTTCTGCTGGACTGTGAACTCCATGGAGACGGAGTATTTTTACTGTGGAGCCAGTACCATGCCTGGCACAGAAGGTGGCCCACCTAAATGTTATTGAGTGTATACATATGTCCACTGCTGCATGTAAGGGTGTGGAGTTCGAGGCGAGAAACTATGGGACATTGTCATAGCCTGTGAGGGAGTCAGTCTATGGACAGTGATCAAAGAATTTTCTGCAGTTGTCAGAAAGCATGTCAGAGTCAGCATTACAAACCCTGAGGTCAGAGTTCAGGAAAGCTGGCTGGGCAATATTTCAGGGTTGCTGACTTCCTGACATGAATTCCAACATAGGGTCTACATTTCCTATATTCTAACAGTGTTCATGTATCCAAAAGTTCCTGTCCTTTTATCTAGTAATTTTGTAACATATGACAGACTGGAAAATATTCTGAATCAAGTATTCAGATTAGAGAATTCTGAATTTACCAACCAATAAGTAAATCAAAGAGGATTTTTACCCATTAATGAGCTTTTGCTTTTAGTCTTTAACTAAAGAAAAGGAATAGTGTCCTGACCGGGGTTTTTGCCACAGATGAAGTCAAGATATCAGAGCTATTCACCTGCTTGTGTGGAGCCATAGGATTTGCGTTCAGAGGATTCCTCCTCACAATGTTTTCATAGCTTCTCGTTTTCAACAGATATTCCACACCACTCATCACTCATCCTCCGTGTCAGAACCTTATCAGCATCCAAGCTAAGGCTGCCTCTAGTGGATGAAGAGTTTCCCAGCATACCTAAAAAGGCATCAATCATTCTTCATTCTTAGTGTTCAAACTTGCTCATCAGTTAGTAACAACACTTCCTGCAGCCTTGAAAATTATTTCTGAATAAACACAGGGCCGAGAAGAGCTGAAATGATTGACAGCCTGTAGCTCCTCCAGTGCTCTATGTTTCAAAGCCAGTGTGGATGCAGATGTCTCATTACCAGCATTTGCATGTCACTTAATGCAGCTGCTACCAAGAGAGGAACTGCATGGGCTAGATTGTCGAGCATCCTAATGGGGGAGTTGTGCCTGTAGCCGACATTCTAGAGCACTCTGAACCAGAGCTGAGATTTGAGTAGGAGAAGAGTTATCACTTGTAGGTCAGGTAGCTCACAAAATTGTGATGTGGAAAAGATTTCTTTCCAGCAATTATATCCCTTTCTTTGCGTTTTCTTTCCAGATCCCCACAACCAAAGCAAGCCTCCCCAGTGAGATATGTATAAGCCTTCTGAAAAATAGAACAAAAAAAGTATCCTTCCGTCACTTTCCGCACCAAGGATTAATCACTGCCACCCCACTCCATTCTCCTCTTGAACTTAGAGCCGCTTGAGCAGAGATGGAAGTGGGATTGGGTGGGATTGAAGATAAGAGGTTAGGAGAAGGAAGGGTAATGGACCAATTAAATAAGCTACTTCCTGATAATGGCTAAGATCTGATCAAGAGTTTTTCTTTCCAGGCATCTGATAACTTAATTTGGTGAAATTACCTTTCCTGAAGGGGCATTAAGAATTTTGCAGCTGGTTTGAGGGGGATATTTCTGGGATAGGCTAGGCTTTGAAGTTCTTTCAGTCATTGAGGGAGGTGTCAGTCTTCTCTGCCTGTGAATGCCAACTGCTGTATTTGCATAATTTGGAAAGACAGTGATGGCTATCTTCTGTTTTTAACTGATTCTGTATAGGATTTCATCAGATTCTGCCACTGTGTAAGGACATTCAGTTTTCACTTGGGCAGTGGCCACAAGCCTATTGGCATGGAGGAATGATCACAGAGCTCAGCAATGCATAGCTAACAGTCAAGCTCACAGCTCAAGCTCAGGGAAATTTCACCCATGTGATCATGGTGTTGTCCCCAACACCTGGAAAACAGCCTGAGGCCTAACAACTATTTGCATGGTAGGATTTTCATGGCAATGAAATTAGTAAGGCTACCAGTTCACATGCAACTGGCCCCACTAGGTTTTTAACTCACTGAGAACTGGGACTATGTCCTGTTTACCATTGTCTTGAAAGAGACTAGCACAGTACTGAGCTTGGAGGAAGTTAATGATAAATAAATGAACAAAGGGACTTTCCCCTCTCTTTGATTCTCCTCTTCTCATCTCCTCCTTCCTCTCATTTGCAACTCTTTGCTCTACACCTGCTCACAATGCATGCACTCATGCTACCACCAAATCTGAGTGCCACAGAATTTCACATTTCATAGGTATTCAATTGAGTGAAATACAAAGATTGTCTTTATTGACAGCATAGTGATCTGAGTGGATGCCTTCATATGGCTGTTCGGGGCAGAAGCAAGGAAAACAACAAAACAGGAACAAGCAGGAATAGAGAACACAGTGCTCATGGAAAATACCAGGGCCATCACTCATAGTGTCTTGAGACTGAGACTAATGGGGTGAACCCAGAAGGTTAAAATGCTTTGGGTTTAAAACTTTAGTTTTTGCATGGGAATAAGATGGTTCTGAAGCTCTAACATCAAAAATATGATTTGTTCATTCATTTGTTCCTTTCGAAGTATTACAGTCTTTCTCAATGCTAGACACGGTCTTGGACAGTAATGATCTGAAATGAATAAAACAAGATTCCTGTCTAAAAGTTGCTCGTAATCTAGGGAAGCCATATATGCGGTGCATTAACAAAAAGATTAGCACGGGGAGAAAAGGCATCACAGAGCATGATATTCATTGTCATTTAGCTCTTTACCCAGTCTCGTGGGGCAGACACTGAACCAGGACCAAGCCTCCCTAGTTACACCATCATTCTGGGGGGTGTAGCTGTGGAATTTTCTTACAGTCGTGTCGTCAAGAACATGAGTCTTTGAAGACTGTAGGTGAGCTGAGTCCATGACCCATCCAATTAATGCATAGAAAGTAAAAGACATTGATGAATAGGAAGAGCTTTTCCAAAACTTAATTAAAATATCTCAAACCTTAATGTGGATCAGTTTTGGTGAGTTCACAAGAGTAGCAAGATACAGAATGGAAGGCTCAGCAAGAGATCTTAACGCAAATAACAGTAGGATATATACACTAGGGGCAAATAAACAGAAAGAAGGCACATGGGGACATGAAAGGAAACAAATCTCCAGAGATAAGAAGAGAGCCTCACCACGTGAACCATCTGGCAGGACCGTATCAACAAGCTCTGCTCTGTTTCCTATTGGCTTCTCATAGTCTATTTTTCTCTCTAGACTCTTTCTTTAAAAAGAAAATCCAGATTTCCAGGCTTGGGCAGAGTGTTGGGAAGGAATGACAGGAGGCAGGCGCTGTCAAGGAAAGACGTCCTCTCTGGAAGGAAGTGAGGGCCAGAAGGGAAGGCTGGCTCCTCGAGGCACGTCTCCTTGCTGTCACTCCGGGTGTCTGTTCCCTCCCACTCCTGTGCGCACTTTCCTTCCTGGCACCGTGAGGATTTAGGAGAGTCACGACAAAAATCCTGTCATGTGCTGGAAAAGAAGAAAAAGTTTTAGATCTTTGCCTTTTCACAGAGGAAGAGTTTCATGGAAATTACTGTGCAATTTTAGATAAGAGCTTTGCCTTTGTTAAAGTTACTCTATCCTTCTCGTCAAGTCACCACCCTCTCTGCTTCTACTACCTGAACAAACAAAACAATACCACCCACCCACCCCAACACGCACATCGCCTTTACACACACATGGGCGCGTGGGCGCACATACACAACACGTAACTTGGTTGGCAGCCAGCACCATCTATCCCAGGGCCATCTCTAAGGACTGTAGATTTTTCTTGGACTGGCTTCAGATATTTCCCCTCTGATCATCCACTGGTGACGTTTTTCTCCGATGATTCCTCACCTCCTCCCTTGGCTCTCATTAATGAACTGCTCCTCAGTCTGAGACCAAACGTGAATCCTTGTGTTTGGCTGTAGAGAGGATTATGACACTTTGCAAACACACACGCTCATACGACGGAGGAGAATATCTTGGGTGACACACAGGCAATGGAGGTCAACTAAGAAAACCAATTAAAAAAAAAACCTGTTGAAGCAAGTAACGTAAAGAGAAAAGAGGGGCAAGTAGGCTGATTATTTGGTGACATTTACTTATTCCCAACATGATATTTTAAAAGACAAACATAGAAAATGGAACTTGTTATTTAATTGAGGTTCAGGTATTTCAAAGCTTGCTTATCTCTCCAGCCCGTGTGGTGTTTCCATGGTGTTCCTTTTCTGCTTCTATTAGTCTGGAACGTGGGCAGCAAGTTGATGAACATTTTTAATGAGTAAATCCTTTTCTATACACCAAATTTTATAGATAATTAAATCTGATTTATAGGGCAGGTTTCAGCCACAGTTAAAGAGGGAGGAAGGAATGCAAAGAGGAGAGGCTCCATTACTGGTGCTCTAAGTGAGACTCTAAGAGGGCTCTGTTTTGTTTTTATAACCTTCCCAACAGGCACTTCGCAGGGCTTTGCAAAGTGAGGTTTCTGATGCACAGTAAAGCTCAGTGATGGCTTTGCCATGGGTTTTGTTTGTTTGTTTTGGGCTTTTAGGCAAAGACTTTTCCTTGCCAAAGAAACAGATCCTGAGCTTTGTTCCCTGTTCTCCCACTTTTACTCCAACCTATGCTAAAAGTTATGCATAAAAATCCTCAGAGAACAATGCTAAAGAATTTGCCCTTTCAGTATACATTTGTTAAGTATCTTCTATGTAGCAAACACCATTCTAGATGCCAGAAACACAGCAATCTACAATAGAGGCAGTTAATATTCATTACATGTGACATGAAATAGACTCAGGAGAAAAAAATGCAAACAAAAGGCAGTGTAACCCTTATAAGGAAATTGAGACCAGAGAGGGTAAGTGGTGTGGCCAGCATCACACAGCTTGTCTGTCATTGGTGCAGTTGGGTCTAGAGGTCATCTCCTGACTCCTGGACCACACTCCTCTTAAGCACATGTTCTTTTGTCATTTGTGTAATACATTAAAATCAACAAAAAACAGCAATTGCTTATGTTTTGAAGTGCCTAGCACAGTACTATACTAAGTAACTCTACGAATTGCCCTTGAAACACTATGGGTAATAGTTAAGTACAATCTCATTTCGATGGCCATGTAAGTTTCTAACAGCTCCTGTCTTCCTTTATCTGTAGTCCTTAATAAGTTGAAAATTTTGTGTTAGTTGGAGTTATGGGTCCTGAAATATTGGGCACTGCTGAAGTTTAAACACAAAGTTTCGTCAGTCACGGTTCCCTATGTGGACTCCCCTCGGAAGAGTGCGGGCTCAGACAGGTTTCTCAAGGCCAAGGTCATGCCCATCCTCAATCATCCTCATCAACGGATTACTGAGCGATACCCATGTGAGATAACTCATATCAGACTTTAAAAGATAATTAGTCCTCTGAAGTGAACTTAAATGGCACACGGCCCAACTTCACCCTAATGCTTAACTTAAATTAAGATGTCAGGAAACATATATGTCTACAGGCAACCTGCTTGCATCTTATTTTTCCTTTGAACTTTTTTTTATTTGCACATAACAGAAAACACATCATATAGAAAATGAAAGTCCTATGCCTAGACAGAAGCATTAACAATAGAATGATGCACACTGTTCCAATTTTCATATATGTTTGCTGGCATGGGACCACACACACAGTGCTGGCTGTAATACCTTAAATACTCCATGGTGTATTTTGTCTGCCTTTTCATGTCTGTGTATATAAGTGCATGTTTATATTTTTTAATAGCTGTGTATTATTTTCTGTAAGGCTGAACAATAGTTTATTTAACTAATCTCTACTTAATCAATATTTGGGATATTAGCAGTTACTCTATATCTCCAATGAATGCTATGAAGTTCATTCTTGTTTATACTTTTTTGTGAGCTGTACTCACTAATCCAGAATTCATGGTTTTGTTTTCAGATCTGAAAGTTAAAGCACATGGCTTGATATACACACCCACATACAGACTACACAAATGTTAATATAATCTATATACTATATATAACAAAATTAATAATTATAATATAATGCAACAAACATATAAATATATATATTATAGATAACATATGTATGTACATATTCATTTCTTCTCATAGGCAGAAAACTATCCCACTAGATTTTGAAGGCAGTTAGCAAACACAAAGAAATCCCAAAATTATCTACTCTTCTTCCTTGAAAATTTTTCCAATTGTGAAATGAATAAAACTACATTTTGTATCAGTTGACTGGGCTATGTTATTTAAAGCTGGGTAAGTGAGGTGGAGGCTATTAGCAAAATTGATTTAAAATGTAGCAAAGATTAAAAAAAAATTCTTCATGTATCAAGCTGCTATTACTCTAAGTCAATTAAACCAATTTCCCTCAAGGAAAAACCTGAGGACCCAAATTCCTTTATTAGTAAGATGTTATTAAAATGTCTCTGTGGTTTATTGATTTCTTTAGTTCTGCTCCTTTAAGAATATGGGAATCACTAACAGAACTGAGACCAATACAAAATGCTTGGAAATGCTTGTCAAAATTGTATTTAGAAACAATAAAAGTAATGTGTCAATACGCTGGGTTGGTTAGAAACTTTTCTCTCACAATACTTCTCATTCTAACCAGGTATTCCCATCACTTCCAATTGCCCATCTCAGGTTAGCCCGCATAAAGATTAATTTTTAAGTTTCTTGAGGAAGAAAGCCTGGGATTAAAATTTGGTGGATTGTTCCTTAGATCTTTCTTCCTGCTGGTATCTTCTCACTCTTAGGCTATCTTTCGTTTGGAATTTGTCTTCCTCTTTGTGGTCATCCCTTGGCCTGGAACAATGGGATTGTCATGTTGTCTATACTCTTTGTTGTAATGCAAGTCTGATATTCAGGATAGCCTTCTCTATGCTGCAACTCTCGAGTCTGTCCTAGCTCCACTTTCTTGAATGAAGACTTAGATTCTAAAATGGTCAGCAAGAACCCTTGAATATAGTTGGTATAAAACCTTATCTAAGAGATGAGGAAACTAAGCCCAGAGCATTCTAGAATCTTGTCTAGACTTATCTAGAATCTTGCCACAAATAAGAATTAGAACCAGAATTCACATCTGCTGACTCCAGTCATTTCAGTCCAGCCGTCAACCTCTCAGGGTTTCACACCCTTCTCAAGGCTGTTGGCTCATGCACCTGTATCCACCTGCATTCCTCACGGACCTGGCCCCTAATTCCGGCCTTCTCACCAAGAACTATTGCTGCTTGTATTGTCTGACCAAGAATAGTGATTACTCCTTATTGCGGGATGAAGCAGACAGAGCAATAGGTTTTTAAGTCATCTATTTAAATGTCAGTGGTTGTCCTGTGAGTAAAACATTCTGAACCTCTGATTGGTGCCCTCTGTCTCTGGAGCGTTCATGCTCTTGCGGGAGATGAGCCCTGGGTATTATTTTCTGCTTTAATATCTGTGGGAATGCTTAGTACCCCAAGTTCAGCTATTCAGGAAACATTGTATGTTTTTAAAGGAGTTGATCTAAATGAACATGTCTAATAATAAAGCAGCACACTTTCTTTTATTTTTTGCTCGATGTGTGGCTTCTCAATACTATGTTAATAGCATTGCTTTTATGAATCTGATGGATAATGGTTTGAAACTGGTTCTCACCACTTGCTAACTGCATGATCTCGGACTACTTAACCTCAGTAAAGTTCAGTTTACTCCTCTGTAAAATGGAGATAATGATACCTGTTCTGGAAAGTTGTTATGAGAATTCAGTGAGATAACATGTCCATTTAGTGCCCAGCATGGGGCCTGGCTCATTTGCTCTCTTTCTTTCCTTCTCCTTTTCTTTTTTTTTTACCACCCAAAAGCCCCTGTCCAAGAGAAGGGGTGGGAGAGAGTTGTGAAAGTTTAAAGACATCAGTTTTAGTTTTTCTTTTTTTTTAAATCAAGAGGATTTTGCTGAAGACATTGCATTATAAATGGACTTCTCGAAAGCCACTTGTATCAGTAGTCTGATCACTTATTCCTTGATGAGAAATATTTTGGTCTATTAGCACAGGAAAGATTAACTGCACATTAATCAAAAACTTCATGAGGGGTGGAAGTGTGCATATATCACAGAAACTACCACAGACTGGGAAATGTGCATTTGTGTATCAACTTTGGTGCCTGACTACTCAGTTAAATTCCATATGTGCTATTTTTTTTTAAAGAGAAGTTTATTTTATTTTATTTTACTTACATTTTCCCCCTTCTCCTAGGCAATTAATTTCTTGCTGGGACTGTGCCTTGAAACAGTAGGAGAAAATCAGTTGCTAGAAGTGTATTTCTAAATTAGCAATCATCTCAGTGACGTGTGCACTTAGTCAATGTGTTTATTTCTTGGGTATTGTGTGTTTTCTAAAAATACCTAGAGAAGGCTCTGTGTATTTTGGTAATTCCTTGGAAGCTGAAACAGAGCATGATAAAGGCTGACAGAGTTTGCCATTTGGGGATTCTTACCATTCTGGGCTAGGCAAGGGGTAGGTCTTACCAAAAAAAAAAAATGATTCTGTCTCCAGTTGGAAATCCTCCTCTGGCTTGTAGAAGGATCTACTCAAAAACTTTGGTTAAAAAGTCTAGCTAGATTCAGGTGTCACTACCAAAAATAGTCCATCTATGAAGGCTTTGAAGGGAAGCCCTGTGGAAAGCTCAGTAGTCACAAAAATAAAAGAGGCTTCACTGGGTGTAAATTCCCTGTCAGGGGTGGAGAGCTGTTATTTAGCTATTTACTAGTATGCCATTATATCAGCATATAATGGAACAGTTATCAGGAAACATTGATGCAGGGCTAGAGGCGTTGTGTGTGTGTGTGTGTGTGTGTGTGCGCGTGCCCAAACGCCTGTTTAATCTGTTTCACTAAGCTCCCAACCATCCACTGTCAGAATTCTCTTCCCTATTTTTGCCTTTTCCCCAAGGCTCACTGGTACCCTGACTGTGTACAGAGTAGTTTTAGAGATGCAAGAGTGTATCAGAAACTGGGGAAGTGTAAGTTGTGAGTCTCTAAGGAAAGCTGTATTGGGTTTATAACCCATTTGGAAATGTAGCCACAATTTCATTTCATCCCAGAGACCTCCATGGAGCAGTAACAGGGGAGAGGAGGAGGATTCATCTAATTTCTCTGATGTAAATTTAAAATTTCTCCTGACAGTTTATGCTGGAAGATTGAGGCTTGAATACATTATCCCAAAGAATTTCTGCAGTTGCCCAGAAATGTGGGGCTGGAGAGAGCAGATGCTTGGAAATGCCGTTGACATTTCCAAGTTTTTATAGCCCTGCTACATAGCCCACCAACTCCAGCATGCTTCACACATGGAGAAGGATCATTTGTCATTTTGATGCCAGGATGATACTCACAACTCTAAACGAAACGGATTACTTCTTTCTACCTCCTGCTTGGACAAAGCAGAGCCATTTCAGGCATTTATTGGTCTCCCTGTACATGCCTGAATGGCAGGTAGTATCAGTATTTGCTCTGTGGCAGTGGAAATGAGGGTCTCTGAAACTACTCATGATAGCAAAAACTACAAGTTTCTGTCATGCTCTATTAGGGCATGATTTATTTGGCATAAATGACTTCATTGACAAACATACAAGAAGTCATTAAAAGTGCACTTCATTTTGAAGCAGCAGTCAAAGAGGTGATATACAACTATACACACCATTCTTGTATTTAAACAAAAGTATTTACCTGAGCAAATCAGCAGCTTACCAGCTCTAAAAATCTGGACAACTTCGCAGACAGTACAAGTTGGCATTTTGAATTGTAAACATTATAGTCAGAAAATCTCTATGGCAGATCTCTCTGCTTTCCGGGAATCATTTCTTTATGTAATACTTAACCCTTGAGTATCACCAAAGAATATATTGAAGTCATTACTTATATTTTGGCTACTGGATAAATGAGAGTGGCCCAGGATCTGCTTAGAATCAAGTTTTTATGTCTCTGGAAACCTAAAGATAACAGCAAGATCAATCTCCAAATATTTATTGAATGCAACTCTAATAAAAAGGCATTCTGGAAGTCACATTGCTTTCTCTGACCTGCGTGTCTAGAAGGTTCTGTGATTTAACATATCTGTCAAATGCACATGAGACCCCATCAGGGCAAATTTTGTTTGTTTCTATTGTTTATACAGAAGTTGTTATCCTATGCCTTGGAATTAGGGATTCTTAGAGCAGGTGCCCCTGGGACCCAGCCAATGGGCAGGCAGGCAGGTTTCCACTGGGAGGCTGGAATTTGTGCCAGAGTCTTATATAAGAGATAAGGATATTTTTTTGTCAACCCAGCCATCTCAGAAGCTGCCTGTGCTGCTGAAATTACCCCTGCATAATCTTTTATCCACCTGTGACCTACCCCATAGCCATTGGATAGGATCATTGGCTTTGAACAGGACAGCTGGGCTGCTTGGTTCCCACCTGGAAGTTTGGTTCTATTTTCAACCCTCGGGCCAATGCTGGTCCTGGGCAGGTGGAAGGCAGTTGCTCAGAGGCTCAGCATTTGGTCAGTCTTGTTGACGTTCTGTATTAGTTATCACCTTCCTGGTGAATAAATTCATTCTTGAATCTCAATTCCAGTAACTGGGATAAACCCTGGTGCTGCTGTTTACTGTCTGCTTCTGCCTAGAATTTTATATCCTCTGCTGCTATGATCTTGTCCTGCCACCTGAGTCATTTTATGGACCCGAACCTTAGTGCCTGTGGTTGGCTCCTTTCACCTGTTGCCAGACCTCCCTGACACCGGGTCTGTCCACTCTCCCCTGGTGCCCATTCGCCATCTGCCTGGCCTTTCTCTTGCCCATTTCCTGCTGTTGGGAAGGTGTGTCGCCCTCCATGTCTATAGCTATGGTTAGAACATAGTTCGCTAACAACAAATAAGCAAAACGTTCTAAAAACCAAGATCCAAATTTAATTTGTCCTAGCCTCTAGCAGGCCCTGGGTATGAAATACATTGTTTATGACACATCGTAACACAGAATAATTGTATCAAAAGTTCAAGCTTCTGAGGTAGTTGTCCAGCAGGAACAAATGAACTAATGCAGTAGCATCTGTATCCAAAACATGAGTGCGGATTAAAAGTTCTGTGAAGATGAAGTGTATGTAATCAAGTAAAATGATTTTAATAATTCGGAGGATGTTTGCAGACTGACTTTACCAGAGTCAGATGGTGGCTGTCTTTCAGCATGCCAAGGGGCATTTATTAAGTGATGGGAAACCTTAAAAGAGAGATGTAATAGCTCCTGCTTCCGGGAGAGGAGAGAGGGATTGCAAGGCCCTAGCGGGGAACTGCTACAGCAGAGTTAGATAGGAAAGAGTGCTTTGGGGGAACCTGTGTGTTTACAAAGAAAAGTGAGAGCAAGGCTTACAGGAGCAGGGAGGAATTGAGCATGGGTTAAGGGCCTGCTGAAACCACGATTTGAAAAGGATTAGGAGGAAGGATAGGAGAGACAAAATAAAAAAGACACATGATTAGGGAGTGACAGTGAGGGCAGGAGTGGGGGGTGCAGGAAGGGGAGGGAGACAGCAGAAACCAGGAGGAGCTGACTGTCCCGGAATTTGGTTTAGGGTGATGAATAATAGGGGAGGCATCAGAGGTAAGAAACATATTCAATGGTCTGAACCAGGGTGCTCCCCAGTTCAGTACATGAAGCAGGCCACCCCTAATGTGCTTCCTCAAAGTCAAAAGGTTTGGGGCCCAGAAGGGAAAAGATATGTTTATTCATAGGTGTAGGGATATGAAGGAGAAGTCTTGATTACTGCCTGGCAGAGATATGAGGGAGGGAAGACTCAGAAGAAAGCCAAGGCTAGGTCTTAGGTGGGGCAGACCGACAAGAGACAGAAGCCATGTGAGTCTACAGACTGTGGGAGTCAGGCTCTTGCCAGAGTAACCAAGAAATGAAAGCCCACATTTATTACTGGCTTTTAACACTTTTTGCTTTATGCCTCAAGAGTCCCTCATGCAGCAGGACGGTGTGAGCTTTAGTCACAAGGCCTTAGCTTGCACCCCAGGCTCTACCTTTTATAAACTGTGTAATCTTGAACTAGTTATTTAATCTCTACCTACCTTAGTTTCTCCATCTGTGAAATAGTAATGGTATCTATTTCTCTGAATTTCTGTAAGGATTAACTGAGATAATGTTCGTAATAATATTAAGGGTCTCTATTAACATGAGCCTTTGTTTGCATTAGACCTTTAGATTGGGAGTGCGGTGTATGTGGCAGTCTATTGCACGGCAGGATGCCAAGGAATCGTTCCTCTCCCTGGGAGAAAGCCAGCCGTCCAGCTAAACCTTTGAGCTTGTATTATTTTGATAATTTTGGACACTCAAATGGTAGAATGGGTTAGGATCTTCATATATTATTTCACCACGTATTCAACTCACTGAATACAACAAATTATGAAAAAATTTAAACTAGGTATCACATGTAATACCACATCGAGCAAACACATTCCACTTGAAAATAAACTAGAATGTTCATGTGTTGAATTCTGCAAAGGTTAATTTCATGTCAATGATCAGTAAGATAATAGATGGTGCTGAAGGAATTGCGAGGCTGTAATACACTTGAGGTGCCAAGGCAATTGACTAGTGGAAGCTAGGCCAAGGAAATACTCAGCATTGGGTATGTTTCAGAGTTACAGATCTATTTATAAGATTTTCATATATCGTTTAGCTTATTCCCTTCACAATTCTAAGGTGTTTTTTTTTTTGGAAGATGAAGCCAAAGAATTGTTGAACACCAAAAATTCAGCATTTTGTCCAGCTGGTATTCTTGACCAAAATGGTCAGGTCAGCTTGTACCAGGTGATGATGACATTACTTCCTGGGTATGGGTCAGGCCCTGCTGGGAAGAAGTGCTAATCCTTTTTAAGTCTTGCTATGTTATCTTGTTTCTTTGCCTAATGTAGTCAAAAGCAGTAGGCGCCCTTCCAAGAATCTATTTGTAATTGTTTCTAGAATCTCTTTTTAGATTATATACTTAAACAATTAAAAGTATTTCCTGAAAGCAAAACAAATCTTTGAAGCGAATGGTTTTAAGATGGGCTCCCTGGAGAATACCTCAGGGTGGTGTTGGCTGATTTCCCATAGTTAGGCTGTTCTACGGGCATAAATGCCTTGGATCTCCTCGTGGTAGAGTCTAGTTCCTTACTAAGAGGCTGCATATGCCTCTTTCAAAAACTGATGGAAGGTTTGTCTCTAAGGTAGCCGTGCAGTGTACTGAGCCTGCAGCTTCCGGGGACACCATCTGTGTGATGATCCAGGCGTGGTGGCCTCCACATGATGGGAAAAAGCTTCATTGTTACTGTCTTGACCGCCCGCCACAGCCAAGATTAGCTCCCATTTGGCACTCTTGGCCCGTTTTCTAATTCTCTGCACAAGGCTGTAAAATCCTTCGATATCTTTCCACGAACCCTCTGAAATGCCCTATGAATTCCCAGGTTTGTTTGTCGTGAATGTCAAACTCCCCAACACCAGATGATGTGGCTTGCTATGCCTTTTTGTGAGATTTATTTAGAAATATTCTCTATACCCTTGTAAGATGGTGCCACCACTCATATTCTGACCCTGAGTGGTGTATATGAACCTAAGTGTGGATCTCAAGAGCATGCATTCTGGTAATAGTAGAATTCATAGATTGTTGTCAAGAACTTCCAGATTTTTGCAGTATGGACAATATATATTTGCTTCTCTGTACTTTCAACTCTGTAGCAACTTGAGTACATCCATGGAGCTTTATTTTCCAGCTGCCCTCACAATTCCACCTCGGAAGTATATTGAAATGACCAAAAAGTAAACTACAATAATAATAATAATAATAATAATAATAATAATAATAATAATAATAAGGAAAATTTGCATCAATACAGAAACTAGGGAGTAGTACCATTTCCCTGCCAGGTACTCTGACTGAACTAACTATAATATAAGATGGAATGAAATCAAAAGAAGTCATTGAAAGTTGGTATACAACTCTCTTCTATAATCCAGCAGGCAGTAAAGTGTCCTGGAAAAGAGTGAAGTATCTGGTAGAACCAATTAACACCTTCTAAATGTAGTGGACCACGGAACAGATGGGAGCATTTCCCTTACAATTTTTTCTGACACATTTAGGTGTAGCTGCAACGAGAAGTTCTGAGATTTATGCAAATAGGCACACTCTAGGCAATGCAGAAGTAAAACAAGATCCTAGCTGAACACCAGCGGCTACATTCCCGGACCCAAGGGCAGCATCAGAAAGTGGGCCTGCGTGGCCACAAGAGGTAAATAGAAGGGAGAATGGGACAGCAGAGGGCTGAGTATAGCTGAGTGGGGCAGCTCTCCTAAGCATCTGCTTAGAGACTGTGGCATGGACTTCCCAGGGTGTGGACTCTTTTCCATCCCTCAAGTGGTTGGATCTTGATATATACACAGTCCTTCCATCATATGAAGTCTGGAAAAACTCTCCTCACCAGGAAGAGAAAATGGAGATTGGGAGATAATCCACTCTTCTGCTCCTAGGCAAATATGAGGTCAGAAGAGCCAAATTTTCATTCTAAGATAAACAATAAGGGCAACAAAAAAGATATTTCAACATAAAAGAACAAGGAAAATATAGTGTTTAAAAGTATAGGAACATTTTTTAAAACCATTTTTTTAAACGAAGTAGAAGTAAATGCATACGTGGACTTTATGAAAAGAAGAGTTGAAAGATGAAATGAAAGAAGAGAGGGAGGATAGAAACTGTCTATGTGCATAGATAACAAGATAAGGAAATAATATAAAAGCACTGCAACAGATCAAAATGTGCACTAGAGGGAAGCCAAATCAGCGCTGAAGAAAATCAAGTCGGCAGCAAATTGAGGAGTGTTTACAAAACTTAGAAGAGATTGCAAAAAATAGTGATTTGTGGAATACAGCGAGGAAATCCAAAACATAAATATTTTATGTTCTTGAAGAAGGGAGAAACAAAAGAAAAGGGGGTAAAACCCAGGTTAGAAAAGAGGTAATTTTTTGAGATTTCAGAGGGAAATAAATTGATTCAAAGACCTTACCTTTGCCCAGCAAAATAAATTAGAAAAGAACAACATTTAGACATATTATTGGGAAATTTATGAATTTCGAAGATTAAAAAATGATTTCTGTAATCATCCTGTCAGATACTTAAAAAGGAATAAATGTCAAGCAGATCTCTGAATTTTCTTTGATAATTCTAAATGCCAAATAATGGTGATGATAAATGACGATAAAAATAGTGACGAACACCTGAGCATTTCCATGCATCAGACACTTCAGTATGCCTTTACATTGTAGCAGGTAATTAAAACTTCATAACAAATTTCAGCATTAAGTGCTTATATTCTCATTTTATAGAATAAAGCTGTTAATATACCTAAAAAAAAAAAATTGAAAGTAACCATAGAAAACAAAAGGGAAGAGCTATGAATCAACAGGCACACAATGTAAGACTGGCATAATGAAGACTAGCCCAGTTAATTACGACAATAAATAAAATTAAGTGAAATTCTCCTATTTAAAAAAGAGACCCACATTGAGTAAACAACCTAAAACCAAAAATCAAACCCAGTTCTATGCTGTCTGTAATAGCAACCTTTCCCCACACCCCTACCTTAAGTAATTCAGAAAGTTTTAAAGTAACAGGATGGGCAAAAAAAATATTTAATGCAAATGATAACAAACAAAAATAAAAACAGAAATGCTATTACTAGAGTAGATTTTCATGCAAAAGACCTGTAAGTGAAATAACAAGGCTAATTTTATACTGAAAAAGGAAGCAATGCCTTAAAGTTGACTGCTATGCAATCACTGTGGCAGACCGAGGTATCTCTCTATATTTTGAAGATTAATGGCAAAAACATAAAAGAAGAGTGTGAAAGATTTAAATGGTTTCAAAACAGATGATTTACTAGATCGATCTAATATTGTGTTCCCTAAATCACAAATATGTTTGACTGTGGGAGATAAAGATTTTTTAAAAAGCCAAAGTGTATTAGACCAAAGGACTCCTTAAATGAATGCAAAGTAGCAAAAAATGTGCAGGACTCATTGTCTGGCCACAGTGCAAGAAGTTAATTATATAAAGATCTCCCTGTTATAGACATTTAGAATTGAACTACCACATTTTTTTCTAAATAATTGCTGGATTAAAACAGGAATCAAAACTGTAGTTTCAATGATTAGAAAATAGGGATAGTGTGAATAGCACATATCAAAACATAAGGAACCAGTCAAAGCTGTAATCACAGGCAAAATCAGTATGCTTTTTGATTTACTTAGAAAATTTATTAGAATAGCAATCAGATCAATAAATGAGAAAGAATATATTTTAACTTATAAATGATAAATGATAATATTCAAACCCTAGTTGTTATGCAATCTGTTGATAAATTAATAATAGAATGATCTTTCAGTATAGTAAGGCATATCTATCATACTCAATGTGAAACTCATGAATCATTCCCATTAAATAAGGAATAAGACAAGGATGCCTGCTATCATTGCTATTACTCACCATTCTTCCAGAAGTTCTAGTCAAAACACCATGTCAAAAAAAACTTAGATAAATAAGAATTAGAAGAAATTTAATATGATATGAATTTTCTATGTAGGAAATCCAATAAAATCGATAGAAAAACTAGTAAAATAGAATTCAATAAATAGGTGAAATGTAAATGAAATATAGAAGAATTAATGTTTCTATGTATTACCAATAATCAGTATGTAATATAAATAAAGCACTGGTCACTTTAGAAACACAAAGTCTATATTATTTCTTGAATAAACTTAACAAGAAAGGAACTCATTAAATTTATTTTAAAATTTACATGGAAGAATCAATGTCTATGGGGAGCAAATCTAGTTTGAAAAAAAGGAGATATTTATCTTATATTGACAAAGATTTTGAAAAAGAGGGGAGATTTGTTTTTTTTTTAGATATTATCATATGTTATATTATAAAGCATAGTTATAAAATCTCTTGAAAAGAAAAATAGACCATAAAGATCTCAAAAGCAGATTCATGTTTACATAGAAAATTAATGTACAACAGAGGGGCCCGAGGTAGTAATTGAAAAGAGACAGATTGTTTAGTAGAAGGTGTTGGGAAAAATGTTTTACTATATAAAGAAAAATAAAATGTGCTGTATAGAGAAGGATTCTACATGGGTTAAAGATCTACATGTGAAGGTAAAACCATAAAGTTGTTAGAAAACAATACAGAAGAATATCTTAAAACCCTGTTTGTGGGAAAGCACACATTCCAGAATCTTGAGGTAGAAAATTGCTAAATTTGATTACACCACACTAAAGACTTTTACTCAATGTTGGATACCACTGGGACTCATATCTAGAGTATACATAAGCCTCAGACAAGAAGCAGATATGAACCCCAATAGAAAAATGGTCCAGGAATATATGTAGAGGCAATTCATAGAATAGGAAACCCAAAGGACTAATAAACTTACAAAGAGATGCTCAGCATCATTAGTAATTAGATGAATACAAATTAAAATAACAATAGCATTTCCCTGAAGACCCGTCAGCCAGATAAAACATTAGCTGATACTGCTAAGTGTTGGTGGGAGGAGGGAATATAGGAAGACTCAGGCACTGCTGGGTGGAGTAAACAACATACAGTTACAGAATGACCTGAAGCAAACTGGCAATACCTAACTGAAGTAAATAAAGGTATGCTGTATGGCCAGCGATTCCACTTACGAAACCAGGAGTAGAAATGAATGAGGTTGTTTCTTGAAGCATTGTTTGGGGTGGTGGGAAGTGGGAGGCAATACAGTTTTGCGTAGCTGGAGGAAAGGGTGTGTAAATATCATGAATGATGCTGTGGAAGTCCATACTGGTTCAGACCCATGAACAGTGAACCAGTGTGGATGTGTACCCATAGAAGCATGGGTAAACTACTTTCAATGTTAATTTGATGAAAATATAAAATCTAGTGCTAGCAGGTTTTTGGAAAAATAGAAGTATAATTTATTAAAATTTTCTGGATGCAATGCATGCACGTATTTAAACCTTAATTCTTTATTTGTATTTTTTTCTATGAAAATAATCAGAAACAAAGGCAAAATATAATGACATGACTTGTGATATTTGACATTTGGAAATAACCCAAATATCCTAAATTGGTACTTGGTTAAAATAGGGCATATCTATGTGATGGCATACTATAAAGGATTATAAAGTCTTTTCACACAATTAATAAAATGCAGGAAATTCTTACCATTTTTTGGTTCAAAGGCAGAACAGTTCACAGGTCTTAATGTGTTAATTATGAGCTCAATTAAATATAAAGGAGGTGTGTATTCTTAAAAAAAAGCAATAGGAAATAAAAATGGCAAAATATTAAAAATTGTTATTTCTGGGTTCTTACTATAAAAATAGTCTTAAATTTCTTTTTTGTATATTTATTCTTTTTTTCTAAAATTTATGATTATCACAAATGAAAACATTTTTATAATCAGAATAAAAATTTAATTAAAAGGGGCTATTTCTTTATTATGTTACATATTATATGACGAAGTATAGTTGTTGGCTTAGACAGTGGGGCCATTACAAAAAACAGTTTTGAATTAGTGAAGAAGAGTTGCTAGGAAGCTTCACAGCATTTATTATGTGATTTGCAGTAAATATGGATATTCACTATAGTAAATGTGTCATCAGATAATTTCCTTAAATTGCATTATGAGCCAAATGGTATGTTCGCTATATAAGATAATGCTTTCATTAGGCTGGTTATTCTATTGCAGATTTTAAATATCTGAGTGACAATAATGAGAAAAGCTCACATTTGAAGCTTTCTATACAGATAATAAAGTACTGCATTTTGTAATGAACCAGTGTTAAAAAATTAAACTGAGGCATATTAAAAATGTTAAGAGTTTGTTTTGGCAAAAAGTGATTCAGATCAGGCAATGCTAACCTGGGAGTGGCTAGGAACACACCATCCTTCAGGAAGTAGGGGCCAGACTTCTACAGAGACGAAAGGAAGCAAAGAAAGCAAGTTAATGATTGGCTATAGCTTCAAGCCTGGTGGCCTGTCTGTGATCGGTTGTTTTGAGGCTTCAGTTTGTAACCTCGGGGCATTTGCAGGCCTAGGTTTTGTTCTGCCGATGTGGGTCACCCCGGCATTAGGACCCCCTTGGCCTCCTGGCTCCAAGTTTAATTTAACACCAGTAGTGCCGTTACTATTAGTCTCATTATTTAGGTCAGAAAACAGATTAACTTTTCTGTTTTCTGAAAGGCCATAGCATTAATTGATGATGTAAGAAATGGGTACTTGTATCCTTCTTCCTACTCATTGCTCCTCTGTTCCATGACCCTGGCTTGAATATACACAGAAAGAATGGATAGCCTTTGGGAATCAAATATTAGCTGTTTAATGTGCTCTTTGCCAGATCAGAGGGTGAAAGAATGTCCTTCACCTTCCCCCTTCAACTCTGCAATCTTCCTTCTTTTCTCCAGCACTCTCTCCTTTCCCACCTTTTAACAGCCACACCCACTTATTTGTGGCTACTTTCGCATTGCAGTGGTAGAATTGAACAGATCTTTAGAACTTGTGACAGACAAATCTAAAATATGCACAGCCTGACCTTCTATAGAAAAAGTTCAGTGATGCTGCTGTATGGGAAGGGATTACCAAAACAGAACTAAGGAGGCTGTCAGAAAGAGTTTTTAATTGCTTCATGTAACCTTGAACTTCATTTTTTTGAAGGACTAAAAAATCTCAAAAGACATTGGAACTCCCTGGCATATGTAACAGAATCGTTCTTTAAAAGAGTTATTTCCTTAAAAAGCAGAGACATAGTAATGAGCTGTCCTCTGTAGGGCTGTACTGACAAAGTAACAATGAATTGTTCATTTCCCAGTGGACCTTAGAAGCTATTTGAGCAGGTAATATATGCCTAAACCCAATGAAACCATTGACTAGTCTAGTGTAGACAGATCTGGGACTTGGGTAGGATATGGGAATGAAGAGAGAGTAGCAGCTGATAGGCATGAACTTGGGTCTGGAAAATTCCTGGTTGAAATGGGAACTTCATATCACTAAGAGAAGGGAAAAATAAGGATGTTTCCACCAGAAGCAATTTTAGGAGTCCCTGGATAGGGTATTACACTTAGCAATTTCTTACTGCCTATATGCCTAGACACCACCATTCTGCAACTTGAAACATGACTGTGGAAAAGAGTTGTGAAGGCTTACCTGTGGAGAAACAATAATATCTCTGAGGAACATGATATTATCTAAAACCTGTTAAAAACAAGACAATAGGCCCCAAATAGTTTCTTATGCTAAGCCCTGTCACCAAACTGAGACTTAATTACAGTTCGACTCTCCCAGAAATAGCATCTTGGAAATGGAATCTTAAACCAGTCAGCCAGGAGCCCCCCGATTAGCACTAGTTAGGTAACCTTCCTGATAGACCCCTGCCGCATCCCATGGAAAGTGACCTTGCATAACCAACCTGCTTTCTTGCTGGTATAACTTACTTGTTTCCACTTACGAAAGTCTTTCACTTTGTACGGCTCCTCAGAGCACCTTTCTATCTGCTAGACAGAATGCTCTCCAACTCATGAGTCATCGAGTAAAGTCAATATGATCTTTAGAATTTACTCAGTTAAATTTTTTTTAACACCCCCTAAATACTCTAGGTGTCTGGATGGTTTCAAGCCACATATAAAGATTCCTCATGTAGGATCTGAAAAAGAGGATTGAAAACCATGGATGAGTATGCTCCAACGTGAGATGGGGGAAGTGGTGGGAGATTGCATTAGAGAGGAAAGAACAGGGAGGGGAGTTTGGGGGATCCGGGGAAAATGGGCCGGTCGTTGCCGTGCAGGCCATCCATGACTAGGCAGAATTGAAGAGGAGAGCACAGTGCAGACAGCAGGGAGGAGAGGAGACCAGGAAGGCACGGTGAGGAAAGGAAGAGAATGTGGAAGCTAGGGGGTTGAGAGAATGGAGTGAGGAACAGGTCAAATGGTATCAACTAATGTGACAGGGCACTCCCTGTTTTGGAAGACTTGATCTGCCAGGGTTATAGTGGGACATAATCTATTATAATACACAGTGACTTTCAAAGACTGACAATCTGGGGATGGAGGGTGGGAGGTAAAACGTGTACACATAAAATTAACTAATAGCACAAGACAGTAAAAGGAATATAACCTACAAAGTCATAGCAGGTGGTTTAACCCACACAGATGTGAACTGTAAAACATATTTTTTCATTTCTGAGTTCCTTTTTAAAAAACATCTCAGATCAGTGATTCGGTTAAAAAAATGGCACCTAGGGCAATAGTTTCCACTAAGGTTATCCTGAGGGTCACATCCAATGGCATAGATAATCAAAAAGACCATGTATATATTTGCATTTAAAGTGGTATGATTTACATATTTTTGCATATGCACACATTCGTACTCTGCATATAATTATGTAGACTGTAGGGTCTGCCCTTATGCACAATATTAAACTTTGAGTAGGCTGCAGGGAGTCAGTTTTTACTTTTTCTTGCCTTTTTCCTTTTCATTCATCCCTTGTTATCAATCTGGCCATCATGTGGGAGAAATGGAAAGTGCAGAGGGACTGGGCTGGGCAGAGGGTTCTGAGCTTGTGGGAAGTTCAGCCAGGCCCTAAACTGGAGATGACTGGATCCAGCTGATCAGGGTGTCATGTTTCCACAAAACTGTATAAGGCTCTATGTTCTGGGTCAGAAAGAGGCTCTGTCAACAACTGCAAAAAATGTGCTAATACTATTAATGAAATTAATGATTATTCATATTCATCTGTTTTCTTTTTGCCCTGACGGACATAATCCCTGAGAGACAGGGATTCAAGTAAGTGGTCACTATTTATTGAAAGTTTAAAATGTACCTGGTTTGGTGGCTGCTTTATATACAGCTTTTCAATATATATTTTTTTCAAAGTAATTACCTTATGAAATAGGTATTTTATCCCTACAGTTGAAAAGCATGAGACTTAGAGAGGTTAAGTGACTTGTCCGAAGTCACACAACTCATGATAGAGCAGGGATTTATTGATTTAGTACTGTTAACTGAGTGTCTCATATGTGCAAGACACTTGCAAGGTACAATCTGTTGAACTCCAAAGTCATGCTAAGCATTATACATAATTAGGATAATTATTTCCTGCCTTAAAACTGCTTGTCTTTGGGCATCTCCCTTTTGGTAATCAGTAGAACCATTCACTCACTCGCTGAAGCTGCAGAACCAGAGAACAATCTTGGATTATACCTATTCCGTCAATTCTCATATCCAAATAATCACCCATTCCTGTCAATTCTACCTTTTAATATCTCATTCTCCCAAGTCCTCTTCCAAATCTGCCTTGCCCCCAAGGCATCCTCTGTTCACATTACCATACAGCTTCCTCCCTGTCCTCCATGCCTCTAGGAGGTGAGGAGCGGCCAGAGATGATAGCAGTGACAGCTTAGCTGTCTGTTTCCCAGTGCTTCGTATAGAGGCCAGAGTGAGCATGACTTCATGTGTTCGTTGGAGAAATCACTGGATACAATTCTTACAAGTGAAATTTTGAAACCTAATCTGTCTATGAGATGAGGACTTATTTAAACACCTGGGTTATTGTCCTAAGCACTTGGGAGACATCAGTGATCAAAATAGATGAGGTCTGCTCTCAAGGTGCTTATGTTCCTGGCTATTCCTTAACGAGCTGCAAATCTCCCTTGGTATGGGGAGGCCCTGCATGTGCTTTCAGATTCTTTGTCCTTAAGGGCAGTAGCTTTCTCTATGGAACAACTGTCCTCGGGCTCCTCTTGCTGAGCAAAGCTTCTTGGGCCGTAAGCTTTTGGGTCAGCTATTTTTCATTACTGCCATCAGTTTGGCTGCTGCTCATATAGTTACTGCAGAATTATTTAAGAACACAAGACTGTGTGTCTTAATTAATTTAAATATAAACACACAATGTTAGGAAAATTAAGTAGACAAAAACATTTTCATGCATCACAGGCATTTCGCAAGCATATACAGCGTAACCTGTTAATTACATTTTCCTTCACAATTTATCTTTGCAAAGCTTTGCCTAATAACTCGATGCTTCTTGCTTACATTTTTAACTGCTTGAGATTCATTTTTCCAGACTGTTTCCAAAGGGATTGCCATGTCCCAAATGAAAAAAAAAAATACTATAATTACTATAATAATATGGCACAAAAAAAAAACAGCATATAGTGTGTCATTTTAACCCAAAGACTATATCATGAATCCTTTCCTTACCCGTGCCCTTTCTTTCATTTGAAGGAAGCTCACCAAAAGATCCATAATAGAAATTTCTAAAATTGTATATATACTGCATACATGTAGCAAATGGCGTCACCATTCATGCAACTGGTGAGATAACAGAAAATGTATGTATTGGTCTTTGCTCCCTGTTCTTGGCACAGGGTTCCTAACAGTCTAGTAATTTCCTAAGTGATAAGAGCATCTCTGTTACTAATATTTGGTCTGTGACTCAGTCCCTGACACAGGGCTCCTAAAACCCTTCTAACTTTCTAAGTGGTAAGAACACTGGGAACATCTTTTGTTTTAATGAGGGGACTCTGGGTGGACTCTGAATGGCTCCTGGAGGGGGACTGGCCACTAGGAAGACCAAGCCATAGTGAGAAGTTTGGGATTTTCAGGTCCCCCATCACCACCCATTGTCCAGAGAGGAGAGCGGGGATGAAAATAAAGTTAATCATTGATCCTGTCTAGGTGAAGAAACCTCCATAAAATCCCAACAGGATGGGATCTGGGAGCTTCCAGGTGGGTGAACATCCGTGTACTGGAAGGGTGATGCACCCCAACTCCACAGGGACAGAAGCTCCTGCACTTGAAACCCCCCTAGACCTGACCTTATGTATCCTTTTCCATATCCCTTATTAGAGTATGAAAAATGGATTTGATCAAAGGAAGCATTTTCCTGCCTCCTCTTCCTCTCCTTCCCCTCTTCCCTTTAGGTAAAAATAGCTAGGCTCCTTTGTCCCCACTGTACCCAGGGCAGCCCCTAATGTTGCACCAATTAACTTTCTTTGCTTGTCTGTCTCTCTCTGCTACACTGTTCGCTGCTTTGATAGTAGGTGTGAGGCGTGATTGGCATGATTTCCCCAACCCCTAACAGAGTAACAGCCATGGACTCAGGGAATCCTACTGGAAGAATAAACAGACATCTTCCGTAGGGAGGACTGGTCTCATGCTTGGGTGCAGGGCAGCTCTGAAGCAGCTCACCTTGAAAGAGGTCACAGAATGCTGTGCTGGGAAAGCGGTGAACAGAATTTGCCGGCCTTCTCTTTGGCTGCTTGCTTCCCTTGATGTCACTCTCCTTCTCTCCCAAATAGGTAAAAAATCTCTGTCTAAATGACATTTGCTGTGTCTTAGCAAAATATAAATTGTAGAGTTTTCAGCACTGGAAGTGTGTCTGCTACTCCTGGATATTTTCTTGCAGCGAGTTACACTGGTACCAGCTGGTGGTAAATGTCTTGGTCACAGTGTCCAAACCATGAGCCATATGCTGTGCCTGCGATCCACATGGGGCTTCTTGATCAATCTCGCTCTCATATAATTTCAAGAAGAAATTTCCCAACTTAAAATATTTATTTTCTTTGTGTTATCTGTACTCTCATGTGTCCCATTAAAAAGTCAGGAGACTTGAACTTGCTTGTATTCCTCATGCACAGGACAAATCTGCCTTTGCTGTGTTGTCTGTGCTGGCCTAACATACACAGGAAGCATTTGAAGCATCAAATATAAGTCTGATCAAAATAGATGGATTGGGTAGTTCTTAACAGACAAGCAACACTTGTTCACACAGAAGAGATTCTGAAAACTATGATGTTTGGCAATCTCATTGATCTATATTAGTTCATTGCTGTAGAGAATCTAGGGATAATTTTACTATCCAAGCTATTAAGCCAGCCTCAAACATCTGTTTTTAAATGGTTCTTTAATTTCTGCTTGATTATTTCTTAATAGCCAGCAAACATAGTTGCTGGCAGGTTTAAAATAAAATATAAGGAAAATCAAACTTTAAATTGAGAGATTGTGTTATTTTTACATACGAGAACCATGGAAGTGAATCACCCTTTTGGAACAAATATTTGAATTAAAAAAAAAAAACATTCTGTGTACCATGACAACTACCTAAGAAAACGTAAGATTATATCATGCCTACCTTCACTCTTCCGGTTTTCTTGATGCTTTTCAGCACCAATCCACCAATCCACCGGATGGATGTCTTCACAGCTGCTCTTCCTTAACCACCTCACCCTACTCCTTTATTACTATAGCAGGTGTTATATTCTATCAGAGTCATTTATTGATGAATGATTCCCCAGTTAGACTGTGAGTTTCCAGCAGGCAGAACCTGCCTGTACACATTTGCATTCCACACAGGATCTGAGCTAGATCTGATATTTTTAACATTACATTCCTTATTATTAACTACAGAAAAACCTGTGGTCTTTCTGTACTTCATCAATGTTCACTCTTATTATATAGCCTTTGTCTCGCCTGAGGGTTTCAGCCTCGGGCTGGTTCACTATGGAGTCGGTGAGACTGATAAATGACAACGAGATGTTTTTGGGGTAAAAGGGTTTGTATGCAGCTTTATTCTCATGGTGGTAGGTTGAGCGCTAGGATCACGTCTGCATCCAGCAGTCGGCAGGTCTGTAATCCCCCTCGGCCCTGCCTCTGCCCAGAGCCCTATGCAGAGGTCTTTATATAGTGACTCAGTCAGCAATGGCTCATTGCCTGCGGGTGTGGAAGTATTGGCCTGGCAGTAGGCCAATTACATCATCAAGTGGTTTAGGGTCAGGTGAGAATTCTGGCCATAGGAACTTCCATTTTCCCCACGTGGGCTGGTTTACTTTAGTATCAGAGAAATTACTTTTCCACAGCTACCATTTTACCTGAGAAGTGACCACTTTCCACTTGCTGGCCCCTGTAATTTCTTTGCTCCTGAATCTCTGGAACCACTGCCTTTATTTTCTATGAGGTGAACACTGGCAAGTGACATAGCTTCATAATTAACATACAGACTCTGGTGTGAAGTGGGTAGCTTTCCAGCTTTGCCACTTAGCTGCACAATGTCAGTCAACTTACTCTTTGGGTTTCTATTGACCAGATACTTAGAGATTTAGTTGCTCACCTGCTTGCTTGATTTTTGTCATCTTCAAAACAGGATAAAGAGGGATTTACATTGTAAGACTGTTGGAAGCATTAAATAATAAGATGTGTACGTTTCTTAGAAAAGGACCTAACACATGGCAAGTGCTTAATAAATGTGAATTCCTGTTATTATGTCATATTTAAGTGGTAGAAAGGGTTTCATAAGCTGGTTCTATAGGAAGAACATCTTTCAAGTTAGGGTGTAAGCTGAAAAGGGCTCTCCAATTAAATAAGCACACATTCTCTGAATCTTCCTATAATGCCACTAAAGATACCTCCTACTACAGCTAAGATTTTTCTGCTCTATCATTTCATGTCATTTTATCATGTTATAGAGACCCTTCCTACTTTAATTATGTTCCTTGGACCAGCAGAGCCAATATCACCTGGGGACTTGTTAGACATGCAGAGTTTCAGGGCCCATAGAGATGCTACTAAATTAGAATCTGAATTTTAATAAAAACCTATATGATTTTCATGCACATTAAAGTTTGAGGAGCACTGGAGTGCACTATACTGGAGATCCCTCATTAAATTGATACGAATAATCAAAGTACTTACATCGCAGGTTTGTTATGAGATTCAATGTGTTAATACATGTAAAGCATTTTGAACAGTGCCTGACACATGAAGCAAATGTTAAATACATCTTAATATATATGTAGTGTTGAGAAACATGGAAGGGAGATCACTGCTGTCTTTTTTTTTTAAGTTTATTTTGGTATCATTAATCTACAATTACATGTGCAATATTATGGTGATTAAACTACCCCCTTCATCAGGTCCCCCCCACCAACCCCATTCTTTTAATTGGCCACAAAACACATGCCAAATATTGTGTTCAGTTTTAGGTGCCATAATTTATATAGATATTGAAAAACCAAACATATTCAAAAGAGAATGATCGGAGTGTTGAGAAAAGCTAAACTTTGTTATTAGAAGAAGAGTTAAAGAAACTAGGAATATTTGTGCTAGAGAAGAACACACCTGTGGTAGATGAGAGCTGCCTTCATGGTCTTAAAGGTTCAGGTTCATCTTTGGGATTCCAGATGGTAAAGTTCATAGACGTAAGAGAGAGAGATGTGATTCAAAATAAGGAGCAGATCTGATTTCCTTACAGTTAGATATGTTCAAAGTGGAATGGAATTTCTTGAAAGGAAGTAAGTTCTCTGCACTGAAATGTCCAAGTACAGCCTGTTGTTCACCTTTCTGGGAGAGCAACAGAAAGTCATAAACTGGGTGGTTTCTGAGATACCTCCCAACTCCAAGATGATTCTCTCAACAATGTAACTGAAAGCATACTTTGTCTTCATCTAGATTCTAGAAACTTTAACTTCTTTGGTGTTTAGGAAAGTCACAGTAAGTGACTTTGACAATCTGTGACCTAATTTCTTATATATTCTTTCTATCTTCCTAAACAGTTCCTTGTCACTCTTTTCCACATTTCAAAAGCAGGGAGAAAGAGATACTAAATTTAAGTCTCCCTACAACCAGTGTATAAACTGTCCTCCACTAAATTGGCTTTCTCAAACTAAGAGATGATAATCAACTTAACTCTTAAATGGGAATAAAGCTATCACATCTCCCATCAGTCTTCTAAGTATTATCTTGCTGAAATTATGTTACATTGAATAGAACTTCCTTTGCCAAAAACACTGAAGGTTTATATGTAAAACATATATATTTCTCCAATAAAAATTTTGTAGGAATGTTCAACAAGGATCCTGGGCCTACTTGGAGCAGTCTATTTTAAAGCCAGTGTAAACAAATATTAGAACCGAAAGTACTTGAGCAAATAAGGAAAAGATTAAAAAACCATCAAGCCCAGTGCATCACTGTATTATTGTATCATTGCTTCCACCAAAAGGAGTAAATTCTAGAATTCCAGGCACCACAGCAAGGCCGATAGGGGTAACACAAGTTGGACTAGCCCAAACGATAAATCGAACTTCTGAATCTGATCTACACTAGGGTGAAGAAATAGGACAGAATGATTGTCTGGCCTTTCACAAGAAACAGTTGGTCTTGTGAACCTGATAGAGCAAAGGGCGAAATTGGAAGTGAAACAAAAACCGTCTGACAATCCACTATGTGTCAAATACTTCCATGTATGTTTTCTCATGTAAGTCTCATAATAAGGCTGAGAGGAAGGTTGGGGTCTTCTTTTTTTATATATGAGGTGACTGTTGCCCAGAGAACTTGAGTAACTTGTTCTGTCACGAAACTAATGGATGAGCTGGATGTTTTGATTTTCAGTGTAGCTTATTCCAACTACACCCAAACTGTAAGAATTTGCAAAGTTTATCCCTGAGATTAGACAGCAAATGGAAAGGTAGAATCTCTTCTAAGTAGGTGCTTGCTGCCATTCATTTCAGTAACTTCATAGACAGTGTTCCTGATGGATAACAGCAGACACCACCTTTTTAAATGAGAGTCATCTTTTTAGATGTAAGTGGCTCCTAGAGCACTTCAGTGCTTCCAGTTAGACCCCCTTTGCAGTGCCCTGACTCCTTGAAGAGGCAATACAGCAAGGGAAAGCATTTTGAAGACTCCACATTGCTAAGGGGACCAACTCAGCACCCATGCCGTCCACGTTCTATTCCAGTGGCAGAGGGGCTGTGGTTCAAGGTCTCAGACGGGGCAGTGCTGGAAAACTACGAGTCCACGCCAGTGTGAGGGCAAAGGTGGGGGGCCTAGCTGGGATAGAGGTGTCAATAGTTAAAGCTATAATCACACCTTGAGAAGAGATCAACACCTAGTGTACAAGAAGATTTAAAAATCCAATAAGTAAAGCAAAATAAAGCAGCTATACCGAACCATGGCATGAAGCCACGGTTTACTGGCAACACAGAACATCATTGCCAAATGGCTGAAAAGCACCAGAGTGCTGCGGTAGACAGCGTGAAGCTCAGCCTGCAGAAAGCCAGAGAGAGGTTTTGAAATGACTGACCAAGTTCTATGATTTGCAGGTGCCTTTGTGAACTGTTTCACTGGCTGGTAACTTACTCAGGTGTCCTAACATGGTCCAGAATCCACAGGTGGCTACCAATTTGTCTATGAAAAAAGGGAATTGAAAACTCAGCATCTTAACCCACATTTGTGTCTTCATATTTAAAAGACAGGTGGTTCATTGTAGAATTTATTTAAAGTATGGTTGTATATGTGTGTGCATATGTATGTGCATTTCCTCAAAAACACACAGGCATTATTGGAATTGGTGGCAGATAGTCCTTCTGGGCTCTAGCTGGCCTGCAAGGGATGACAGTGCCACGGCTGCTGTCACCTCTCGGCCTCAAAAGAGGAAGAAATGAGCTTCTGTTAAAGCCACTTTTGTTGTCACTGTTTGTTTCTTTCTCTCTCTCTCTCTTTTCCTGCTTCCTGTTATACAAAGCTATGTTTTAATTTTAAAAAGCAAAATAAAATACAGAGCTATTTTAAAACAAAACATTCAATATGAGAGTGATTTGGAGCTCTGAGTTTGTTAAAATTAGAGAGTCAGCATGTGGGTATTGTAAATAGGTGAAGCTTTAGCTCTCCCTACAGGCTTTTGTTACAGTAGCTGTCTAAAAAGAGAATATCAGAAGCTGAAAATCATCCCCAAGGGTTCATCAAAGAGAGTGATTTCCTTTGTCCAAGATGAAGTCATGAGCCGTTACCTGGTCGGTAGTGAGACTGTGCAACTTCCTGCTGCCAACGACACTTTATCACATTACTGAGACTGTCAAGTCTTTTTCCTATTCCTTTAATGGTTCTCAGCTCTTTATTGAAAAAAAGAGGAGAATAATAATAAAAACAACAACGTCAATAGTAATGGAGCAGCCTTAGAAAAGGCAGTCAGAAAAGTCGATGGCTTCCAGAGAATCGGTCCCTTCAGAGAGTGGCTATTGCGATTAAGGGTGACCCTGGAGTGCCGATTCCAGGTTGGGCTTAACAGCAAGTCCAGATGGAGTCACTGTGATGTGATAACTTATTAGTGTAAGTCCTGGTTAAAAACAAGTGATGGCAAACGTCCTCGGTGAACCTCTTAATATTAAAAAATAAAACTCAGTTTCACAAATGCACTTTGGGCCACACCCCAAACCCAAAGGGGAAAAAGTCTCCAGCTATTCTTCCATGTTGCACCACAGGTGCACCAAATCAATGATAATAGTGAGAATAATGATAATACTAGTAATGTGATCAATAACAATGATAACAACTATCATTTTTTGACTATTTGCTATTGTCTACGCGTTCTGCAGCGATTTAGTCATGGCAATAATGCAGACATGTAAGAATGATTATTCCCTTTCACAATGAACAACCAATTCAGAAGTTAAACCACTTACCTAAGGTCACGCAGCAGGTGAGGCTGGAGGCAGAGCTCAAACCCAGGCCTGTCTGACTATGGAGTCAAGCCCCTTCACCACTCTGCTCTACCCTACTGCCTTTGTTAACCACTACATGACACTGGCTCTGTCTTGTTTTTTAAGGAGATACTTCTAGGTATGATATGACAGCAAAAAATCAATTCAGCAAATGTCACTGCTTTTCAACAGCACATTTAGTATTTATGGAGTGCTGGAAATGGGCAAAGTATTTAATAGACACATAAAAAATTGCTGGGAGGAGTCTGGCAAGGAGAAACACATGAAGTAGGACTACAGGATATGGATGAATTAGATAAAGAAATAAGTCTAAAGGAGGTGATGTGACGTAAGCCACTGAGTTACACAGACCATCCTGGCTAACAATACCACTGAGAAGGGAAGGAGAGCAAAAGCTGTCATTCTGAGAGGAGTCAATATAGGGATAGACGGAATGATGGTGAGAGAAAGGATTTTGTTCAGCTTTTTAAGAGTTAGAACTTAGGGTGAAGAACCATCATTCCAAATTCTTTCATTCCATAACATTCCTTGAGTGCCTGGAATAACAATAGTAAATGTTTCATGCCTCCTGGTGGCAAAGATTGAGGAAGGAAAAACAGTCATAGAAGCAATAAAATGTCATGAATGCTGTGATAGATCATGTGCAAGACACAGTCGAGCAAAGAGACAAAACAGTCAAAATTCTGGAGAAACAGGTGCCAATCAGGATTTCATAGAAGAGGCGACAGTTAAGCAGACTCTTGAAAGATGACAAAGCTTTGGCCAAGTGAACTGGGTAGTGAGGTGCGAAAAGAAAAATACTTAGGGGAGGAAACAGGATGTGCAAATCCTTGGGGACCTGCATGTAGTTCTGAATAGCTGGATGAGGCCTAAGAATGCAAGGAGACTGTGCAGAGACGGAATCCTCCAGAAATAAGCAGGATCAAAGCCATGGGGTCTTTGTATAGGCAGTTAAGAAGTTTGGACTCTGTCTTGCTGGTGCTTAGTGTAGAAAGAGTCCTTTGAGAGGTATTCATTCCCCTTTTAGTAATTACCCTGTGGCAGAGCAGCAAATGAGTCAGGGGGTTAGAGATGCAGGCAGGGAGACAAGGCAGGGCTGTGCTATAAATAGCTGCAGTGGGAAGAGAAATAAGTGGATAAATGCAACAGATACAGCAAATAGAATCTGTGACTGATTAGGGGCTTTGTACCGTATTTTGAAATTAAGCCATGAATTTTAGAATCATGCATAAAAGGACGACTCTGCGACATCCATATGGAAAAATAGCAACTGGCTAATGGTACACAAATGTTCTTTTTCAACTTCTGTATTGTTTAGTGGTTAATACAGCTCTTGGATTAAAATATCTCTATTTCTTCAAATCTATCCATGTCACAGAATCAGAATTTTAATGCCTAAAAGGACCTCAGAAGTTCTTTAGTTCCTAGCTCGCAACTCTAGTGTCCCATCACATAGATACATAATTTAAAAGGAAAAGGACTTGTCTAGGGTAGAGGCCGGGCCATGACTAGAACCAGGTGACACTCAAGCCACATTAATGATCCTTAGACAAGGACAATATGTTACACTTTTGCTTTGGTTCAATTCCAAGAAAGATTATGTCTATTCAGATAATTTTTATTTTTCCCTTTAACCTTAGGTGCCAGAAAAATTACATCCAAATTTATTATTCAAGTGTTACAATTTGCTCAGCTCTAATGACTGAAAGCATCTTCTCCCTTCTTCTGTACAAAGAGTTTCGTTCTTCCTTATCTTAATCCTTACCCTTATCCCTTATCTTACACTGCATTTTAAAGTACCCTTGTGTCCACCTTTAGGTTGTTTTGGATATTGTCAAGAGTAAAAATTATAAATAAATAAATTTATCAATAATTAGCTACCTTCTAAATAGGAATGTAACTCTATGTTTCATATTTATGGCCAATGCTGGAATCATCACGAGATTTTTGTCAGCTTGGAGCACAAACATTTCAGGAGACTTTCCATGAGCAGTAGCAAATGTCTATTTAGGGTGAACAGAACAATTAGAAGCATCCTTGGAATTGTGGATCTGTAAAAGCTCTTTCAAAGCTTTTCTGCCTTTGTTTGAAACATCACCAGGCCAGCCTCTTCATACTAATGGTATTTACTACACATTTTGCTATCCTAGCTTCAACAGCCTCTTGCAGAATCTTCACTAAAAAAATTGACAATTCAGTCATGCTTTCTTCTTGCCACCTCCAGTTCAAATCTTTTTACATGAGTTAAATTTAAAAAATGAGAATAAAGTGTGTGAAAACAAATACACCTTGGTTTAACTTACACAACCTTAAAAAGATCCAATAATACAAGTACAGGAAAATCCTAACAAATCTAGCTAGAGTAAAAGCAAAGGGAAACTGTCTTACCAGGATGTGATAAAGCGAGAGGGAAAGTTTTCTTGCAGTATGTTAGTTATACGGCCACTACAGTCTAGCCTTGAGATTGGAAAGCGTTCTTTTCTGAGGAGGCAGGGGTGGGTAAGAAGTAAGCTTTACTATACGTTTAGCAATGCGGACAGGTGAGACTGGCCGTTCCAGTGGAAGTCGTCAAAAGTTACATGCGAGAGCCAGGCCTAGGACACCCAGAGAAAATACAGAATAAGTGAACAGCTTTATACATGATAGAGTATGGGGAATGTGTTTTATAAACCAATAGTCAGGACTTGGATCTGACAAACCTGGATGTATTTATGGTAGCAATGGAATGGAATAGTTGAGATGAGAATTAATTCTGGGATGTAAGGTTATTGTAACTACAAAAAATGTAAGTTGATTTTAAGGTACAATGAATAATTGAATCCTCTTGAAAATTGTGGTCACTGTCTGACATGTATGGTTTAGGTGGAAACCTGAGCTTGAGCTAAATGGGAAGCATAGTTTCAGACCTTTAGTGCTTCTTCAACTTTTTTGATTGTGAGCGATAGCAATAAGTGCTTCTAAATTCACAACCCATTAAAAACACACGTGTAAAAGTGAAACAAAAGTTGCAGGAAAAAATACTCTTAACTAAATGTAATATATTTGGATACTTTCCAACTCTGTTCTTTTACATTCTATTATTTAAAATTTTTTAGAATTCTGGTATGTGCCTCTAAATGGGTCCCAAGACCCACAAATGGGCTGCAACCAGCAAATTGAAACTCACTGCTTAAAGTAAGTCAGCTCAACCTAAATCAGAGAATCCACTTAATCTGAAAGGTAGGAAACTGAACAGATGTAGGACAATTCCACTTGATTGTATGAGACAGAAGCACAGAAGTATTCGATATTGGGAAATTGAAGAGTAAATTTTTAGGGGGAGATTTATTAGCTTTATGGTCCAGGAACCATCATTCTTAGAGTCAGACTCTAGTTGGTGGTAGAAAACCCAGAGGACAGAAAAGATGTTATTTTTCTAATAAAATATTGAATTTCTATTAATATGGTTTTCTATTGCAATTATAATTTGTTGTAAGCCTGCACTGCAGGGACCAAGTCTAATTCTCTCTTACGCAAAGCCTGGCATCCTGTTGGCAGCCAGCACATGTTTATTATCAGTAATAACAATAATAATACTAGTAATGATAACTTGATGATTAGAATGTTTTTCAGTAACACCCAAAGCAAGGATTATAAGAACTCTTTTCCTATAGTTTCCATTTTTACTCTACATGGTTTATACTTCCTGCATTCTCTATTCCTCTTCTGATTGCATCTATTTGGCAAACATTAATGTTTCTGTGTGTTTTCTTCCTTATGGACCTCAAAATTAAATGCCTCTTCATTGGTTTCCTTGTTTGTCTTGCTGGAATCACTGACGAGGAACCCCAACTAGAGCAGGGAGATCCATTTGTGAACTGTTGCTTCAGAAGCCATGGAGAGAGCTAGGAAGCCAAGAAGAGAGTGCGGAAGTCTGCAGACCATCATTTTGTATATATACAAACTTTTATATGTATGTGTCTATAATAACAGCACACTTGATCTCTTGATCTTAATTTCCTTAAATTCTCAGTGATGAGCCTGTTTTTTTTTTAATTCAGAAATAGGGAAGTTTTTTTAGCCAGTATGTGCTTTCCCCCAGACTTTATCAAATTTTATAATTTCAAATTGAGGTTCTAAATTCCACAGGGATATAAACAGAAGGAGAGAATGCGAGAAATAAGAATCCACCAGCAAGAGGGTAGGGATGCCCGGGGATGAATGTGACAGCACGAAAGGGAAGAAAAATCATGGAGATAAGATAGGAGAAGGTGGTAGGGAATGGAAGACAAAGGAGGAAGATTCCAATGTGGCCATAGGGATAGACTGATGGGCTGAGTACCGGTTCTGGGGATAGGAAGGGAATAGAAGTGGAAGAGAATGGGCCGTGGTAATGGGATGGGGGAATTCCAAGTAAGGATAAAGGAAAGGAGAAGCAGGAGAGACAGCCTGGAGAGGAAGCTCAAGCTGACGTGGTCTTTCACAACTAGGGCACTGAATTAGCAGCCATTCGCATAACTTAACTCAACTTTTTTCACTCTTCTATTGATCCTATGTATAAAGTCATGTCAGTTTCCTTACCTGAGTAAATACGTTGTGCTTCAAGACATTTCAGGCATTCGAGCAGCATGCTCACTGCTGTCATTCACTCCCAAGCACTACTGTACAACCAAATTCATTCTTAATTACTTTTATTGACTATGGTTTCACCTCTGAGCTGACGTCACAACTGATTGAAATTCAGGTTGCTAAATGGAAGGATCACACTTCTTATTTACATTTTTATAGGACGAGAGCTATGATCAGAGCCCCAGCATGAACTGGAGGTAGTGTGATGGGTAGAACAGCTTAGTTCCAACATGGGCTCAAACACTGGCTAGTTACAGCACATTGAACAGTTTCCTTACTTGTAAAATGGAATGATACCTACCTCATAGGGTTATTTTGGGTATTAGAATGCAACTGGGAATGAGAAGCACTTAGCACAACTTGGCATATTATAAAGGGCTAACAAAATGATATCTGTTATTATATATCCATTAGAAGCTCATATGAAGATAGAAGAAACAGGTAGACATTACAATCTGTCTTGCTTTTTATGTCAGGTAGCAGTGTAGATGTGTGCATGATGGCACCTGTCCTGTAACCAATAAGGAGGGCTTAGGGGTTGCAGGTAAGGAGGAGTAGGCAGTTGCTAATCACAGTCAAAATCTACATCCTCTGCTTTCTCATACCTGCTGGATATGAAAAGCCGAGTTAAACACCATGACATCTACTGCTCTTTATGTTAAATAAACCAAGGCCTTCCACAAATTAAAATGATTTTCTTATGCAGTGTGACACGGGGTTATCCAATTTGCCAAGAGGTGCGACGGAATCTGTTGTAAGGGGAAAGTGCAGGTAGGCTGTGTCTGAAGCCGCAAGTACCATGGCAGAAAACGAAAAGCCCCTCTTGGGTTAGTAAATGCATTTGCTAGGGCCCTAATAAACTAAGAATGAAAGAAGGTTAATTGACAAAATGATACTTGTCTAATGCTGTCCTGAGCATTGCACTCAGGCAGATGTGTGAGACGGGGATCCTGCTGTGCTGACAGGGGTGATCATTATAACTGACTCTTTCTGCCCTCAAGGGTGTGTAGTTTCTAGAAGATTTTCACCCTGGAATTTCACAGCTGTGCTGCAGCCAGTTCAAGGAGGTTTGTAAAACCAGAAAGCCAAAACACCACAATGAAGAGGCAAGGCTGCAGACTGGCGATAGCCCTAAGTGTGGTGGTGGAAATTCTGCTTCGCATTTACAGCTGCCATTTATTGAGCACGAAACCATGTGCGAGGCAATGTGCCAAGAGATCTGGACTCTGTATCTCATTCTGTACCCACAGTGATTCAATGACATATGTGTTAGTTTCCTACAGAGACAAATAATGACACTGGAGCCACCCCAATATACTCTTTATGTGGCATTTATAGTTCCTAAAGCACTTGATAATATCGATATATAATTCAAACTTTTCCATGATGTAGAGTTACTTACTAATAAAACAATGCTCACACATTCAGCGTCTGACTCAGCTCAGAAAGCAGAAAACGATTTCTTAAACTTGTTGTGATTACACACATTGGGACTGCAGGAAAAAGGCCGCTGCTTGATTTCCAAACTGTGGAGGATGTGGAAATCCAAACCTTTGTTTTCTTGACTTTGGGAAGTGGACTGAAATTATCTGGGAATATCAAGGGATTTGGTATGGAACTTAGAGGAGATGGTACTGCTGTCTTCTGGATGTCTCATAGGTTAAGTGAGAAGAGCAAATCAAACCGCAAAGCTACACGTGAGTATGTACATTGAAGTGACACATATTGCAGTTCATAAGCAGTTATCTGCCCATTTGCCCATTTAAACATGCTTTTATGGAAAAGCTTGGGTCCTACTGGAGAGCAGGGAACAATTGTAATTCTTTCAAAGCCAGTAGGACTGTTAGCTGTGATTTAAACTAAACAGAATAACAAAAACCCTTTCCAAGTGGGAACTAGATCTATTTTCATATTCATCAGAGCAAGGCTCTTAAAACCTAAATGTCTCACAAGTACCTTCTAAAGGGTTTATTGCTTTGTTTATTCTGCTTAGAACAAGACAGGGGGCAATTTGGAACTTGCATCATTTAAAATCTTTTTTGAATGTGTATTGACATTTCAGCTGCTGGCTTTGAGAGATGTGAAACAGCTCTCTTCATGTGGGCAGTGGTCATCTGTCAATGGCGCTAGGCCCACGTATCATGTGCACATTCTAGCACAGGTTGCCACCATGTCGATAGGCCTGCCTTCCCCAAAAGCATATCTGTTGTGGTTATTGGGACCCCTTTCCCCTAATCATTTCTAGGTGCTACTTTCAGATCCATCATGTAGAACTTACTTGGTTCACCTTTAGGTCTTTCTAATCAGTACATGGATATTTATTTTTAATCTTCCCCTCTTAAGTCAAACTTACCTTTTTTCCTTCTTTTTCATTTCCCCAACATGCCAATGGGGAACTCCTACATGTTCCCTCATACCACTGGACATATCCCCCCTCAGCACTCCCTTCCTCAGCCTTCCTTCCAAGAGTCATTTCCTGGGTTTCCATTACACAAACAAAAGGGCTCTTCCAGGTGACAAAAACTAACTGGGGGTCCAGAAAAAGGCAAATGGCAACCAGCTGCATAAAACAATCGTCAGTGAAAAGATAAGAGGAATGGTGTTGGCAACTTCATTGTCCTTTTTTTTTCACTGTTTCTCACTTATTTGTTTCTTACTATTATATTTTATCGAAGTATAGCTGATAAACAGTATTATATTGGTTTCAACTATACAACACAGTGATTTGACAGTTAACTACATTACTGAATGCTCATCCCAACTAGCAGAGTTACTATCTGTCAACATAGAGCGATGCTACAGAACTGTTGCTGATTCTCTGTACTGTACTTTCATCCCTGTAACTAATTTCTATTCTAATTGAGACTTGACACCTTTGTATCCCCTTTACCCGTTTCGCCTGACCTCTCCTAGCCCTCCCCCTGTAATTTCATTGTCTTTTGATTTGGATACGTGGTATTATGTAGTATATATATTTCAAATTTTAATATAAACTCATTGTAGTATATTAAGAGTTACACTATTGTTTAAGTTTGTAATCACTGAGTAGCGGAGAAAATTAGTTGTCAGGCCACTTTACCCTCAGGTCTTGGAAAGAAACAAGCTAAGCTGAACAGCAAACATAATGAAAGGTCTACCACCAAAAAGCTCCAAGAACTGGGATAATTCAACAAGTCCTTTACCATCTCTGAGGTTCAGTTTCCCCCCAAAATACAAACGTGGGTGCATAAACAAATAAATAAATTTGTGTGTGTGTATTCTTGTTGTCAAATCAAATATTGAATGGGAATGAGTTAAATCAGGAAGGAAGACTTTACTCAGTAGTGGACAGAGACCAGAATGCAGTGTGAACTCAACTCTACTGGAACGAAGGAGAAGTTTCAAGGTTTGGGGGGGGGAGGGATGGTCACAGGCTAACTGTGTTTTCTAAGCAGCCTTAGCCAAAGGGAAATAAGCTTTTTTGTATCTTTATGACAGGAGGTTGTTTTACAACTTGGAGGAAGGGATCCCCCAATGTTAGGCTCCTACCCTCCACGGAAACTGGCAAATAGGGGTGCCGTTTTCCGTGCAGGCCCTTGAGAAAAATGTTCTTGGATGGGAAAATTGGAAAGAGGCTTTTAAAAAGATTTTCATGTCAAAGAGGCAGAGAAAACACTTACAAACGATAAGTCTCCTAAAGTCAATTTTCTAAGAAAAGGGAGGTCAGGGGCCTAGAGTCAAGAGAAGCCTGGCTGATGTTTGGTCCAGCTGAAGGAAACATTAAGGTCCTGGCAGTCAGTGTGTGCTATTGAGTGTGGGGAGGGGAAGTTGGGGACAAGATCAGATGTTCTTGTCCTTTCTGAGCTTGGATTTCAATAAAGCCCCGTGTGCTGGGATAAAGGGTGACCAAAACCAGAGAAGAACGGCCTCTTTGGGCAAAGTGTGACCACAGCCCAGACCCGAGGGGAGGCAGACCTCCATCTTACCTTGTGCCATCAGGTGCCTTCTTGCTGTCTTCCGGAGTTACCACCACCCCGCCACAGCGCAGGTGTGCCCAGCCTGGAGGAAGGCTGTAAGGGATGAAGCAAAATAGCGCCTTACTGTTCCGAGTGTGGCATTAGCATCACCTGGGCAGCCTGTCAGACATGTAAAAACTCAGGCCTCACCCAAGACCCAGTGAGGCAGAATCCGCATTGCAACAACATTGTCAGGTGATTCACAGGTACATTAAAATTTTGGAATAGACAATCCTGTGCAACGAACCTTTGGAAAGAAGGGGCACATCCGGGACACCCACCATTACCATTAAGTTGGAAAAACAGAGAATTCAATGAAGTGTCCATACCCAAGACCCTGCCACCATGCCAAGGAGCTACTGACTTGAGAGACAAGCCACCTTCCTCCAATCAGGAGTTTTGGACCAGTCTGGGGAACTTTACCCTTCTTCCCACAGATAACCAGCTATTTCAGTTTTCCAAATGTATTCTCTGGTCTCCTGTCCCCCTCATTTGAAGCTCCTCTCCCCACTGCCGCCCCTGCCCTTTTGCTTCCCTCCCATGCTGCTGAGGTCCTTATTCACCACATTAGCCTTTGCTCATTAGGGACACGCCCAGTCCTGACATCTGCAGGGAGGCATACACTGGCTATTACACAGACGCATCCACTCCTTCCAGAGAGCAGCCTGCATTTTCAAAAGAGCATAAATTCCTAACAGAATTAAGAAGAATTGGATGAGTTTAATGTGATACTACAGATAACCGTAGACACATCCTGGGACGTGAGGAATGCTAATTTCAGCTGCCGCTGTGAGAGCAGAGGATCGGTCGTAGCCCAGAGATATTTGCAATGAAGAGCAAGCCACTGAGCAGACAGCACTGGCTCCCTCTGCTCCCCAGCACCCTGGGGGTCAGCCCTCCTTTTTATTTCTGGTTCCTCCCTCCACTAAAAACATCTTCCCTGGTGCACAGTTCCCGCTCAAGGCCAACACCCTGACAGACAAGCAATCTCACAGTACCTGGGGGGAAAAAAGCTGTTTTAACTAAAATAGATCAGCCAGGATATTTTCTTTGACAATGCTCTCTTCATGCAGTAATACCTCTCCTGCACACTGCCCAAGGGGATGACAAAGGGAGCCGGCAGGGAATTCACATCTGAGTCACGTCTCACCAACTCCACTCCCCGGGATCACTGAGGCTGTGTCGAAATGCAAAACGTGCCTCTCCCATTTTTTCTGAATTTATCGTGCAGTAGAGAGCACCGCAATGGGAGTCCGCAGGAGAGGCTCCACTCCCAGTTCTGACAGGTCCTCCCTGATGGGCCTTGACCTTTAAATGCCTCTTCTGTACCTCAGTTTCTTCATGTGTTAAATGGTTCGTAGCTGTGGCTACCCATTAGAAACAATCGGGGATCTTAAAAAACAAACAAAACAACAAAAAAGTAAGGCTGGAGCTCCACTCCCCGTCAATTAAATCAGAATCTGTGCACAGGGCTCTCGTACTGATATGTGCCTTTGAAGCTTCCTAGGTAGGGTGTAGAACCACTTGGACTAAGATCTTCCGTAAATAGGTGTCTGAGGACCAGCGGCACGGACACCACCTGGAAGCTTGATGTGAAAGGCAGAATCTAAGGCCCCACATCAAGCAACTGAACCGGCATTGTTAGCAACACGCCCAGGTGGCCATGTATGCAGTCAAGCTTGAAGAGCAAATATCCAAGCTCCTCTTTAGCTCTGCCTTATAATATATAGACAGGATTTCATTTTAATCACATTTACAGATTTTACTGGCTCTTTCCTTTATTTCACAATTATTTCTTGATCATCTACTTTGTGATAGGAATCATGTGAGGGGCTAAGGATGAAACGTAAACAAGAAAAAAATGTTATCTACCATCCCAAAGCTTCCTTCACTGAGGGAAGCCAGATCCTAACTAAGTTATCACATCAGATGATGTACGAAAGGACAGAGAATCTACTGCGAGTGATGGAAGCACCTAGGAGTCAGGAAGGAGATTGACTAGACCAGGAAGACCTTCCTAAAAAATAAAGTTTAAGCTTTGTAACTAGTGTATCCTGTGGAAACACTGAGCTGGTCTTATAGTTATCCATAGTCGTGATTTCTGGAAGAGTAACAGCTGAATAATAACCTCTTTGCATTTGTATCTTTGCAACGACTTTGAGAATTAACCCTGAATCCACTGCAGTTTAGAAGCTACCCTTTGAAACTGTCCTCACTAAGTCTACCAAAGATCTCTTCATTGCAAACCTGGTATTATCTTCCTACGTCATATCTTATTGATCTGTAGCTTTTAATAATAGTAACTATTCCCATCTTGACATCCTAATTTCCTTTGGATTCTGTCTTAGCTTGAATTACCCCCAAATGCAGAGCTTGGAATAGGAGCATGCTTATAGTAAATTAGTTTTGAAAATGATCCCAGGTGTGGTAGGCTGAATAATTGCCTGTGCAGAACCCCTGACCCCCAACAAGAGATCCACATCCCATTCCCCAGAATCTATTACTTTATATGGCAAAAGGGACTTTGCAGATGTGATTAAATTAAGGATCTTGAGAAAGGGAGATCATCCTGGATTATCTGGGTGGGCTTAAATACAATCAAAAGGGTCCTTTTAAGGTGGAGGCAAGAAGGTCAAAGGAGGAAATAGATGTGATAATGAAGCAAGAACTTGGAATGATGCAAGGAAGGGTCAAGAGCCAAGGAAAGTGGCCTCCAGAAGCCAGAAAAGGTGAGGGTACAGACTCTCCTCTAGCGTCTCTTGAGGAAAGCACCCTGCTGAAACCTGAACTTGAACCTAGTGAAACTAATTTGGGACTTCTGACTTCCAGAACAGTAGGAGAGTACAATGTGTGTTGTTTAAAGCACCGAGGTTGTGGTAATTTGTTACAGCTGCAATAAAATTTGATACTCCAGAGTAAAGGAATTGGACCTTGGGAAGAAAAAAACATGGAATGAGGGAAAACTAAGCAACATTATTGAACTGGTTACCCGTGTGGGCAACTGGAGGCCAGTCCAGTTGGGGACCCTTGGAGGAATCACATACAGTGCCCTGGACATGGGCAAGGAAGTCATTATTCAGCAGCTCCCATCCTCACTGGTTAAACCTTGAGGGCAGTGTTGATTCCCATGCACTTTCAAGAGCAAGGATTAGAACAAAATAAAACAAAACAAAACAAAACTTGTGGCCTCCATTGGAAAACCCAGTTTAATGGGAGAAAGTCAAGAAATGCCGTATTTAAAATCCAGGTGGTAAGTGGTCATGCCAAAGGGAAGTTCATAGTGTAAGAAGAACAGAAGAAAGTTTGCATAAGGACATCAGGAAAGCTTCATGGAGACATTGTTACTTAACCTGATGAGCATGAGTTCCTTGAGACTGGAAAAAAAGGTGGGGGGAGGGGTTATTCCACGAAGAGACAGGCAGGGAAGTAGGAAGGCCTATAGGAAGCAGTGAGCAAGTCTGTATAGGTGGGGTGTGATGCTTTTATAGCCGGTGAGGAGATGACAAAGGAAGTGAGCCCGAAAGGCAAATCCAGACAGGCTTTTGTAGTACTGTTTTCTGTTCAGCGACGTGACTTACAAGAACGAAGTTTTGGGTCACCCAGCAGCAAGCTCCTGACAAATCGAAAGTCTTTTGACAAAAGCTTATTTGGTCCCAAATCTGGCTATGGGAATGAAACCCCAATTACATGATTCTTTAAACTTCAGCAAACTTATAATCATGAAAATGTCTTGAGTTATCAGTCTCTGTTTTACATTTTCCTTCAACATTGTTTTGAGCAATCCCACAAAATAGAGAAAAAAGTTGATTAGAACATAAAGCAAGAAAAGTTGAATTCCATTTTTCAGTAAGAAGCTGGCTGCAGTTTGTATAGGCTTAACGATAATTCTATTTTGTGACTAACAATAATTACTCATGAATAATTACAGAATAGGAATGTGAGAAATGTCTAATTAGAAAATAAACAAATCCTCAAAATTAGGTATTTATTATTGCAATTAGGTATTATTAGAACCAATAATGACATGATGAGGACACAAGATATTAATGAATATATGATTAGCCATTGAATATATTTTGTTATGTCAGAAATAAATTTGACATTTTCATGAAGACATTTAGCTGAGACTGTTATTGCAAATGTAAACAATCTAGGGCAATAATGCCACATTTTAGCTACTGTACTACTCATGAATCCAATTAAAAGCAGAATTTCTTGCTGTCATGAACATAGATCTGTCTTGGTTAATTGAAAGGTGAAATACCTTGAGATTGTGATGGTACGTGGGGGTCACACTGCTCTTTCCTGACTTTACAAGAAAAGTGTCTTGAATATTTTATTAGCTAAATAATATATTACTTAGGAGAAACAATGGAGGCTACCCGTTTTCTTTGAGGAAAAGCTTAAGTAAGAAGAGAGATTTAATAAGCCTTTAAAAAGGCATTTTAAAATTTTGCCATTGCTATGATGGTCTGGAATTATGTCATACATAACTCTCATACAGTCTCAGTTTAAGGGTTAGTGTGTGATTGTAGGTTAAGTTTTTGGTAAGCTAGAAATATAGGAGAGAGGCTTGCACTGTCCAGTACTTTACAGGCTCTGCAATGTCCCTTAGCACATTTTTGGATTTCAGTGATGTGGTGGCAGGTCAGCATTCACACTCAAGTACACACTCAGCAGGCCACTGTCTGGTAAGACCTGCCTCGTGCAGTGAAGGCAATGCACGCTGAAGCTCGCCTGAGACTCTTTCTACGAGGGAGACTAGGTTGCCTTTCCGGTGACTTTTGGGACCCTGTGGGTACCTAGGACAATGATTGAACTTCCACATTAGGTCATCCTCTCCAGGCCTCTCGGAACCAGCTTGGTGCTGACGGGGGCCAGAATGACCTGGAGTGCATACCATTGACTAATCCATAAGAGAACCAACCTCGAAGGCAGCTGGAAACCTTGCAAAGGCAATCAGGGTCCAGTACTTAGGGATTTTGCTCAGTATGAGATTTGTTTCGAAATTGAAAGAACTGAAATTAACCGGAATGGAAAATAGGGAGAAAGACAGTTGAGCATTTTATGGGACAGATGCGTTGAGAAAGATACTATTGGGATTTATACCTCCTAGTGAGATATTTATTATAAGAATATCTTACTGTTAAACTTTACTTAGGTGATACCCTTCGGCGAGGCCCATGATACCATGTGACAGCAGAGGTCTACATTTTGAACCTGACTCTGAATCCTCTAGGAATCCTAAGGCCATGGTAGAGACTAAATTTGGACTAGAAAAATGCATTTCAGACCCGTAGTTGTTTGGAGAGTTTCCAGGCATGGGTGTGGGGAGAGCAGAGTAGGAAAAAGGCACCCTCTGAGCTTGGACCCGGGCAGCTCCTAACTGATGAAAGAAAAGCAGAGAGAAAGTAATGCTTACTGAGTACCATAACGTCCAGCCACTGTGATTATCTCATTTAATTTTTACAACTCTATCAATTAGGCATTATCTCTGTTTTACAGATTAGGAATTTAGGGAAACTAAGACACTTGTCCAAGTACATGCAAATCACCAAAGTTAAGATGTCAAGCAATTTTTATTTGAGTCAGTAAATCCATGCTCTTCCCCACTGTAGGCTACCTACTAAGAAAGGAAGTAGGTTTACTTGGGATGCTCCTGACTTTCTTAACACTTAGGGAAACCTCAGACCTATTTCCTCCATGAAATAGTTCTTCACAGAATGATGGAAACAGCCTAGGCTCAGACCAATCATTTGTAGAATCTTGGATGTGGAACTGGTATTTATTTCATCCATGTTAGACATGTTTTAGACTTCAAATCTTCTTGGTGCTCATTTAGGCCTTGTTTGTTAATGTTCTGAGAAAGGAGTTAAGAGCATAGGCTGTGAAATCAGATAAACCTTGATTTGTATCGATTCTCCACTCTAGAACTCTGTTACCCTAAGTTACTTAACCTTTCTGAGTTTTAGTGTCCTAATCTGTAAAATGGGAATGGAATAAAATAACGAATGTGTAGTATACATAGCCAGTGCTCAACAAATGTGTGAAAATGAAAAATAGGAGAAAATGCCTTTACAATACTATTTGTCCAAACAAAAAAGAGAAAATATGAGCCTTTAAACCTCAGAATTAGGTTTTCCTGACCTGTATTTTACAGCCTAAAAACAACTTTAGCAGATTACCTGCATGATCTGGGAACCACTAATGAGGGCAGAAAAACTCAAACATGTCCACCAGAGAAACAGAACGAACTGTTCCATAATGACACCACTTCATCTTGCTGCTTAATTCCTTAACTCAAACTCTTTCAGATTCAGCTACGCTTCACATTTTCCAGTTGCACTTTGAGGTGCATGTGTATAAAATGGGTTTTTAACTGGTGAAACAAAGAATGTGAGTTTGAATCTTGTTTCCTATGCCTTATCAACAGATCTTAATACCACTCATATTATACTGAATTATCAAAGTTGACCTGTCACCCTACGTGCAAATCCTCAGAGTGAAAAGTAACAGTTTTGTGAAGTCATATGAATGGGTTGGAACACCTGTCCTCCATTTGGACCTCTGTTTTCAACAATGACTGTCACTCTGCACAAAGGACCCTTTACTTCCCTCAGTGTTGACTACTGAGAGGTCTGCGCATGAAACCCTTGGGAAGTTAAGCATTACTTAGATGACACATGTCATCTAAGGACATAAGCACATGTCCTATGGGACAACTTTCTAGTGTCTTGTTCACCTAGCCCTGCTACAGTAAGCTGTCTACAGTGGACAAATGACTTTTCATTTTCTCCACATAGCCATTGTTTATGGGCTAAGTCGTTCTCTGGCTTTTCAGCTTAATGAAAAAGATACTTTCTGGGCAAGTGACTCTGAGGATTGAATGAACACACAACCATAGTTAAAGGGCTAATGTGTGTGTGTGTGTGTGTGTGTGTGTATGTGTGCATGTGAACACAACAGGACTAATGTTAAACAGTGGTGTCCTTCACTTCTACATTAGAATACTTTTTGGTGTGAAAAAAAGAAAAGGAAATAGTTTTTTCTTCCAGGAAAAATCTTTTAGTTATTCTTTCCCAATTTCTTTAGCTTTCAAACAAGTAACTGTGTAGAAAGAAGTCCTGGAACTAGAGGCTATGTGTGATCTGTCCACTGAGCAGGATGCAGGAAGTAGGCCATGAGGGATCTGGAGCTTAAGTGTAGTGAACTCCAGAGAGTAGTAGCAAAGAATCACAGTGCCCACAAGCCAGCTACACAGAGAACCAAAAACAGGTCATTGGCTTCTGCCCTGCAATTACACATAACTGCCAGCGATATTTCTACATAGGAGAACACGTTTTATACGACAGCTCTCTTTGCAGGAAATCTCCATCCTGGGGAGCTGAAATTGCATTAGGATTACTTCTCTGCAAGCACACTGACACCAATATGCAATATGTGGTATGAGAAATCCAAAAGCCATTAATCTAAAGCAGGAATTTAAACAATTGTGTCTAACTCTAGAAGAATTCCATTGAATCCATTGAATTAGAGTGCCTTTCTACACAGAAACTTCTTTGACTGAATTCAGCATTGCAACTACAGATTTAATTTAACAAAACAATCAGTTTTAAATGTAAATGATCCACTCCTCCAGTTATTCCAACCCTTTAATTGGAATCTTTGGAACTGAATAAATATATTCACCCACCAATTCATTCAGTGTTTACTGAGTACCCAATCAGGGCCATGCATTGTGCTAGGGATGAGGATGGCAAATGTGAATCAGTTATGATCCCTGACTTCAAGGAGTGTACAGTCTAGTGGTAGGCATAGGTGAGTATGCAATCAGATAATTGTAACAATTTGATAAGTCTTGAACAATATACTAGGTGTAAAAAGACACTTGTTCAATTGGGTTCTCAGTTTATTGAATTTCATTTCTGTGCAGCTGGTGTCTTTAAGTGAGGGTGCCTAACTCAGTCGATCTACAATCTAGATTCAGAAAGGACAGGATAAGGCCAAGCAATATTGTACCACCTCTCCTAGAAGGAAATGTGTTTTCAGGGATATTTCAACTGGACTTGACCTAGAATTCCTCATTATATTAATAACCAGCCCTGGAATAGATGTCACACTTCAGCCCCTGCCCACCTTCCAAGAGAAAGCGACTTGCTCGTGACTTTACATTCATAAATACACTCACAATGCCAAGGGATGTTTTTTTCTTCCATCAATTCATTAGATCTGCTCACATGAATTATTTATAGGCAGTGCTAAAAATGATTCTGAAACATTACAAGAATTCAATATCAGTTTTCACAGTGGGATTTCATCATTTTAGCATTGCAACATGGTAGCCTAATGCAATACTAATAGGATATGGTGCTAATAGGGTACAACGCGAATTCTCTCTAATATGCAAACATTTCCATGTTGTCTTATTATTTCTTTTAAGTTAATATGCTATGGTGATAATATGATGAAATGAATTAGCTTCATATCATTGTCTGCATGAGTTGTGCATATTAAGAGCATCTTTCTTCCCCCATCCCTTTGAATTCACTTGGAATGAGCTTGAAAACTTACCCTGTAGTTATGCTTATGTTAATGAGGCTGTTTAGTAGGAAACACTCCTGCGGTTGCTTAGCCAGCTGGAGAAACAATAGATGCATATCCTTTCTCTTTGGAATGTAATGTTTTCTGGCCTCCCTTCAAAGGGTCTATCTCCACCAGGCTGCTTTAGTATTCTCTACTTGTTCACAATCTCAATCCACCCATGTGTTAGACATTTTACCAGCAACATTTAACCAGATTGTATATTTCTATTAGATATGAAGCAAATCTTTTCCAAGAGAAACTGGATGCATGGCCAACTGGCCCAATGTTTTGGAATATTTAAACACATACACTCACACACACAAACCTACATGCATATATACATGAAATATGCAGAAATATACACATATTTTTGTGTGTGGGTTATGTATAGACATGTTTACATATGTATACATACATTTACATATGTGCTTCTTTGTTTTTGTGTGTAAATGATTTAAAGTTTGTGGAATGCATGCCATAACCAGCATTTTTTTTTTTTCCTGGCTGTTAAATCCTGGGTGGATTAGGTCCAGTGAGAATGAATACTCCAGATTTCAGTGTTTATTCATTTTCAGATGTATAACCAAAAGCCAGATGCTTATCCAAATCTTAGCTGACATTTGCAAATTATGAATTTCTCACAAACCTGTGTGACCTTTCCTCTTGAACTGCTATCAGGTTCAACTAATTCAGTTGCAGAAATCCCAGATGTCAGTGCTTTCAGGATACTTCTAAATCCTGCTCTTACTCTTTCTATCAAGTTGCTCCAAAAGGTGACTTTATAATGATCAGGGCTACTGCCAGACTATATCATGCCTCAGTGAAAGTTAGCTGAATGTGGCTGTTTGGACCAGCGCTACCCCTCAGAAACCAGTATGGCCAGAGGCAGTGGGTTGGGTTTCTAAAATTTAGGTTCTCCTGGGCTGCAACTCTGATAATGTTTTGTCCTTGTTTTCTAGGAAACAACTCTGAATGGGAAAGTTTCTGTCTTAATGGAAGCTGGATATACAATAAGCAATCCAATTCGGACACTGACTACCTGTATGACTTAATGCCAAAGTGTTTTCATTTGCAAAATGAAAGAATAGATAATCTCCATACTATGACCTGTAACTGAACTCTGAGAAACCTCACATTTTAATGGGAGAAATGATTAATGAGCATCTGTATTTGGTTGGGGGGAAGAAAAAAAAAGTTATAGACCCAGAAGGAAAGCAATATGGGTGATTCTAAAATTAGGGTTTGGATTCTAGGCTTGTAATAGGATCATATGTAGATCATGTGTTTTCTTCATAAAGGAAGTTACTAAGAAGAATATAGGTCTGTTACAACATCTATAAGATACAAATACTAGTAGACTTCAGTGGGTTGATTATTAAGATGGAATTGAATATGCAATATTGGAAAGACTTCAGTAAAATGTGTATTTTAGAAGCCTATAATATGGTGTCTAGTTATTGGAATCAAATATTGTGATGAGACTGTTAAGAAGACAAAGATTGATCCTTTTAGTGAAAGTACTCTTATGGGCTCCAATAAAAGGAGAAATGGAACCAAAACTCCCTTACCTTCCATCAGATGTGAATGTATATTTGGGCCACTTTCATCTACATTCACCTAAGAAATAGTCAGATTTATTCTGAGGTCCTATGAAAGACTCCCTGTTCATTTATCACTTTTGAAAATGGAGACTAAAGGCATAAGAGAGTAAATCAATTCACATTTGAACCAATTCAATTTCTTTAGCAGATCATGGTTTCCTTGAAAGTTAGAGTTATTTCTTTAAATTTTTATACACCTCCTCCTTTGCCTACTAAGACCTGCTCAGAGCAGATGGCCTTTTTGTAGCTCTGTAGCCAGGGTCTTTGACCTGTCTGGTGTGACTATGCACCTGTACCATACCTCAAAGCTCCCCTGAAGGTAGCTAGCTCTAATTGGGGTTAGAAATGTACTTAGCATGTGCAACGTTACTTAAAAACAAAATTTACTGTAGCATTGATAAGAACTTTCTAGGCTTAAAAATGTCATCAACAAAAGAGTCTGGTTCTTCTTTTAATTATCCTATTTCAAAAGCTATAGTACATAATTCCTTGTATAATCAGAGCTTAAATGCTGGGGAAACTCATATGGGTGACATTTCCTCTCAATTTTGAATGAGGATTATTTTAAGAGGATACAGAACTCAGAAATATTTCAATGGAGCTGATATTTAAAGCACATTTAGTGGCATTTATGTTTTAATCTGCTTATTGACTATGCATTAAAGAGAGCTGTTAGTATTTTAGCAGTGTTTAAAAGGACAAAAATTGTTTCATAGAACGAGCAAGGCAGTATTTCTAGAATGTGGGGCTAATCATTTTTTTTAACTTAGGAAATGATGTAGACTCTTCCCAGTGAAGAATTACCATATGAAGGATTTTATTTATTTGGATTTTCCTTTGCCACTGGGGCAAGGAACTCCAGTTAAAGACAAATGCTCCCAAATTACATAAACATATAGAGATTTGATGAATTCCATTGTTGCTTCCCCTTCTCATTTTATATCATCATCAGAAGTAGCAAGCCCAAGTAATAATCAAGTAATAATGAAAGCAGTAATAACATATCTTTACCCATTGCCAGTGTGAGATTGTGTGCAAGGCACCAGAGATGCTACAGTGGAAAAAAGAGGTTCTTCTCTCAAGGAATTTCCATACCAAATTGTCACATTGTAGTAATGCCTGGTGCACCTAGGCACTTAACATTTGTTGAATAAATGAATGAGTGAATGAGTGAACGATTTGGCTCTAGTCATCAGGGAAGATTATTAAAAAAACTAACCTAGGTCCCATAAAAACTCCTTATTAAATAATTACTAACGTGATAATTAGCTGTTACAATCTACACCTTCTATATTTACATAATCACAAAACACCCATCAGATCACACATTAGAGAAACAAATAGTCAAACTGAATTTGGATGATTGTCATATAAAATAACAGACCATTTTATAGGCCACTTTATATGTCAATTTGTCTTGCTACAACATTAAAAGAATACAGAACAGAATAAAGAGAAGTTACAAAAATAAAGAGCAGAGATTTATCATGAAAAAAGTAGCTTTTCTTGAACTGTGATGTGTGGATCCTGTCAGTGTCAGCCAATGTGTGACCACAGCTTCTTTTCTTAATTTTCTGTCAATACTGTTGACCTCAAGCAAGAAGGTGAGTTTCTGAAAGTTATATATATTTAAATTCAGCAGGTTTTTCACCTGCAAATCATTTGATTCAGTTTCACATCAAATCCTTAGTGGTACCAAAGTAGATTTCATTTAATTTTCCTAGCAATTTTTTTTCAAACATTGCATATTCGTGGAGAAAATGTATTCCTTTGTATGTGAATCAATTTCTTTTAAATACAGAAAGCATCCCCTGACTATTTATTTTCCAAAGAACATCAGCAAAACCTAAAATGAACACTTAGAAGTAATTTGGATATGAATCTAAAGGAATAATAGCTGTAATAACCTTTCTGTGAATATTGTTATAAAGTAAAATTAAGTAAATTGATGCAAGAAGTGAATGAGTTAACACAAAATAAATCAAATGAGCATGGTCTGCACCTCAGCATCTCTACCAGGAGACTAGCTCTACATTTTTTTCTAGATGTAGTAAGGAAGTACTCTCTGTGACCACATAAAATTGGTATTTTTTGGACCATGGACACTATTTAGGCAACAAGGGACCTGGACGTGAAGTAGAATTATGACTGTGAGGGGCTGGTATATTAATGCTACGTAAAGTCAGGCTGGCTTAAGCCTCTTTTCTTCATTCTTTCCTTCTACCTTTTCTTTCCCCGGTGAAAAATTGTCAAAAAATAACTAGAACTTACATGAGCTTTCAAATTAGTGGAAGAGAGTAAAGATAAAAAATAACAGGTATGTGTGCCTCTCTTTTTCACAAATTGTGAGCATTATTGAGGAATCTTTGCTTTCCCCATTTGGCCTAAGGTTATTTATGGCTGTTGTCTAGTAAGCTCTTTAATATTTTTTTTTTCTTCTTTGAATTTTCAATCTTTGTATCAGTTGCTTGTGTCTCTGGAAGAGGATTCTTGAACTTGGTCTTGACTCTTCACATAAAATTAATTCATATCTGGCTAGTCTCAGGAAAAAAATATGTATTAGCATTTCAAGAATCTGAAGATAAACTTCAAAAATTTCATGATCAGCTTCCATTTATTTTTTTACTTATTATATTCCGGACTCTTCACTAAAAGTTTTTTACACCCTCTATTGTGAATTTTTCTTAACTTTTAAGGCAGCTGTTATTCCCATTTAGCATCTGAAAAAAAAACTGAGACTTTGAGATGCTAAGTAATTTATGCAAGGTCATAAAATCAAGTTGATGGCATTTAGAATCCAATTCAGATTCATGTGACCTCAGAGCCTATACTTTTAAAAACTATACTCTTAAATACACGACTGAATAAAACTGTGCCATAATGCATTGTTCATTGTTGACCACCAATTGTCTGTTCCTGATATCAACAATTTAATTATGAATATGTTTAAAGAGGAAGAGGAGCTGGGGGGTAAGAGGAGGGAGGTCGCTTTCAGAATAACATTACACCCTTATTTTACTTATTACAGTGGTTTGGTTTCAGAGTGTTAATGAGTACTTCTGAATATCAAGTATGTGTAAATCCTATGATAAGAATTGATGCCTCTTCCTTCCACTTTGGAAAATTATATAGGTATTGACAGAGCAAAGGTGTTAAAGGTTAAGGAGAGCATAGTATAAATAGTAATTGTTGTATGAAGTTTTCAGTGCTTTTCCGAGAGGGTATCAAATTTAGTAAATAAATGTGTTTTAGGTTCTTAGGGCACATGGTGGTCATTCTCTATGCAGATGAATAATCTGTGACTACTAACAGTGGAAGCACTCCTCACATCTTCTTCCAATCGCTGCTCCAAGAAAACTGCTGTCTTGATTTTCATCACCATACATTAGTTTTGCCTACTTTTTGAACTTAATTTATGAAATAATGAAATATTCTCTTTTTTTATTGGAATATAGTTGATATACTATGTAATGTTCTCTTGAACCTTATGCTCTATTGAATTTCCATTGCTAAAAATCCTGTCCTTTTTTTGTGCAATAAACTATTCACAATTCTTGTACATTCCAGTTATTTGTAATTTTAAATGACTTGTTGCCTTTGACATTGCTCTTCTTCTACCTGGAATTCCCATCCTTTACTTGCTCCACTTGATGGGATATCTCCAGATCTGTCTTCATGGTTACCCTTTCTGTCAAGCCATTTAAGGTTATTTTTTACTTTTACTTGTCAAGGAGAAATTAATTTTGTTTCCTTTTATGCCCTACAGTAATCTGTCGTGCATAGTGGGCTGTGAGATACTTGAAGGAAAGAACCTAGATAGCCAACAAATTATTGCACGTCCCATTGAAATAAAAAGTGATGTGTTTACTAGAGCTCCATTATCCTTATTTCTATTTTACTTCTTTCTTCCTGACCTTTCTGTCTAAGAAAGTATATGTGAATCATCAAGCAGAAGGAATGTGATTAGAATATACAGTTTTCGGATTTGTATGCTATTGCACCAACCACAATTAGCAAGATTTACAGGAAAAAATTAAAATAATACCTACTTTATCAGTTTCTATAAAGTTGCTATGCAGCATGACCTGGACAATCATATTTGACCAAGGGACTCTGAGGCTACCCCACCACACTCTAGGACATTGAATACTGCTGATTAATTACTCATTCAGTGAATTTCCTAATTCCTTAAAACTAATTCTATCTAGGCTTTAAAATATTAAGGGGATGTGCACGGGGGGGAGTAAAGCTCCTATAAAGGCTATGTCAATTCTTCTAGCCAGTAGAGGTTACACTCATTACGGTAACTTGGGGAGAATTTAATAGGGACTACTTACAAAGTTTTCATAGGGTGTAGGATAATCATAAGAGACAGTGTAGTATTTGGGGACAACTATAATAACAGTGTTCCCATTACCAACCTTGGAAAGAAGTGGTAAGAGGAGAGAGTGATTTCAGACTCTGTAGACAGAGTGGCTGTTTGGAGAGGGCTGTTTATAGGAGAAAAGGCATTTGATGTAGGGACTGGATGAATGCCCAAGATAACTCTGCAGGGAAGGAAGCACAGGAATAATGCTGAGACCTCACTCTCCCCCCCCCACTTTGTCCCCACCTGTCTTTCCTCCCTTATTCCCTCCCTTCCTTCCTTCCTCCAAATTTCTTGCTACGGTTCCCTAATGGCCCAACTTCTGGGGAAGTTAAAGGATGTTGGTGTCCTTCAACGGGACAGAGAGCTGACTCTGGGAGCCTGGAGAACGGATCTAGAGGGCAAGTGTCGCACAGGGCCCCCAGTGGGAGAAGGCATCATTCTGTTTTCCGAAAGTGAAGGAATGCTTTCTTTTACTTGGCAGAAGACAAAGGAGCCCAGATCCTGGCATCTAGCCTTCAGACTAGGTCAGAGGTTAGGAAGACTGTGTCCACCCTGAGGCAAAGCAGTGCGCTAAGAGATCCCATGTTTCGTGTCTTTTGGTTTTGCTTTCCCAGGTCTGGCCTTGTTTCTTCTGCCTGTCCTTCCGTTCTCTCATATGACAATCAAAGGTTGGCATTACTGTTAGCATTGCCCCAGTTACATGCAGGAAACAGTTCTAACCACAAGGAAATAATTATAAACAAAGCCCAGTTAATTATACAAGACATTCTTGGCTGCCCTAATTAAGGCACAGTTCAATACTACTAGCTGGGTAATTTTTTTTTTTTAATTGTGAATAGATTTAGTAGGAGCTCGTCTGGTGAACAAATAATGAGATCAGTGTCTCAGAAAGAATCTGATTAAAAAAAAATTATTCACCAATCATTTGTTTTCTGCTGCTTTATAGAACAGCTTCCCCCTATGGCACGGATATAGAAGAATGCGCATTTACTCTAGTGTCCGCAGCCCAAATTACAGGAAATTAGGGGATGTTTCTTTTCTCAAGTGGGAAGGACATGAGGATGGAGGATGTTCCCACTGGGCGACCTTGTGTGTGTTATTGGTGCTTCTGGTGGCTTTTCTGATGGTTTCTTTTTTCAAGAAATTTCTGTGTTTCACAGGCTCAGCAATCAGGTACATATTGAACAATGTGATGATGTGAGAGTGGCTATCCACGACCTACACTTTAATTTTCTTTCTTTCTTTCTTTCTTTGTTCACATACACACAAAGGGAGTACAGAGTAGTCAAACACAGAGTTCCATAGATTTTAAAAAATGTTTAGATATCTAGGATACAATAGTACAGTACTGATGGGCTTTGGTATCAAATGAAAGTAGGTTCAGATCTTGGCAAATAAATACCTATTCTGTATGACTTCAGGCAAGTAGCTTAACTTCACAGAGATCCTTTTTCTTTAAAACAGCAATTGTCTGTTCCTCATGGTACATAGACAAATCATGGGATTTAAATTTATTTTATTTTACTTGTGTTTTGAGAATTTAATGAGGTGACATATGTGAAGGAAACTCCCATTGTCTAGCACATGGTACATGCATAGCCACTCCTGATTTTACTCCTCATCAGTTATTTCCTCTCTAATCACCAATGTATTTCTTATCTTCCAAATGCTCTCATTGTCTTTTCTGGATACACTATGGATGAGATAAAAAAAATAAAAAAGGAGAGGGAAATGCTACTGGAATGAGACATGTGTGGAAAGAATGGAAATGAGAATTAAAAATACTAAGAGCTTTCCTCATATTATGTTCTTTTAGAGGGAAATTTTGGTTAATTTGAATTTCCTATTTTTAAGCTGTCATGCATGTTCTGTAAGTAAACAAATGGGTTGGCCATTATGCAATGAGTATGGTTTATGCTAAACTTAGATAATCACTAATTTAGTACTTGAGTTTTTAATGTGCAGATCCAATCTAGAGAAAATAAAGGGAAATAAGGGATTTTTTATATACATTTAATTTACTCACAAAGGCAAATTCATCCCATTTATATCTTCTGCTACATGCATTTCTAGTAAGATGCCTAACAATTATCGCATGAATCAGTTTCCGTTCTAGCCCTGAATATTTCTCATACACAGTCTCTTCCTTTCCATCCACACTACAGGGGTGGAAGGTGGCAGAATCTGTATTTTGGAGAGATTATTCTCACATGGAGGGTGGATTCATGGAGATCCATTTGGAGGCAGTGAGTCTTCAATCATTGTAGCTAATGTTATGATGCCCTTACTCTATGCCAGGCTGTCTTAAGGTCTTTCTAGACCTTATTTCCTTTATTGCTTATAATAATATTTTCTATTTCATACATGAGAACAAAGGAGTTTAAAGCAATCAGTTAACTTTCCCAGATCACGTAGCCAAGTGGTTGTTACAGAGTTCAGGCTTGAACCAAAGTCTGCCTGGTTCCACAGTCCGTGTGACTAACCATTGTGTTCTGGCGAGGCTGAGGTGAAAGGTGATGGGATCCCAAACCGGGACGGTGTGGTTTGATGTGGAGATGGCAGGATGCATTCGCAGAGTATTCAGTAGGCAACCTTTGCTGGTCCTGGTAAGCAGTGACTGGAAAATGAGGGAGAAGAGGAGTCTGGCTGGTCCACAGTGCTCATTTTGGAGAGAGCGATGGCTCCATTTACCCAGATGGAGAACGCAGTAGGGAGTACATTTTGGGTAGGGGAAGGAAGGGAGAAAAATGTTGATTTCCGTTTAGAACAAATCAGGAGAGAGATGGCAGGGAGATGCCCAGGGAGAGAGCACACATTCTTGATGGACAGCCGTCTCTGCTAGAGTAAGATGACAGCTAAGGTGTCTATTGAAACTGGAAATGTTCTCACTGCTGTTGACCCCTGCTCAATGCTGGGAGCGGGAACCACCTTTGATTGGCAGATCTCCTCCTTCCACACCCCTGAGCGGCCCAGCGTCAGCCTGTCCGTCCTGCGCTCGCCTAGGGTGGCGTCCCAGCTAAGCCAACGTGGTGTGGATGACTCAGGCGACCGCGTCAGACCCAGCGTCCTCGTGCCAAGGCCTGGCTCACTACTGATTTCAGTAGAAAACTGCTTTCTGTTGTTTTTGTTGATGGTTTGTGTAAATGAAGCAGTGGGGTCATTGACACCGCATACACACGCTCATCTCTTTAGATACTTCTGTTAACCTATCCAGAAAAGTGGAGTCATCTCCTCAGTGAAGAGCAGAGAGAGCTCATCGCTCTGGAGGAAGTCTGCTGAGAAGGCAGGAGTCTTGCTGCTGCTGTCGGGTGCCCAATCGGCTATTATTTTGCTCAAGGCCGTTACTATATTTTCTTGCAAATGCGTTGTGACCCTTTCAACCTAGTGAAGCTCAGATTAGCTGTAAACCTGGAATTTGTAATTAGGCAAGGCTATACCATATATTTTAAAACTTCACCTGGGCTATAAATGCATGCATAAATTAGTAGTAAAATAAATAGCAAGAAGAAAGGGAGAAAAGGATGAGGAAAACATTTCGTTCAATTCAACAAGCATTTATCAGTACACTGTACCGGATATAGTTGTGGGGATAGGTGATAGAACAGAAAAAGGATAAAATGGGGTTCCTGACCTCAAAGAAATTAACGTATTTTCAGGAGGAGAAGATACAGTCACATAAAATGAAGGACTATTGCCAGGCAATGCCTGATCGTGTGTGCAAATGGGATGTGCAGATAAGAAATTCTCCTATGCGCAAAGGAGGGATAGACCCTAGGAAGAGGAGACTCTGAAAAGGCTTTGGGAGGAGATAGAAATAACATGCCCTGAGTGCTTATTTTGTGCCATGAATTGTTAGGTTTTTTTCTTAGCCCATTAACAAACTTTTGAGGTAGGTATTGTTATGTCCAATTTAGAAAATGGAAGCTAAGAAGATTAAATATTCTATATTTATTTAATGCCAGAGCCAGGATTCAAACTCAGCTCTCCTAGCACCCAGATGGGTGAGCTTCCAGTCCCTCTGTGAAGCATTTGGTGGATGGCCCAGGGCCTATTATATTCTTGGGGTAACATATCCTATCCATTTCCTCTAGCTTCTCAGATACAACTGGAACATTTGGTCTCTTTTAAACATCATTAATCCTGCAGAACATTGTCTATTTGATGTCTTTATTGGAGCTCAGCAGGAATTGGCAGGGCCCCGAATCACAGTCTGGATTTCTACTTTTGAGGAAAAGGGACTTCTTTATTATAAAGAGTTGCAAGTTGAACGTCAGGGCCTTTTCCACTCTACCACCTCTTTCTGAAATTTTCTGCTTTGTGAGTACTTTAAGGTGGGAAACTAAGAAGGCAGGGTACTTAACAAGGGTTTTCTTACTCTCAGTAGCCATCCCTTCCACAACAGCTAGAAGCCTAGACAGACTGACAGCCTGACAATTAATTACTGAGTTTCCTCTTTGCTTAGATGTTAAGCAAGTGATAACTTGTACTTTGACAACTAGCCATCTGATGAAGAATTTGGATGCATTAGAGCCATTCAAATCTGCTCACCAGTTTTCTGACACAGGAAAACAAATCATACAGCTGCAGCTGTAAACATCAAGTTTGAAAAAATAATCTACTCACCATTGAGAAACTGGTATCTTTATCAGATACTCTGCCACAATCCACAGTTAAGTTTCTCTGGGAATTAATTACATCCATTAGCATAACATATTGTGACAGTATTTCAAAGTCATAAAGCAGTTGAGTTTGAGATGTTGAAGTGACAGAATAGATCTAAAGTAATTAAGACAAAAGAGAGGGAGAGAGACAACCCAGTGAAACTAAACATTGGGCTGGGGCTCGTCTTACCTGAGATTTCATTTAAACCCCTCGACAGTGATCGAGACCACAGGCAAGATATTTGTTGTTTGCACAAATTATACCATGTTTTGAAGGTATTTCTGAAGGTTGTTTTCTTTTCTTGAGATAGTGGTTTTTAATACCTGCCTGGGAAGTTTTGCAGTATAAACAGATTTCAGAGTGGTTGGAAATGTATGTGAAACACAGACTTCGGTTAAGTGCAGCTAAATGATTTGGCATAGGGCTAGTTCTTTTGTAAAGTGAAGGATACTTTCAACCCGGTATCTTGGCAGTATAGACATAGCATTAGACCTAAGAAAATCCTATTTGTGAGTGCTGGGTTCACTGCCTCACCCCAAGAAATTATTTTGTTAAGCCCTGGAACCAACCAAGAGAATTTACTCCGCCAATGAGCAGGGCTATTAAATCCAGCCAGGAGCGGGATGCTCATGCCTGTGAGTGGTTAAACTAGCCACTAATTCAAAGAGTCCTAGGCTGCCACAGAACAGCATTACAATTTTGATTATTTTATGGCTTGTCCAAATGCCCAATCCCCCAAGCAATTGTTGTAATTTACACAAAAAAGAAAAAAAGCGCCCGGAAAAGAGTATCTCTCTTTTAACATTACCCACAGGGGTCTTGTTCTGACTGCACACATAAAACAAAATAGAAGTACCTGGCTCAGGCAATTAAAATGTTCTTGTTTTCTATTAAAATAAAATGTGTTCATTTGTGAGTGACTCCAAAAGGAAGGCTTAGGAGCAATCATCACGGTTTGCTTTGATGAGAGCTGTAGATTTAGTAATAGTATTCAAATGACTCCAGCAAGAAACCTTCACAATTTTCTTTCTTCCAGTCCATTAGCAATCAAACGTTCAGGAAATGTAAATAGTAAATTAAACGCAACAATACCAGCAGGTAAAATTTGCTTTTTACTTTGTTGACAGGTGAAATAAGTAAAATAAAATCACAGAAAGTAACAGAAATAGTAGAACTAGGAAGGATCTTGGAGACGCTTTCTTACAGAAGAGATCTCTGAGGCTCGAAGATGCTCAGTAATGTTGCATATGGCACACAGAACTCAAAACAGCACCCACAACCTCTGACTTTCTGCCCACTGCTCTTTCCCCTTTACTGGGCTGCTTTTGCACGAATAAATTTATAGCCAGATCCTTTTAGTTTTGACTTTAGGAAGCATCTGGAAGTTCCTACAGGGAAAGAGGGAAATGACTGATGATACCAAGGCTACAGTCTCAATGAGTGGATTCCATACTATAGTTAAGAGTTCATATTCTGAATATGCCATGTTTAGTTTCTTAACAAATTTGAAGTCTGAGAGTCACCTCTTAAGCTTTAACCCACATATCCCTCAGGTAAATAAACTGCCAAAAAAGTTCACTGGAGTCCCGGACCCCACCAGACGTCTCTTCGCTAACAGAAAGCTGCACTGTGTCCTCGCCTCACCCACTCTGTGCCCTCCAAAACTCTTTTGACTCTTTGCCTTGTCTCCTCGCCTGCTTTGTTTTATATGCTTTCTAGTTTTAGAGCCTTATTTACATCCCAGCATGAGAGTTTTCACAATACCTCGATCGAGTTCTTTTCGGCAAGTCCTTTATCTTTGGCTCTGACCACAGATCCTGCCTCTGACCTAGATTCAGTGTGGTGTTCTCATAAGGAACAATATCAACATTCACAGCTTGAAGGAACATCTGCCTTGGAAGTAGCATTGAAAAGGTCAAGACAATCGTGGGTGATCTATTCCTTTTACTTTTTGCATATTTATTTATTTTTTAAAAACAATTCACTATGGTTGCTTCTAAACAAGTGTGACCTTCCCAACGGCTGTATGCAAACTTTTGGGTATTTTTAGTAATTTTATTGCCAAGCACTGAATGAGACATCTAATATCATCCAAGAATTGTTTTTGAATGAATCTTCAGGACACGTGAATGATGAAATAATGCAACCATATACAATTCTGAGTGACGAGGCATCACTGCGGTGTTTGAGAGTAAATCTCACTTTCTCTTTTCCACCAGATTTTTGACATCCTATCTCAAGAGCCTCTGTGTGTTAACTCTGAATATCTGCAGTAGAACTTGGCCAGCAACAGGAATTTCCAGGAATGTTTTTATTGTAAGAAAAAGCTACACCTATTTTAACCTGCTGCTTGTTCTTTAAAGAGTTTCAAAGTGTTTTCTCTTCCTGAATTAGCAGTAAGTCTCTACACAGCCATAAATTATTTGACCAGATCTGATTATGAAAGTCGTGTACCTGCCTCTGACTTTGAAATATATCAAATGAGTTTGGAAAGTTTGTTTTTTTAAAAGCAGATTATCCAACATATTGTAACAGGAGTCACAATAAACTAGAATCTGAGATGAGCCAGGTGTGTAATATTTAAATATAGAAGTATTAACGTATTTTAAAAAGTATTGAAAATAAAAATAATTCTTATGATTACTTAAATGAATAGATCAATATTTTAACAGTTTCCTATTTCTTGACCTAAAATATTGGAGTATTCTGTTTCTAATTATGAAAACAGAAAAATGACAACACTTCATAAATGTATTTGCATGCAATGATGATGATAACAAAACACTGTCTAAGGATTCACACTCATAATACTATACTATAGCAGTACTGGTCCGATTCTGGGCATGTGCAGAAACCAAGGATGGGAAGGGAGACACTTTCATACACTAACAATACATTTAACTTATTTAGTTGGGGAAAGCAGTGACACTTGGTCTTTGGACAATGTAGGGTGGAAGTAAGCAGTGTCTTTAACTTGCATCTATTTGATTTCAGGGATTTACATAGTAGTGAGGAGACTTCTAAGAGAAAAAGGACAGGAACATTACTTCATTCCTTTCCTTTGAGGTTCCGTTGGCCAGACTAATTCATGTCAGCCACAGGAAGGAATAATAGAGAGCCCTGAGAAGGAATTCACCACCAGGAAGGGGTGGGATGTGGGTTCAGCTTTAGACCAGAGGTCTTTGGAAGAGAGTGTGGCTGGATCCTTCTGCTAGACAAGTTACCCTATTAATTCAATCTCTCAAGTATTATAATAGCTAGGTTGTCACAGAAAACTCTTTGAGTATGATTCTGAGTGAAAGAGCATATCTCTCATGCTTACAGAAACCAGTAGACATTGGTCTGTCCACTGAAGTCAGCAAAGGTGGCAAGAGGAGACAAGAATAGAACCAGCAAAAGATGGTGGCCCAGTCAGGTCCCAATTGTGCACACCGCAGAATGTTAGCAAAGCCATCAGAGATACTGATGATTTACCACTGGCATAGAGATGGAGTTCTGAGACTCTGGTCACTAACCAGGAGCCTTCAGAACTAGCATTCTGGTGTTAAAGCAAATGTGGCTGACTTTATTTTGTAGTGAAAATACAGAGCCAATCATGTCGGCGCATAGTTCTCCAGTCACTCTTCCCTTGCCCCAGTGATTGAGGAAGCCATGTGTTCCAGAAAGTTCAACTAAAAGAGGAGCCTCCATCAGCCTGACACCCCAAGGGACTATGTAGAACAGAGGCCCCTGCTGAACTGAGCAGTACTATAAGCACACTATGTAAATGTAATATAAGTAAGAAATATGACATTGTGTCATACCTATGGGGTTTCCAGGTTAATTTGCTGTCATGAACTAATTTAGCCTATTCCACAACAATCAATGGGTAGGTTCAAAGCTGAATATACTCTTTGATTTACTTCTGTGCATTTTCCAAAGTATTGTGAGCATTGTCCAACCTCATGTCACACTGATATGAATTATTCTTAGATTCAAACAGCTATGGAATAGCTTTGTTGAGCATGGTGGAAAAATGCAGCAGTTGAGTTCTTTCATGTACTTAAACATTTTTTTTGTACTGTATTTGAATCTCTGTCAGCTGTAAGTTAGATGACTCTATCTCAAGAACATGAGCTTGTAAAAAACTGAATGTTAAAGAGTGTATAAGAAGTTAAAAGGTATTATCTATTTTATCTTAAGGAGACTTGTGCCCAATATTGATTGATTCATCTAAATAATTATAAAGATTATTTTTTAAACTTAAAGTTTAAAAATGCACAGCTTCTATTCAGCAAATCTGAATGCGCACAAATGGTCAAAGGAAAAAGTTTAAAAATGTCCAGTTTTTGTTTTATTCTAGCAAAAATATTGAAGACTACTTGAATGCCTTGCAATTAAGTAACGGTGTAGTAATGTCTATACATCCATTTAGCAAGCAATAAGCAGAATATGATTTATCCAAATATAATGAAATGCAAGATGGCTCATAACTTATGCTTGCAATGGTTAATTTTATGTATCAACTTGACTGGGACACGGAGTGGTCAGATAAAGGTTATTTGTGGATGGGTCTCTGAGGGTGTTTCCAGATGAGATCAGCATTTGGAATGGATTGAGTAAAGCATCTGACCTCCCCTCTGTAGGTGAGCACCATTCAGTTAAGGGCCTGAATAGAACAAAAAGGTAGAGGAATGTTGAATTCCTTTTCTGTGCCTGACTGCTTAAACTGGAACATTAATCTCTTCCTGTCCTTGAACTGGGTCTTACACCCTTGGTGCACTGGCTCAGGCCTTTGGACTCGAATTTATACCACTGACTTTCCTGGGTTGTCAGCTTACTGGGATGGCAGATTGTGGGGACTTCTCAGCCTCTATAGTCGAATGAGCCAATTTCTTAAGATAAATCTTATTTTATATATATATATATATATATATATATATATATATATATATATATATATATTTCCTACTCTGGAGAACCCTAATACAATGCTGTATAAATAAAGCAAGCAAGTGGACAACATATGTGGTATAATCTCATTTTTTTGTTGTTAAGAATCACAAATAGTGTTTGGACATACATAAACGAAGTTTTAAAGGATACACATCAACCTTAAAAGTGCTTACACTTGGTGAGTGGGAATAAAAGTTGATGGGGAGATTGAGGTTTTACTTCATATACTTCTATGTTGTTTCATTACTTTTTTTACAATGAACATATATCTTTATGTGAGACAATGACTAAAACAATTAAAATAAAGCCTGAAATAATAGTTGATGGATGACTGCAATGAAATGGTCTTTGGCATGCATACACACACCTACATATAAAAGACATCATATCCTGAGGAGAAAACTAGACGGTTCTTTAAAATAAGAATCAATATCATGTGAGGTCATTAAAAATTTCAAAGAGGCCACAGAAATCGGAATTAGATGTCTCCAAATAGTCAGCAAAGGGTGAGGTAATTGGCAAAGTTCATAGGTCCTAATATTAGCTAGTGTTCTCCAGCTAATAAGTCCTTCTTAGATTTCTAAGACTTAAGGCCCACAAAGCAAGTAGGAGGCAGAAGTTGAAGGCTCCTAGCAAATGTTTGCCAAATATTACTTCTCTAAACTTAACCAAGTATACAAATGACATTCTTTGTTGCAAACCATTGTTTTGGAGAATAAGGGGGAGCCATAGGTAAAGTAAATTTACAACTATAGCCCTGAATGAAAGAATATTATGGGAAGTAGTTCAGTAAGTCTGGCTTCTTACAACTGTGGGGTGAAATAGAATTTTTAAAATTACTAAATCTTTGGCACCATCAAATAACCATCACATCCTGCCAATCTGGGCCTCCTAAAATCTTCTGGGGGGAACAGAGTCATCCAGTTTGTGTAGCGACATAGCTATCCAGCTCTGTCATATAACTGCCAAGTCTCCATTTTCTGCTGTGCTGTTTACACGTGGCCACTAAATGGAAACTGTGCTACTCTTTGAAAAATTAAGATTTTTGTGGACATCATGCTATAATTTCAAGGAGCAGATAAATATTCTTAAGCTCTCCTCCAAATATTGCAAACAAGAAACAAAGATTCGATGTCCTAATTAGGAGTGTATTCTTAAATTTTATTTTGGATTTTCTGGTTTCAATGATGTGGGAAGGCATGGTTAATTACCTAAAATGGAGGACTTGCTTAAACCAAAGGGGATTTCCTAATAGGGAGAGAAAGCCTCCTGGAACTTGACTGCAGCCTGGTGACACGGCAGGCCTTCTCTAAGTGTGTCTCAAATTCAGTCATTTCTCTGCGCCTATCAAGTGAACTGAACCCCCTGATTGTCTGCCTAGGACAATGATCCATTTCTAATGTATGAGGCTACAGTTTCTGAACTCATAAACTGTAAACTGTATTAAATAAACTGCCTCTGATTGATGAGGGCTGTTCTCATAGGCTAATTTCTCATCTAAACAGTGATATGAAAATTCTTGCTAAAGGGTTGGTGACAGGACTAAATGGGGGTAATAGCAGACTTAATCAAGAAAGACAAATGGGATTCATTAACAACTGGCACTCAGCAGACAGTCTTCAGAGACTTCTCAGTACAATCTCATTGGTCCAATTGAAAATAATTGTGTGCTTCTTTTATCACTGAATGCAGAACAAGCCCTGCAAAAAATTCTACTGGTGACATCAAGCAGAATTCAAATTTGGATTGAATTTTGTGCCAGGCAGCCCAACTTTGGAAGAGAAAAGGGAGGAAAACAAACAAAAAAAAGTCCTGGCTTTCTTGCTGGAATTTGTTCTCTGACTGATCAGTTTTTCCACATTGTTCATTCTACCTGGTACTTTCATCAACTGGGTCAGGCCCTAACTGGCAGGAATGACTGTACCAGAGGCATCTGGTCCCTGGCTGGCTTCAGAATTGGCACATAGTAGGATTTGTCCAAGCTCACTGAGCTCCATTTCCAGTACTGCCTTGTCTTGTTGAGCTGTTGCGATCTGACTAGCTCTCTGCCAAGGAGACCCATTCCCCTCCCTTCGTGCAGACAGTTGCTAGGAAGTTTCTTCTAATCAGGACCTGTTTTTACCCAGTCCCCCTGTATTAAGTGGGGCAAATGTGCCTAAGTTCTTGTCAACGGTTTGTGAGCTAAACTAATACATACCATTTCCAGGCCTGTCCCACACACAGCACTCTCCCGCCTAGTCTTTCAGCCTCTGTTCTCCCAGTTTGTCCGCACAAGTCATGCTTCAGAAAAATGGGGGATTTTGCATGAGGGAGAAACAGTTCTTGCTTGCATGAAGCCACTGAAAATTGGGAGTTTACTGGTGATGGCACATAGCTTTACTTTGATCGAGGCAGCTAGTTTTAGGATTTCTCTCTGCCTATTGCCTTAATGACCTTACTTCTCAACTGATCTCCTTAGCTTTTGATTTTGTATATAGTTGGGCTTTTAAACAAGTCCCCTTCTGCTTTGAGCTTGTGAGCTCTAAGCCCCAGCGCTGGATGGATTAAAGGTTTGCCACGGGCTACTCCTGTCCCTTCCTGCAGCCCCATTCAGCCCCATTCTCAGACACCAGGTAAGTGTGTGGCTCTTTACGCAGCCTCCCAGTGAGGAAATAAGATGGGACATACATGGTCAAAGCCAGTTGACATCTTATTTTCAGGTTTTCCCATCTTTAGCATCAAGATTTTATAAAGAATTTTAGGGGAATAGCTCTTTTCCCAAGCCATCTGCTGGGCAGGCTGAGGGGATGTCGAGATTGTGGCCCAGAAATTTAAGTGCTTCTTGGCTTTCTGCCCTTTGGTTCTCCTCCTGGAGGTGCCGGGCTGACACCAGCTGGACCATTGTAGGACCTGGCTTATGACAGATGTTGGGTCCCCCGTCCTCCCACGGCTCTCACTGTTCCGTGACTTACGTTGGTGTCTGCACTAGGCTCCCTACTCTTCCCCTGAGGGTTTTTTCTTGGCAAGCCTGAAGAGCCGGCAGGGGTCTACTCCAGCCCATGACAGATGGGGCCTGGGGGATAGACAGCCCGGCCTCCTCACCCCTCAGCAGAGGAGAACTCTAGGCATTCCCACATGGTGGTCACGCTTCCCTCGTGGGACCCAGCCTCAGCTGCCCCTCAGCTATAATGCACACTTCCTGGCCTTCCTTCCCTTCTATGTTTTACTACCCTATTCCCCTGAGGGATTCCCTCCCAGGATTAGCACCCAGATTAACTATTTGCATCCAAATCTTTGTCTCTAGATCTGCTTTTGGAGAATCTAACCTAAGACACACCGATATGCTTCATTTTAGGGATTCTGTGTCAGATGTTTTTGAACACCAGTAAGTCAAATGGCAGATAGTAGCTGCTTATCTCTAATTTAGGGAATTACTTTCTGCTCTGTGTGGGAAGTCAAAACTTTTTAATACATAAATCAATATGCTACCTTAAAGCCAGTTAAATCTGACTATGATATACAACTTTTTTGAATATTTAAGTATGTAATCACAGATACATTTAAATCATCCAGTTGAAGCAACTTGAAAAAATGTGGTGAATCCATCTTTCTCTTCTGCATTCTTCCTTTTTCCGAGGGTTCAACTAGACATGACACCACAGGGCACTGTGACCATTCTACAACTGCGGATAAAAATTTCCGTCCAAAGAATAAGTCACCTGCACCTGGCAGGTGCGATGGCTTGGCAGCTGCCTCAGAAGTGGCAACTCTTGCCTCCGGCTCTGCTGACACACTCCGAGTTGTTTCTGAAAACAGTACTGCCCCGTGGATACAGCGGTGTGGCTGGGCAGGGGTTCATACTCCCTAAGGTTGCTTTCAGCTGCCTTATCACCCCAAATAAACACACAATCTTAGTAATCTTAGTGACAGTTGAGTGCTAGTACAATGCATCTTTGAGCCATTTGCATAAAAACAAAATTAATATAAAAATGAAGTACAAGCGTCAGCCTTGCCGTGCGCCGCAGCTTCAGGGCGAGTTCTCCTCTGCCCGTGTCCTGCCAGGCGGCTGCCGCAGAGCCCTTCTTAATTAGAAATTCTGGAGTTGATCCAGCTCTAGCCACAAACAGTGCTATAAAATGAGCGAGTGGCATGAATATGTCTCACCTGGCTTGTGCCCTCTCCAAGATCCCTATGCTTTCTACTGCCTCTTTCCCCTCCGCTGGGCTGCCTGCCTCTGAGGCTTTATGGACGCTGTACTTGCCAGGCCTTTCCTCATCATTAGACAATTGTCAGAGTGAAAAATCAGCCCTAAATGATCCTAGCCAGGAGAAGATAACATAATCCTTTAAATTTTCAGCAAAAGCAAGTGACAGCATATCTGTGTCCTTCTGATCCCTAAGCAAGACTAGCCCTCACCTCTCAACTTGCCTTCTCTTGGACCCGTAATGATGAGTAAGTTGAGTGGAGATCACAGCTTTGAGGGTAAACTGCCAAACACCCATCCGCACTTACTGACAACTGGGGTATCACCCTTCAGTGTTTCTTCAGGCTTTGAAGAGAGGTGGAATAGCCCTCTTGCCCTGATTCTGGCCGCTGAGTTGTTGGAAGGGACACTTCTCAGTACTGAAAAGTATTTCATTCCTTGTAGCTAACGCTTAGCAGATCTCTCCTGATGGAAGTCACAAGCAAAGGCCTGAAAGCTCACCAGGAGCTATAGAAACAAAGGGCAGGTGCTAACTGAAGCGGGAAAGCCTGTGTTTCTAGCAAAGTTCTTAGAAAAAAAACAAAACAAAACCCCGGAATGTACAAAATCTCACTAACTGCCACAGGAGAAATTTTATATATATATACACACACTTACATACATATTAAATGTATCTGTATTCTTTTATTTAAATTGTGGCAATGATACACAGTTATGAACAAGGTTTAGTCACCTAATACTAAATCTTGAGGATTGTTCCATATCTCTCCTTACAGAAAAACCTTGTTCTACATAATAAAGTTATAAATATGGTTATCAATGTTACATAAAACATTACATCGGGTACTGGATTTGATCTTTGCAATATAATCATTGTTCTTGCGGTTAATCATAATGTAACTCTAAGCCAACCTAATAACTTTCAAGTACACATATTTACTAAATCACCACAGAACTTAAAGAAGAATTTTAATGGTCAGACTATAATATAAAGACTGATGAAATATGGTGAATATTGCAAAGAGATGTTTAGAACTTAAATTGCCATGACCATTAATAATATGACTTAGGAAACATGTAGAATCGGTCATTATTAAGAAATCACAAATAATTAAACTGAGATAACATGATTAAGTAGATTTCTCTATAGTTTATTAATAAACCTTTGTGTTTACTTAATGTGACTAAGATAGTTATATTAGAAAATGATGTTATTTACTTGAAAAGACAAATGAAAATTATAGTGTTGAGTCTGAATTACTTTTCCTCCTCAACATGTTTTTCTATTCATAATACGTATCTCTGTACTAGAACTAGAATTGATAAAAGTTCTGGAGAGTATATAACTTGCACCTTCTTAACATAATTTTCTGATATGTAAATTAATATTTACTGTGGAGCAACCCATCAGAAATGATTTCTATTAATATGTGTGGATATATATTTTTTCCCGGTAGAGCTCAGTGGCTGTGAGCTGAGTCAATGTCTGTTCTTGTCCTCTGTGGATTCGGCCCAGCTTCAAGCACCATGTCTTGCATATCACAGATACAGAGGAAACATGGTCTCTGAATTGAACTGTGCTAAATTAGATATTAAAAATCCTTTTTTATTCACTTCCTCCTCCTGTCCTCCAGGTGAAAACAAGAGCAAAAAGAAATATTTAAAGAAGTTTCTTGCTGTAGGGTCCTGATCCAGGAAAGTGATAGCAACTAAGTGAAACGTGGTACAAAAAGAGAAAACTGCCTGATAGTGATCACCAAGTAGAAGGAACATCTCACCTATTTACGTGATCTCCAGGTCTCACTTATTGTTTTTGGAAACCTGGCAACCTAATTTAAATGTCAGATTTTTCCAGCGTGACCACATCTCCTTGGGCAATGAGTAACTACAGGTTCGGAGATAACTCTGGCACTAGGGGAACTGCAGAAGACTTCTTGGAGGGGGTACCAGCAATGGAAAGTCAGGCTTTCTGGGGCTGGCTGGGGCTGCAAAGGGAGAGCAAAGACCCATGTGGGAGGCATCTCTATGTCTCCTGTAACAGAAAGGATATCTTTGAAAGGTATGATGGAAGCTATGGAAACATATAGCTTATTTTTGAGTCCTGATTTCCTGACTTGCTATCTGATCCTGGAAGATTATTTAGCTGCCCAGTCTCTTTAAGTAAAAATTGGGGATAATGGTAGCATCTACATACTAATTATATTGTGAGGATTAAATGTGATAATCCATGTAAACCATCTAGCTCTTCTAGCACACAGTAAGTGCTCGTTAATATTAGCTACTGTTGTTATCTGTTCTATGAATTGCATCCCATTAAGGGGAGAATTGTCCTTCTGAGTGTATCCTCAACTGGCCAAAGAATGGTCCTGTTCTGCCCAGCATCCCACCTGCAGATAGGACAGTAGTTACTCAAAAACAAGCCTTAGGGCAAAGAAAGATGAATGATTGCCTTTCAGAAGGGAAATCCGAACCTCCTGTCAACACCACTGAAGCCCAATAAATAATGCCAACAAGGCCTCTGATGCTGCTAGTGAAAGCAAGAGGTATATAATTATTAGGAATGGTAGGTAAAAAGAGACATGAGCCCCCGGGGAAAGGAAAGTTAAGGTTAAAAAAAAAAAAAAGCCCAAACTCTGCCCAGGGAGGGAGTCCCACGTGAAGACAGCAAAGACTTTGCAGGCAGATGACTTCCTTGCCTATTGAGACCAGGCCAAACTGGTCCCAACCAGATCCCAATGTGGGCATAATTGAACAGAACTAAAAAACGACCAAACCACACCTCACCATGGAAAAGGACATGCGCACTGAGAGAGATAGAGATAGCTATTGCAGGGAAAATGGAAGTTCCCATAGCCAAGCTGCTCACCTGACCCTAATCGACTTGCCCGCTGCACACATCCAATGATGTAATTGGCCTACTGTGCAGGCCATGCTTACACACGTGTTGGCAATGAGCCACTATTGTCTGTGTTGCTGTATAAAGAACTCTGCCCAGTGCTCTGCCCAAAGGCAGAGGCTGAGGTGGAGGTGGATTGCAGACTTGCCAGATGCGGATGTGATTCTAGCGCTTAACCTCCCACATGAGAATAAAGCTTGGTATAAGACTTTTTACCCCCAACATTCTGTCTCACAGAATCGAGAGCAAACTTGCCTGGAGCTGAAACCCTCTGGCCTGACAGCTGTATAGATGGACCTGTAAAGCAAATAACCCTACCTTGTCAGACAAAGAGGCACCTCCTAGCCAGAATGTAATGTAAAGGCCTCCCACTTAATGGATGGGGGTCTTTGTCTACCTTGAATCTGGCCCACTCCTCCCTTAGAGCGTATTCAAATAAAATTTTTTGCTCTGCTTGGCTATTGTGTGTCTGCCTTTCATTTCTTTGTTATGGTGGGGAGAAAAACTGAGGATAAAATCTCAGCCTAGCTACATAGGTTCAAGATGAGTGATTTTTAAAGCCCCATGAAAAAAAAAATTAGAACCTCTAAAATGAATCTGGAGGCTTCCCAGGGCACTATGCTGACCTTCTCTGGGAGATCTAGTTTTTAAAAGCAAACACCAACATCTGTTCTACCCCTGTAGACTGGCACTAAGCAATAACATAAAAGTGATAAAGAACAGTTGAAGCTACAAGTAGTTAATTCATTTCCTTCTCTATTCATGTTAATACACTTTGGCAGACTATAATGCCAGCGGATATGTCCATAGGAAGGAATGTGCTTTAAGAAGTGGATAGACTTGCATACCCTGGGTTGTGTCTATGCTCAGAAGAGACGCCTCTGAGAATACTTCATGAGAATTGAGGTTCCAGGGCAGCCCAATTAAGGGTCATTCATTACCAGTGGAGCCTAGGAATTTTCAACTGGGAATTCAAGATAGGTGGTGATAAACTTAGGCAGAATTTAGAAGGAGGAGGGAGGCAAAAAAGACATATGGCAGTGAGGATAGATTAGAGCTGAGGCCACAAATACTTGTACTCTCACAGGTGCCTGAGAGAAGGCAGGTCCTGAAAGGAGAGTGCCAAATTGGGCAGAGATTGACTGTTAGAAATGGCCAAACAATGCCCCCAAAGTCTAAATACTATGCAGGGGGATTAGAGAATAGAAGGACATTCCATCTCTCCCGAGTCTCTGTTGAAATTTGCCCCCAGATGTAGCACTTATTCATTCAGACACTTGCCACTTGGTGAATGAATGACAGCATCACACTCTTTCAGCTTTGCCTGGGCTGATACCTGGCATGTATCATTTCCTTCTTTCCTCAATTTTCCATTGTCAAATCATCCATTAAATTGGATTGAGCCTGCCTAAGCCAGCCTGTCTTGGAGTGCTCAAGAGAGATTCCTGAAAGGAACAAGACTTTGGCTGTCAGGCAGGTCAGCGTGAGCTCTCACCACTCGGCTTCTCGCCTTGCCCAGGTCCTGCGACATGCAGAGGGCTCAAGCCTTCTGGCCTTCTCACCCTCCTCCCTTGAGCCAAAAACTGTGATTGCCCCCTGTTCTAGCCTCAAGGTATTGTTTTAAGGAGAGAGAGGTAGGACAGAGGATGAGAGAATAGAACTGTGAATAGTTGATTTTATGATATTTCAATATGTTTTGTTCAAGGCTCACTAGGTAATCTTCTGAGATAATTTCCCCCAACAGGTGTTAGGTCATTTGGGGAAGAATTTTAACTGTGAAACCTCAGTTGGTGTTCCCATCAAGAATCATTTACTTAAAAATTAGAAAAGGAAAGTCCCACAAAAGCAAGCTGAATTAGCTCCAGGCTTTTCAGAGACAACTGAAACACATTTTTGTTGTTCTGATCACTTTCCAGGGAAAGGTGTCTCCTCACCCAGGGCATAACGGCAGTATTGTTGTCAGTAAGCATGAAAAGCATGCTGACTTCAGTGACATGGGAAGCTGGCAGCTCTCACAATCTGTCCTGGATGGTACCCCATATGTGTGACAGAACTGTTACACTTCAAACAGGAGCCCATACCCCCTAGGAACTGACTGTTGGAAAGCTTAGGGTAGAAAGCATCAAGCTAAGTACATGTAGCCCAGTGTTCTAGGTCTTGTCCAGCTCTGGGAAAACCTTGTTTGTAAATTCATCCAAAATAGAGTCTTTTTTTGTTTTTTGTTTTAACATACTGGTGTTGTCGTTCTATAAGGCTGTAAAAGTGATGGTTAGATTCTCTTATTTCTAATTCAAACTCAAAATTCACAGAACACACAATTACATGATAGTTGCTTATATATTTGCTTTGCCTTTTAAAAGTAGTTTCTTCAATTTCCTGTGCAAACTGAACCTTAACCATAGTTTGAGTATGCTCAAATACACGCTTGATCACAGTTGCCTCAAACTGTTCCTCTTTTCCCATCTTACCGCCTTGATGCAGAATGTCATTATCTCTCATTTGGTTTTCCACGTGATCTCAACTGGGGTCTCTACCAACAGTCATGCCCCTTCAAACCACCTTCTATAGTGTTGAAAATGCCATCTTGCACCATAACAAAGTTGATCATGTCATTTTTCTGTTTAACATCTGTCAATATCTCCCCATTGCTTCTCCCCGTTGCTTGTCATTCACTCCACTGGAGTCTTTTTCAATGAACTCCATATGCCAGTCAAGCCAGCTCAGGGATCCTATGAAAAGTCATCATGGGCTGCTCTATGGCACCTTATGAATAATTCCTCAGGGGTTCCTTGCACCTGCTTCTTGGATTTTCTGGAATACTCCATTCCTGTTTTGATTCCTTCTTGGCCCTAACTCTGTGAAGTCACTTGGATTAACGACTCAGTTTTAGATATATCAACCTAGCTTCATTGTTGGCCCCTCCCACGGATACGACTCTAACTTGCTTCATGCACTACAAAGTTGCACTGATTCACTTAATCATCCATACACCCATACATTCACTCAAAAAAATATCAAGCACTATCTTAAGTATTCAGGCTACAATGGTGAATGATATACTTTGCTCAAAATTGAATGGCTTACCCTGTAATAGAGGATAAAGAGAAAGCAATCTTGTAGCATCAAAGGATATTCTCAGAAGAAGTGACGTCTAAACTGACAACTGAATGATAAGAAGAAGGTAGAGAGAAGAAAGGGGAAGAGGTTTCCATAGTGCCCCAAGGACCAACCAAAGAACTTGCCAAACACAGAAAAGGATCAAGGAGAGTAAATGGTAAAAGATGAGTCTGAACAGCTATCAGTTACATCATGAAGGGCCTTGAAGGGACAGGATTTAATTCTGAAGTCACTGAGGAGACATTGAAGCTATTAAGCAAGGGGCATATTGATTGATTTGAATTGTAGGAGAAATGCTCTAGTTCTATATAGATTAATCTAGAATGGGTAAGACTGGGGCCGGGGATAACAGCTAAGTGTAACCACTGTGGAGAGTGCTTGTAGTGGTCTGGACGAGTATAGGTGGGAAGGATTGCGTGCATAGGACAGATATTTAGGAAGTAGAAGTAAAGGCACTTAGTGGCTGGTGAGAAATGAAGGTTATAAATAACAATAAATATTATAATGACTAACATTTCTCATGTGCTTACACGTATGAAGATCTATTTAACGGCTTTACACACATAATCTCATTTTATTTTTACACAATCTATGGGGTACCCCCATTTTTAAATAAACCATCAGGCACAGAAGGGTAGCATCACTCGACCTATGTAACACAGCCAAGAGTTGGAACTGGGAGGCCTACTCAAGTAGTTTATACCAGACGCTACCTTCTTACTCGTTATGCTAGATGCCTCAGAAAGCTGAGCAGGGTAGGCTCGTCGCCTCTCTTTTAGCACCTACCAGCTTAGTTGAAGTATTGGGTGTTTATCAGTGTGGCTGGAGCATAGTTTCTCAGGGGACCATGGCAAGTGCTTCCTGGCAAAGTTTTGTAGAATTAGTGATGGTGGGGTTTCAAGGAGCAGACACTGATCCACACAACCTCAAGTAAGCATGAACCCAAACTTGGGGAACTCCATTGCCAGGAATAGAACTGAGACTAGACTGAGAACTGGAAAGTGAAAAACAACCTCCTTTTCTCATTCCGTCTTCATGGACTTTGGTCTCTGCTTCTTCCACCAAGCTAGTAACCCTCATGCTTCTCTCTTCCCACATTTTTAATGATTTTCATAATGAAAGGAACATTGGGAATGCTAAGTGAATAGTTAGTCCTTATTGCTCTGGTTAAGGGTTTTAAATGGTTTAGATTTTTAAACGTTGGAATTCAGCAGGGCATTTGCTAAGAAAGAGTTCGTACTTCTCAGGCAAAAAAAGAAAAACATATTTTCAGTAATTTTCTCTTTCTTACAAGTCTTTCTTCATGTATTCTCCCCATCTTTTGAGAAAAGTCGGTAAGAGAACACATCTGTCAGCTAACTAATCCTCGGTTGTGTGCACCTTCAAGGGCTTATGCATGTGACAGGCCATCCTTTCACAGTAAAGTGGCTCCTAGGAACATACTGCAAAAAAATTTAAGCCCTTTTATTGGATTACATAGATTCAGGCTGTGTAGAAAGATCAGCTTTAAAGTTCTTCTCTGCTTCAATCATACCTTTCTCTCTTGGCAGCACAAATGTGTTTATGACATTGGTCAATATATCTGATATTCTGTAGGAAATTTCCCCCTCTTATTTGTAGTTTCTTATCACCAAGATTGGCTCTGGTGAGGGCTCCACTTCTCTGTTCCAGCCTTAGGGCACTGGGACATTATTGATATCTTGACAAACAGGCCCAAAACATTCCAGGTCTCTGCACTGTCCCTTCCTGCCCTTTGCAACTATGATATTGCCTTCCTCAGATGGCCTAAGGAGGATGGGATTTCATAGCTGCATGGTCACAATAAAACATGGAACGCCACACCATAATTTGTAATCATTTTCTCAGCTACAAAAGCAATTTGACTCATTCATTTTTTTTCCCGATGACTTTATTGGCACATAAAACTTCATACACTCAACCCATCTAAAATACTAATGGCTGATACATTGTGAGTGTTGACTATGTACCAGACATCATATCCAGCACTTTGCATAGATTATCACATTTGATCTTCACAATAATATATTTTAATAGCATCTTTTAAAGAAAGAATTGAGATATATTTCAGGTATACAACATGACTTGGTATTTGAAACTATAATGAAATGATCGCTTCAGTTGCTCTAGTTAACATCCATCTCCACACACGTATACAATTTTTTTCTTGTGATGAGAAATTTTAGGATCTACTCTTAATAACAAGAGTTATTTAAGTAAGACCTTTTTGAGCTATAATTCAGATATCACAAAATTCACCCTTTTAACATGTGGGATTTAGTGTTTTTTATTTAGTATATTCATATCACCCCAGAAGTAAACCCACACCAGTTAGCAGTCACTTCCCATTCCTCCCTTCTCCTAAATCTTGACAACTACTAGTATTTTTCTTCCTATGGATTTTCCCATTCTGCCCATTTCATATAAATTGAATCATACAATATACAGTCTTTTGTGATGGGCTAATTTCAATTAGCATAGCATTTTCAAGGTTTGTCCCTGTTGTAGTATGGATCAGTACTTCATTCCTTTTTATGGCTAAGTAATAGTTCATGTGTAGTATACCACATTTTGTTTTATCTATTCATCAATGGATGGACATTTAGGTTGTTTCCCACTTTTTGGCTATTATGAATAATGCTGCTGTGAAAATTCATGTACAGATTTCTCTGTAGACATAGGTTTTCAATTCTCTTCAATATATATTAGGACTGCAAAACAATCTTAGAATATACATCATGAACATCTTCAGTTGAGAAAACTGAGGCTTGAAAAAGTTAAATAACTAACTTAGGGTCGATGTCAAGCCAGTGTTATTAAATGTTCATTCTCATGGTCAACCAACATGGAAACTTCAGTCATCTGACTGCTCCCTTTCTCTGGCACTGTTCATAACAAGTAAGACTTCCTTCCTGCTTTCCATTCCCCAGGCCATCATGTAATGTGATAGATGCTGGAGATTGCTTACCCAGTATGAATTTTCTCCTTCTTTTTTACCAGAACTTTGATTTGGATATTGGTTTCAATTTTCCCAGCTGAAACCTTCATTCCTTTGTTCCACTTCCATAAATGTGTGGCTACACGTAACATTCTTGGTTGATTAGAAATAAATCAAGTTTGGAAGTTGTTATGTACAGCTTTGAGTAGAGTTTCCTAAAATGTGGATACATTTTTTTTATTAAGGTATTATTGATATACACTCTTATGAAGATTTCACATGAAAAAACAATGTGGTTACAACTTATACCCATATTATCAAATCCACACCCACACCCCAAAGCAGTCACTGTCCATCAGTGTAGTAAGATGCCACAGATTCACTGTTTGCCTTCTCTGTGCTACACTGTTTTCCCTGTGACCCCCCACACTATATGTACTAAACATAATACCCCTCAATTCCCTTCTCCCACCCTCCTCACCCGCCCTCCCACACCTGTCCCCTTTGGTAACCACTAGTCCCTTCTTAGAGTCTCTGAGTCTGCTGCTATTTTGTTCCTTCAATTTTGCTGCGTTGTTATACTCCACAAATGAAGGAAGTCATTTGGCACTTGTCTTTCTCTGCCTGGCTAATTTCACTGACCATAATATCCTCTAGCTCCATACATGTTGTTGCAAATGGTAGGATTTGTTTGTTTCTTATGGCTGAATAGTATTCCATTGTGCATTATGTACCACACCTTCTTTATCCATTCATCTACTGATGGACACTTAGGTTGTTTCCATATCTTGGCTATCATAAATAGTGCTGCGATAAACATAGGGGTACATATGTCTTTTTGAATCTGAGAACTTGTATTCTTTGGGTAAATTCAAAGGAGTGGGATTCCCAGGTCAAATGGTATTTCTATTTTTAGTTTTTTGAGGAACCTCCCTATTGCTTTCCACAATAGTTGAACTAGCTTACATTCCCACCAGCACTGTAGGAGGGTTCCCCTTTCTCTGCATCCTCACCAGCATTTGTTGTTCTTAGTCTTTTGGATGGTGGCCATCCTTACTGGTGTGAGGTGATACCTCACTGTGGTTTTAAATTGCATTTCTCTGATGATTAGTGATGTGGAGCATCTTTTCATGTGTCTGTTGGCCATCTGAATTTCTTCTTTGGAGAATTGTCTCTTCATATCCTCTGCCCATTTTTTAATTGGGTTACTTGCTTTTTTGGGATTGAGGCATGTGAATTCTTTATATATTTTGGGTGTTAACCCCTTATTGGATATGTCATTTACAAATATATTCTCCCATACTGTGGGATGCCTTTTTGTTCTGTTGATGGTGTCCTTTGCCATACAGAAGCTTTTTAGTTTGATGTAGTCCCATGTGTTCATTTTTGCTTTTGTTTCCTTGCTCGAGGAGATGCATTCAGGAAGAAGTTGCTCATGCTTATATTCAGGAGATTTTTGCCTATGTTGTCTCCTAAGAGTTTTATGGTTTCATGACTTACATTCAGGTCTTTGAACCATTTCAAGTTTACTTTTGTGTATGGGGTTAAACAATAATCCAGTTTCATTCTTTTGCATGTAGCTGTCCAGTTTTGCCAACACCAGTTGTTGAAGAGGCTGTCATTTCCCCTTTAAATGTCCATGGCTCTTTTATGGTATATTAATTGACCATATATGCTTGGGTTTATATTAGGGCTCTCTAGTCTCTTCCTTTGGGTCTGTTCTTGTTTCAGAACCAAATTGTCTTGATTACTGGGCTTTGTAGTAGAGCTTAAAGTTGGGAAGCATAATCCCTCCAGCTTTATTCTTCCTTCTCAGGATTGCTTTAGCTATTCGGGGTCTTTTGTGGTTCCATATGAATTTTAGAATGATTTGTTCCAGTTCATTGAAGAATGCTGTTGGTGTTTTGATAGGAATTGCATTAAATCTGTAGACTGCTTTAGGCAGGATGGCCATTTTGACAATATTAATTCTTCCTATCCATGAGCATGGGATGTGTTTCCGTTTATTGGTATCTTCTTTAATTTCTCTCATGAGTGTCTTGTAGTTTTCAGAGTATAGGTCTTTCACTTTCTTGGTTAGGTTTATTCCTAGGTATTTTATTCTTTTTGATGCAATTGTGAATGGAATTGTTTTCCTGATTTTTCTTTCTGCTAGTTCATTGTTAGTGTATAGGAATGTCACAGATTTCTCATATAATTTTGTACACTGCAACTTTTCTGAATTCAGATATTAGATCTAGTAGTTTTAGAGAGAATTCTTCAGGGATTTTTTACATACAATATCATCTCATCTGCAAACAGGGACAGTTTAACTTCTTCCTTGCCAATGTGGATGCTTTTTATTTCTTTGTGTTGTCTGATTGCTGCGTCTAGGACCTCCAGTACTATGTTGAATAGAAGTGGGGAGAGTGGGCATCCTTGTCTTGTTCCTGACTTAAAGGAAAAGCTTGCAGTTTCTCACTGTTAAGTATGATGTTGGCTGTGGGTTTGTCATATATGGCCTTTATTATGTTGAGGTACTTGCACTCTATATCCATTTTGTTGTGAGTTTTTATCATGAATGGGTGTTGAATTTTTTCAAATGCTTTTTCAGCATCTGTGGAGATGATCATGTGGTTTTTTGTCCTTCTTTTTGTTGATGTGGTGGATTATGTCGATGGATTTTCAAATGTTGTACCATCCTTGCATCCATGGAATAAATCCCACTTGATCATGATGGATGTTCTTTTTGAAGTATTTTTGAATTCAGTTTGCTAATATTTTGTTGAGTATTTTTGCAGCTACGTTCATCAGGGATATTGGTCTGTAATTTTCGTTTTTGTGGTGTCTGCCTGGTTTTGGTATTAGAGTGATGCTGGCCTCATAGAATGAGTTTGGAAGTATTCCCTCTTCTACTTTTTGGAAAACTTTAGGGAGGATGGGTATTAGGTCTTCACTAAATGTTTGATAAAATTCAGCGGTAAAGCCTTCTGGTCCAGGAATTTTTTCTTAGGTAGGTTTTTGATTACCAGTTCAATTTCATTGCTGGTAATTGGTCTGTTCAGATATTCTGTTTCTTTCTGGGTCAGCCTTGGATGACTGTAATTTTCTAGAAAGCAGTCCATTTCTTCTAGGTTATCCAGTTTGTTAGTATATAATTTTTCATAGTATTCTCTAATAATTCTTTGTATTTCTGTGGTGTCCGTAGTGATTTTTCCTTTCTCATTTCTGATTCTGTTTATGCGTGCAGACTCTCTTTTTTTTTTTGATAAGTCTGGCTAGGGGTTTATCTATTTTGTTTATTTTCTCGTAGAACCAGCTCTTGCTTTTATTGATTCCTTCTATTGTTTTATTCTTCTCGATTGTATTTATTTCTGCTCTAATCTTTATTATGCCCCTCCTTCTACTGACTTAGGGTCTCATTTGTTCTTCTTTTTCTTGTTTTTTTTAATTGTGTATGTAGAGTGTTCATATGGGATTGTTCTTCTTTCTTGAGGTAGGCCTGTATTGCAATATACTTTCCTTTTAGCACGGCCTTCACTGCATCCCACAGATTTTGCGGTGATGATTTATTTCCATGATTTGTCCCCATATATTTCTTGATCTCTGTTTTTATTTGGTCTTTGATCCATTGCTTATTTAGGAGCATGTTGTGAAGCCCCCATGTGTTTGTGGGATTTTTCATTTTCTTTGCATAATTTATTTCTAGTTCCATACTTTTGTGTTCTGAGAAACTGGTTGGTACACTTTCAATCTTTTTGAATTTACAAAGCCTCTTTTTGTGGCCGAGGATATGATCTGTTCTTGAAAATGTTCCATGTTCACTTGAGAAGAATGTGTATTCTGCTGCTTTTGGGTGTAGAATTCTGTAGATGTCTGTGGTCCATCTGTTCTAATGTGTCGTTCAATGCTTCTGTCTCATTACTTATTTTCTTTCTGGTTGAACTGTCCTTTGGAGTGAGTGCAGTGTTGACATCTCCTAGAATTAATGCATTGCATTCTATTTCCCCCTTTAATTCTGTTAGTATTTGTTTCACATATGTAGGTGCTCCTATGTTGGGTGCATAGATATTTATAATGCTTATATCTTCTTGTTGAATTGACCACGGTATCATTATGTAATGTCGTTATCTCTTGTGACTTTCTTTGTTTTGAATTCTATTTTGTCTGATACAAGTAGGGCAACTCCTGCTCTTTTCATCCTATTTAGTTGCTTGAAATATCTTTTTCAATCCCTTCACTTTTAGTCTGTGTATGTCTTTGGGTTTAAAGTGAGTCTCTTTTAGGCAGAATATAGATGGGTCTTGTTTTTTTATCCATTTAGTGACTCTATGTCTTTTGATTGGTGCATTAAGACCACTTACATTTAGGGTGATTATTGATAAGTATGTACTTATTGGCATTGAAGGCTTTAGATTTGTGGTTACCAATCATTCAAGGTTAACTTCCTTACTATCTAAGAGTCTAACTTAACTCACTTAACATGCTGTTATAAAAACAATCTAAAGGTTCTTTTTTTCTCCTTTTTTTCCTCCATTCTTTATATATTAGGTATCATATTCTATACTCTTTGTCTATCCCTTTATTGACTTTGGGGATAGTTGATTTAATTTTGCAGTTGCTTAGTAATTAACTCTTCTACTTTCTTTACTGTGGTTTTATTACCTCTGGTGACAGCTATTAAACCTTAGGAACACATCCATCTATAGGATTCCCTCCAAAATACACTGTAGAGATGGTTTGTGGGAGGTAAATTCTCTCAGCTTTTGCTCATCTGGAAATTGTTTAATCCCTCCTTTAAATTTAAATGATAACTTTGACTTATAAAGTATTCTTGGTTTGAGGCCCTTCTGCTTCACTGTATTAAATACATCATGCCAGTCCTTTCTGGCCTGTAAGATTTCTGTTGATGATAGCCTGATGGGCTTTCCTTTGTATGTGATCTTATTTCTCTCTCTGGCTGCTTTTAATAGTCTGTCCTTATACTTGGTCTTTGCCATTTTAATTACTGTGTGTCTTGGTGTTGTCCTCCTTGGGTCCTTTGTGTTGGGAGATCTGTGTACCTCCATGGCCTGAGAGACTATGTCCTCCCCCAGATTGGGGAAGTTCTCAACAATTACCTCCTTAAAGACACCTTCTATTCCTTTTTCTCTCTTTTCTTCTGGTACCCCTATAATAGGAATATTGTTCCATTTGGTTGGTCACACTGTTCTCTCAATATTCTTTCATTCTTAGAGATATTTTTTTCTCTCTGTGCCTCAGCTTCTTTGTATTCCTCTTCTCTAATTTCTATTTCATTTATTTTCTCCTCCACCATATCTAATCTGCTTTTAAAACTTTCCGTTGTATGTTTCATTTCTGATACCGTGTTCCGTAATGATTGGATCTCTGACATGAATTCTTTCCTGAGTTCTTGAATATTTTTCTGTACCTCCATGAGCATGTTAATGATCTTTATTTTGATATCCCTTTCAGGCAGATTCATGAGGTCGATTTCATTTGTATCTTTCTCAGGGGTTGTATTCATATTCATATTCATAATTTTACTTTGAACCAGGTTTCTTTGGCATTTCATATTTGTATATGGTGCCCTCTAGTGCCCAGAAGCTGTATTCTCCAGAGCTGCTCAGCCCCTGAAGCAATGTTGGGGGTCATAGGGGAGTGGTATTGGTGCCTGGGGGGAGGAAAGAGCTGTTTCCTGCTTCCTGGCTGCTGTGCCTGTCTCCACTGCCAGAACCAGTGGGCCAAGCACACAGGTATAAGCCTCTGTGCTTTGTGTTTGTAGTTGCTGTGAGCAGGTCTTCCCTCTGGCCAGCCTAATGCCAGGGTAGGGTTTGTGGGTTTTCAAGCCAGGTGGGGTGTCTGGGAGAAAGGCACAGTAGGCTGCTTATCATGGAGGGTGTCCTTTGAGCTGTGTAGCCAGCCAGGGAGCTGGAGCTCCTGAAGATCATGACAGTTCCTAACCTGCTGGGCAGAGTGCACGTGGACAATTTTGTCTACCTGTCCTTTCTCCTGAGCAATAAGCTCTGTGCAATCCTTGGCCCTTTAGCAGCCCTCTTGCTGTTAGGAAGTCTCTTAGACTGCCTGCCTTTCTTTGTCATAGAGCAGCCTGATACAGATTACTACTTTCCACAACCAGCTGGAATCTCAGTCTCTTCAGGTATTTTGCCTGCTTAGCTTTCCAACCCCCTAATCATGAGAGTACCACGAAAACACCATGAAATGTAGGTTTTGCTCCCAGATCAGATCTCTGGAGTTAGGTATTCAGCAGTCCCAGGCCTTCACTCCCTCCCTGCTCTGTTTCTCTTCCTCCCGGTGGTGAGCTGGGGTGGGGGAAGGGCTTGGGTCCCACTGGGCCATGGCTTTGGTACATTACCCTGTTCTGTGAGGTTTATTATTTTTTCCAGCTGTATGCAGTTTGGCGCAGTCCTCTCTCCTGTTGCTCTTTCAGGATTAGTTGTATTAGCTATATTTTTATATTATATGCAGTTTTAGGAGGAAGCCTCTGTCTTACCTCTTATGCCGCCATCTTTAATCCTCTAAAATGTGGATATCTTAATTGGATATTTCGTTAGTTGTATTCCCTGTCTCCCTTTCTGGAATATGATAATAAAGGCTGGGTCTGTGGCACCATATTTTCACCATGAAGGAAAGTCCAAAAGAATTAGAGATATCTTAGCTTTTAATCCTTGAAACACTGTGGGTAAAACTGCAATATTTCTAGAATCTCTCCCCTGGCCTTTGTGCATCTGTATATCAATAGGTGCTTCCATGGGGTGGAGAAGTAGTCCATCTCCATATCAATAGGTGATTACAAGGGGAGTGAGGGCATACCTGGACAAGAGAGTTTGGCTGGGGTCCCTTTTTCTGCAGCTGGGTAATGAAAGACACTGGCGAGCAGAAGTGGATGACTGCTTCTAAACAGTAAATGGGTTTCTCCCACTTTATTTCTCCCTTTGACTGAATTCAGTTTCAAAGGTATTTTTCCCTGGGCTGGGAAAATATTTCCTCTCCCCAGAGTTATATCTGACAGTAATTGGTAGGACCTCTGAAACCAAAATCTGTCTTCATGGGTATGACCCTGCGGCAGCTGTCCCTAGCGATGGTGGGGACATACCAGGAACCCTCAGTGTGGATAGTGGGAAGGCCCCAGTGGCTGCAGCAGTGGAGGGTGCAGCTCCACCCAGTATCCCCCTATCTGTGGGGCTTTCAATTGGGTAGCCCTGAGCGGGGAACTGGTCTAGGGTAAAGTACTTCCTAGAGGGGTGGGGCCTTCCCCAGAATAGGAAAGGGTAGAGACACTGGAAGCTGTGGAATTAGCCCTCTGTGAGATAGAAGACTGCCTAGAGGCCTTGAGTGGCTGTGTAGCAGGTGGGATTGTAGGATGTCCTTTCCTTGAGATAGTGGAAAGTGTAATTGAGTAAAGAGAGGGGGTTATTGAGGATAGAGAGAGACTTCAACAGGAGAGGGACACACTACAGCATCATTTAGAGGAGCTGGGCAATGACCTATGGTATGCCTTAAGAAAGAGAGACAATTATTGAGAAGACAGTCATGTTCCTGGAAGATATGTTAGCAGCAGCAAGGGAGAAGGCCGCTGGAGAAATGGCGTTGCAGGAGGCCATGGGGGAGGGAGAGGAAAGAGTGGTGACTTCAGCCCTGGAGATGGTAGAGGAGATGTTGATGAGGCGATGGGGCCCAGGGCCAATCTGTTGCCTAGGCTACCACCCGAGGCACCAGCCTCTCCCATATTAAAGGCCCACCAGTAGTAATTAAGAAAAAAGCAGCAACTGCAGGCTCCTCAAGGGGAGGAGCCGCCCCCTCTCAGGTTGTGGACCAACCCATGCTCTGCCCCTATACCAAGGATTTGCTGGTGGACGTGAGCATCCAGTTTGGGCAGGAGCCATTGGAACGTCTGCCTACATGGCTTTTGCATCTCTCGGATATGGGGATGGAAAACATTGTCATGTCGGATTCTGAAACGGGTACACTGGCTTCCCTGATGACTCACCCTTGCCTCTGGCAGTGGTTGAAAAGTGTCCATCACACCTCAGGGAATCAGGTGCTTCTGGATTGGCTGACAGCAGCCATCAGGACAGTTTGGCCTAATCAGGGTGATTTACCATACTTAGCCACTAGTTGGAAAACATATACAGAGCTTCCAGCAGGTGTTACGGGAGTTAGGCGTGAAAAATATCATCTGTAACATGGACCTCCAAAGCCCCAGTGAGAAGCTGTCCACTGTAGGAATGAGAAACCTGGTGCTGCATACAGCTCTCCCTTCTCTCTTTGGGTCCCTAACGACTATTCTTGCTCCCCACATAGGACAACCCGTAAGTGAAGTTACTCGTACTTTGGCAAATCTGGGAGAGCTTGAAACAATAAGAGCACAGAAGGAAGTACAGGATACCACTGAAAGGAGAGAAGCAAAGGGCCCCGTGAAGGTCTCAAGTACCCAGATATGGGTTGATTTGATAAAGGCAGAGGTAGTGAAATAAAAACTTGATGGGCAGCCGAACTAAAGCCAGAGCAGCAGTTCCAGCCACTGAGGTCTGACATAGAAGCCAGAGTCAAAGCCCTGTGTCCCTGCAAGACTTCCTAGGGGATGAGGAGGATGAAGTTATGAACACGTCTGATTCTCTTACAAATTTAGAAGGGACAGTTCCTAGAACGCTGCAACATCTATAGGAGAAAGGATGGGCTGTAAACAGCACCAAGGTTCAGGGAACTTGTTTGTCTGTAAAGTTCTTGGGGGTTGTTTGGTCAGGTAAAACTAAAATTATCCCAGAAGCAGTCATAGACAAGGTCCAGACTTTCCCTACCCCTACCACTGTGGTAGTATTATAAGAGTTTTGGGGTCTTTTCAGGTACTGATTTATCCCACACTTGGCACAAATTCTGAAGCCCTTATACCAGTTGGTACCAAAGGGCAGCAGGTGGGACTGGGATGAAACATGTGCAGCTGCTTTTACTGCAGCTAAGTGGGCAGTCAAGGCTGTACAGACCTTGAGTATAATGGACTCATCAAGACCCTGTGAGCTAGATGTTCATGTAACCAAAGGTGGTTATAGGTGGGGCCTTTGGCAGTGGCTTGAACAGACATGCCAGCCTACTGGATTCTGGTCACAACTATGGAAAGGAGCAGAGTTCTGGTACACCTTGGTAGAGAAGCAACTGGCTGCTGTGTACCATGCATTGCTGGCTATGGAGCCCATCATCAGAGCAGTCTGACCAAGGTAATAACCACCTATGCCATTGCAGGGTGGGTGAGAGACTGGACCCAAAGGCCACAGAGTAGCACGGCACAGATACCTACACTGGCCAAATGGGGCACATATGTACAGCAGCATGGAGCCCTCTGTACTAGCCCCTTAATTGGAGAATTCCAACACTTACTGGAGCCAGTCATGTATAGCAGTGAAAAGCAGGAAGAACTCACTTTTGAGCCATTGGTAGCTGAGAATCCTTATCAGGAGGGAAAAGCCCCTATACCCTATGCTTGGTATACAGACGGCTCCAGTTGTGGGCAGCCCCAGAGTGCAGGGCTCTGGCTTTCCATCCTAAGACAGACAATATGGATGGAGGAGAGGAGAAGAGCAGCCAATGGGCGGAGTTGCAGGCAGTATGGCTCATGATCAGCCAGGAGCCCTCCCCTATAGCTGTCTGCACTGACAGCTGGGCCATCTATCAGGGCTTGATCCTGTGGCTACCGACATGGTACCATGCCAACTGGATGGTTGGTCACCAGCCCCTTTGAGGGCAAGAGTTGTGGCAAGACCTATTGGCCTCTGGTGAGACTAAGACTGTTACTATATATCATGGGACTGGCCATTTGCCTTTGGCATCCCCAGGGAATGATGAAGCAGACACACTGCCCAAGGGCATCAGCTAGAAGGAAAGCCTATCTCTCATGTAGCCCTATGGTTACATCAGCATTTGTTCCATGTGGGGCAAAAGACGATGTGGGCTGTAGCCCCTCAGTGGGCTTGCCATTGTCCACTGAAGAAGTGAGCAGAACCCAGAAGGAGTGACTTGCGTGCTGTAAGAGGGACTTACACTGAGTCCCGCAATCACACAGGACAATGGTAAAGGGGCTGATACCCCTTGTGAGGTGGCAGATAGACTTATTGGGCCTGTGCCCATATCAGAAGGATATCAGTATGACATGACTTGTGTGGACACAGCTACTGGACTGTTGGTTGCTGTCATGCAGATCAGCAAACCACCAAAAGGGACCTAGAGAGTCTCTTTGCGGCCTATTGCCAGCCACAGGTCACTGAGAGCAATCAAGGTACTGACTTTACTGGACATGCATTACAAGGATGGGTGCAGCAATTAGGAATAAAGTGGAAGTTTCATGTATCATATAACCCTACTGGGGAAGGCATGATAGAGACGTACAATGGTTTGTTGAAATCTGGCCTGAAGTTGGACACTAATAGTCTACGGGGCTGGTCAATTTATTTATGGACAGTGCTATGGCATTTGAGTGAGAAGCCCCAAAAAGGAGGCTTAAGCCCTGTGGACATGCTAATGCATATCGCTGCTTCTCCTATACAACTGTATGTGCAAACCAAAGAGGAATTATTAAAGCCAGAATATGGCCAGTAGAGCAACACCCTGTTGCCAATCCCAACTGTGCTAAACCCTGGAGGCCCTGTTGAGTGGACGTGGCCCTGGACATTTTCACACATGGACCAGCAATGGCTGGTCCTTCTGGCACCTTGGGGAAAGGCCTGGAAGCTGGCCACCTGTGTGTTCCTGGAGTAACAGCAGAGTGGCCCCCAATGATCATGGTAGTGTACCCAATATGTCTGGGACCTAAGAGCGTCTTCTAGGGAAGTTTTGTTTTACCTTTATGGCCAGCACATGTACCTCCTGTAGCCCTATGTATTGACCCATCTGTAACTCCCACAGGGCAGGGAGTGAATGTCTGGTATACTAGACCAGGATGAGATCCCATTCCTGCCACTGTTCTCTCGCAGAACCACTCTCTTGCACGCATTCTATCTGATGGACAAGTATGCTGGTGTCAGTAAAACATGTATCTTATCACCCTTAAAGTTATTTTCTTCTGTAGTCCTTGTGGCCTGGACCTGCCCCCTGGCTGCAGTTGCTGCGTAATGATTGCTCTGAACTCCCTACCAGTTCAGCTACTGACTGCCTGTAAAATGGGTGAGTTATGGACTAAATCTGCACAGGACTTTGAATTTAGCTGAATCTTCCAGCTTGAGGATTATCATGATTTTATTGCTGTTGCTATTGTATGTTTTTAGTCTGGTTACAATGCTCCAGTTTTCTTGCACAGGGGCCATTGTGTAAGATGGGTTATGAGTAGATTGTGAGGCGCAATTTCTGAAGGGGTGTGCTGGGGTTAAATTGCAATATTTCCAGAATGTCTCACCTGGCCTTAGTGATTCTCCATATCAATAGGTGTTTCCAAGGGGTGGAGAGAATTAGTCCATCTCCATATCAATAGGTAATTACAAGGGGGAGAGAGGGCATATTTGGACTGGAGAGGTTGGGTGGGGTCCCTTTTTCTGCAGCCGGGTTGCAAGAGACATGGGTGAGAAGAAGTGGATGATGGCTTGTAAGAAATAAATGGGTTTCTTCCACTTTATTTCTCCTTTTGGCTGAATTCAGTTTCAAAGGTATTTTGCCCCAGGATTTTCCCTCTGGAGTTACAACCACCCAACCAATGACAGAAACTGTCTACTTTCAAACTTAATAGGAGTCATGTATCTCTATTTAGTTAAATAACTGCTATTTTAGTTTTTTTTAATATTTGGCTGAATAAAAATTACTAATTTTGTATATATCAGAGTTCAGGTCAATGGTATCCCTTACTTATTACATGAGTTCCCATTTTCAAAACTTATATGAATGTCGTAAGGTCTAACATTGATCCTTTTTTAGAGAATTCCTCAAAATTCCTATTTGGAGTGATTTCTTCTTACCATATTTGCTCCAATACTCAATTTTATCTCTTGCTAGGAACTTAAAAGCATATTTGCGGAATGGGTCTTTATGCACATCTCCTTTTCTGAATTTGACTATAGTAGCCTGGGTTCTCTAGAAAAGAGAATCCGGGGGAAATTTTAAGGTGTTGACCTTTAAATTGTCTGGGCGGTGCAAGCCTAAGGCAGGAAGCATGAAGAAAAAGAGAAGAGAACTAAGGAATGATACGTCAGTGTGAATCTACTACTTCATCATGAGACACAGTGGGTTTCTCATCTCACGCACGTGCCTGACTCATGAGACTTCCCCTGACAGATTTTAAAGAGGAACCAAACTCTGGACCAAAGAAGGGAGAATTAATTTGTATGACAGTCTCTCACCTCCTCTTTCTTGTTAGGCAAGGTTTATTCTATGGGAAATAACTAATTTTTCGTCTGGCTCTTCAGTAGCTTCTCAGGGAGCCAAATCCCACACTCCATTGTACGGTGTTTTATCCAAGTGTAAAAGTGGAGGGAAATTCGATGAAGGTAGATAGGCAACCAAAAGAGAAAGGAGGCAATCAATGGAATCTGAGGAAGCACACAACGTCTGTGTCCAAACCATAGACAAACTAAAGTTGTTTAATTAAAAGTCGCTTTTACAGAAGTGTTACGTGTTCAGTATAAAAATTTCACATGTTTAAAGAAACAAAACAAGAAAATAAAAATTACCTATGATCTTAATTCTTATAACTTCGTATACATCTTACTTCTTGTGTGTATGTTTTTTTTAAATATATACTTATACATTATTTACAATGGCATCATGCTGTACCCAATTTTTGTGGTTTTATTTTTTCACTAATTATATCATAAAATTGTTCATGTTATTCAGTATTATTTTACATTTAATTTTAATAGTAGCAGAGTACTGTATTAAAATTCCTATTTTTGACAAATTTTCCATTTCATAGCACATTGGTTGTTAATGTTTTGGTTTTTTAAAAAAATTTCTTTTTAGCTATTAAAATGTGTGTGAAATATATTCTCATTGCTCCACTATGAGGACTTCAATAATCTGTTTCATCCGTTGAAATTCCTAGAGGCAGATTTGTGTCATAGAATATGAATACTTTTAATTCTCTCATACATGCTGCCAGATTATATTCCAAGAAGAGTTTCCAGTTTATGTTCAACTAATAATTAATTAGAAGAGCTATTTTTATGCACCAATCTTGTGTATTTTTGTTAGAAAGTCTCTTCTAAGTTGTTTGATGAAAAACAGTATCTCGTTATTTTGAAATTGTATTTCTTGATTATTACTAGTGGGTATGAATACTTTATATATGTTTCTAGACAATTAGTTTTTCTTCTTTGGTGAATTGCCTGTTTTTGCCCTTCATCAGGATTTCCATTTGTAAAAATTATAAGGTTCTTTGACGGAAGAGACTACATTCTATTCCTGCTTGAGTCCATTTCCTTCAGTACTGCACCCTGGGTCTAGCCCAGGCTGAAACTTGCAACTATTTGCAGAATGAAGGAGTTATAATCCACTATTATGTTTTTACTTAGTTACCAATAAAAGAGACTCAAATTAATTTTGCACATTTGTATTTAGGGTGCAACAAATGGCATTTTTCTACACAAAAAGTTTTTTCTCCAAAGAAAATTTCCTAACTTCTTTTCAACAATAACACCATTTTTAGCCTGAATGGATAAATACAAGATTGGACAGAATCAGCTATTTTCATGTGTTTTTTTCTTAGCAACTGTCAGATTTTTCTATTCTTACGAGCTATTTTTGAATACACAGACACAAATAAGGATTTATCATCTCATTTCTCTATAGAAAGTGAAAATACTAAAATAAAACATCTCAAAAACTTATCCCAGAATATTCTACAAACTCGTGCTTTTTCTCAAGTACATTATGCAACTGAGCCCACTAGAAAGATAATACTGAATCTTAATTTGAGCCTAATTGTATTTAAACTGGTCTGATTTTTCTTTTTCAGAACATTTTATTTTCTGAAGAACTTCTATTTTCATTGAATCTGGGGATGCACAGGTGACATATTATAAATGTGAAGAAATTTTTACATATTCTTATTGATGTCACACTTGAATATATATGTATAGGTGTGTGTGTACAAAGACACACAAACACACATATATTCTTTTCAGACAAATTATTTTTCTTAACTTTTCTCAGGGTTTCCATGTTACACAGAGAATGTAGAAGCCATAATTTTCTGAGGCAACGACTAGATATATACAAACATACAACTTTATGTAAGACCCTAAAATTCTGGAATCAAAATTATTACAGTACTGCATTTTCTAAATAAACTTATAAATTACTAATGACCCATTAATTGAATAACTTGGAAAATAAGAAAATCATATAGAAAGAAAGCCTGTAATTCTATCATTTAGAGATAACAGTTAATGACATTATATTATAGCTCCACCATTTGTTTTAGATAGAGTTCCTTCATTTATTTTCTATAGCTATATGGAATGTGTATCTGTCTATCTATCTATCTATCATCTAACAATAATTTAACAATATTAGAAAAGAACACGTACTGACAGTTTTTTAGAAAATATGTTCTCACTATGGAAAATTTGTTGGCAACCAAATGTCACTTTTGTGCTATTTCCAGTTATTTAATTTTTAGGTTATTCTTTTCTTTTTCTTTTTTTACTATTTTTATAAACAATTTTCAAGATCATTTTCAGATTCAAGCGGACAGGCAATTCTATCTGTAGATATTTACCCTTATTTTTTTCCCCCAAATTGTCAACTGTACTTTATAGACCTACGACTTATCCCTTGACTTGAAATACCACCTTTATCATGTACTACATTCACATTTATGTCTGGACTTTTTATCATATTAGTGTTGCCATAAATTCATAGTCACTGACTTCAGCCAGGTTCTTCTTACTTACTTTTATATCTTCATGCTTGGCTTCCATTTCCATTCCCTTCAGGTATTAGTTTGAAACGTCACTACCGCTCAGTGCTCCCTTCTAAAGCTTCATACTACTCACTTAACTCCTTCTTTATCAATAAGGCCACAAGTGTGGTTTTCCCCAGCATCTCTGTATTAGTTTCATAAGGCTGCCGTAATAAAGTGCCACAAACTTGGTGGCTGATGACAATACAATTTATCGTCTCACAGTTCTGGAGACTAGAAGTCTGAAACCAAGGTGGCAGCAGGGTCATGCTCTCTTTGAAACCTGTAGAGAAAAAGAACCATCCATTGCTCTTTCCTAGATTATGAAAGTTCTCAGCAATCCCTGGCATTCCTTGGCTTGTAGATACATCATTCCAGCTCTGTCTCGGTCATTGCATGGCTGTCATCCTTTGTGTGTCTTCACATAGTCTTCCTTCTGTGTGTGTCTGTATTCAAATTTCCCTCTTTTTAAGGACTCCAGTTGTATTGGATCATTTACTGGTCACCCAATAGGTTCCAAGGCACACACTACTCCAGAATAATCTGATCTTAACTAATAACATGTGCAATGGCCCTCTTTCTAAATAAACTCACATTCTTAAGTAGTGAGGTAAGGACTTCAACATATATTTTTGGGGAAAACAACTCATAACGTTCCTGCCTCCATCTACACACTTACTATGCAGACTCTTATCTTACTTGCCTCCTTTTGTATCAGAGGATAATGTTTTCTTTCTGCTCAGGTTAATTCGGTGTTTATTCCAACCCCTCCTATCTCCTATGACAGTCTGCTCCATTGACTAGCCCCTATTTTTGCCCCATTCACCATCTGCCTTTCCACTAAAAACTCCCCTGCATTCTGCAAACATGCTCATGTCCCTCATCCTATTATCTGTTCTTTTAACCTGAATCCTTCCCTTAGGCTATGACTATATCTGTCTCTTCTTCCTATCACAGGAGATCTCTTCACTTCCATCAGCAGCATTAACTGTTAGTTTACAGTCTTCACAAAGAAGTGACATTTTTGTCCTTTGACAGGAGTTATTGTGTGTCCAAGGACAATTAAAGAAAACCGAGGTTAAGTTGAGATGCCAATGCTGGATAGTTGGCTCAGAGCCCTTCCTAGTAAAGGAGCCATGTTTTCCCATGAGCCTGGCAGTGTGTAGGCCAATATTCATGAGTCAGAAGAATCATGACTATGTGTCCTGGATGTTTGGCAATGGTAGTAACAGGATGTCAGATACACTACATCATAATTTTTTTGGTCACATTTACTAAACTTTAAGCTAAGTAACACCTGGGAACAGGATTACGTTGTTTTTGTATCTGCAGAATGCAGCAGAGATCATGGAGCCTACTAGATGAACAATAATGTTTTGGGAATGAATAGACTCATGGATGACCCAGTAGTGTCTTTTCCAATCTAGCTAGTGTTATAAGATGAAACTAATTTGTCCAGTTTTATGTCTTGATCTCATTAATTTAGTACTTCAACCAACAAAACAGACTGGCTTTCATAACAAGGTTTTCTTTTTTTTCATAACAGAAAATAAAACTGTATTTCCTGAACAGGTACCCTATGGAATACTGGGTTGTGGAATGTTCCATCATATGAAGTATTTTTTTTTCAAGTGCTCATGTGCAAATAAATTTGAAAAAGATGGAACTTTTTTAATACAGAATTTTTTTAGAACCCATATGTTATTTAGGTTTGTATTTAGCTTCATCGAACTGAAACATAATTGTGTAGATATAAACAATTAGGTGTTTATTTTTTTCATGTACAAAAAGTAAATGCAGAGATAGGCGTCCAGAGTGGAAATGGCAGTTCTAGGCTGCTACCACCAGTCAGACCTCTTCCTTCATTCTCTTCCATCCTCGTTAGCATAGTGTGGGCTTTCTTCCTCGTGCTTATGCTCATGTGGCAGCTGATGTATTTCTTGGTATCTTACTTGCACTCTCAGCAGGAAGAAAAAGGGAAGAGTAAAGAGCAAAAGATAAGTGACAGAATACATCCCTTTATTTTAGGGGAGAATGTTTTGTCAGTTGTCCACCTGGTTAGCTTTGCTTATTTCTCATCGGCAGGCAGTAGGTCATGGGGCTATCCTTACTTGTAGTGGAGTCCACAATAATGGGTGTTTTTAACTGGTGCATTGTTGTCCTAAGCAAAATCAAAGATTTCTTGGTAAGAAAGAAAAACGGAATGGATGTCAGGCTGGAAATCGGTAGTGTCTAAAAACTAATGTTCATGGTGACTTCCCAAGGGGTGAATGTGGTCATAAGCAGTGTTTCCACACCGTCTTTTCCCACAATTCCTTGGTTCACCCCTTCTTGCTGGTTGAAAGGGTGAATCAGTCAGACTATACATAGAGATAGGAAACATCAGGGGAGAGCATGTCCTCATAAGCAGTTCCTTTGTGAGGGCTTTACAAGCGTTCTGGCAAGAATACAATTGTCATCATGGTCTGAAGATAGCCCTTCACAGACGTTAATCTCCTTTGCATTAACCCTGTCTTCTCTTAGACAAATAATCAGAGACTTTAGCTTTTTTCAGACTGCATTTCTGAAGAACCCAGGCCTTATATTGTTCTTAGTTACAATACTCTGGGAAGGTCTAGATTAGCTGCTCATGATCTTGGTATGTGAAAGTATTATCTCAAGTACGGACACATCAGGACCCATTTCAAACAACCACTATGGAAAACACTATGGAATTTTCTCAAAAAACTAAAAATACTGTATGAAATACTAGAAATACCATATGACCCAGTAATTCCACTTCTATAATTACCCAAAGAAAATGAAACCACTAATTCAAAAAGATATATACAGTCCTATATTTATTCTTGTATTATTTACAATAGCCAAGATATGGAAGCAATCTAAGTGTCCATTGAGAGACAAGTGGATAAAGAACATTATTCAACCGTAAAAAAGAATGAAGTCTTGCCATTTGCAAAGCAACATGGATGGACCTAGCAGGTAATATTGTAAGTGAAATAAGTCAGAGAAAGACAAATGCCGTAGGCTTTCACTTACATGTGGAATCTAAAACACAAAACAAACAAACAAGCAAACAAAACAGAAATAGATTCATAAACACAGAGAACAAATTGGCAGCTGCCACAGTGGAAGAGAGGGGCACAGGGGGTGAGTACGAGAGGTACAGGGGATAAAGGGGCACAAACATCCAATTATAAACTGAATTAAACATGAGGATGAAAGCACAGCATAGGGAAGATAGTCAACAATACTGTAATATCTTTGTTGACAAATGACAACTACATTTATCTTGGTGATCCTTAGTAATATATATAATGGCTGAATTACTATGTTTACACTTAAGCCCAGTATAATATTACGTATCAAATATATTTTGATTTTAGAAGTTTTAAAAAAACTCCCCCCCCCCAAATTTTCCTCATTTATGCAGGAAAATGCTCACCAAAACAAACAAAAAACAAAAATCCCAAAACCCTCACCAGAGCTAATACCTGCTGTCAAGCTCCTCCTTCATTCTCACAATGAATGAAGTAAACTAGAGAAACTGTATATAAGGTGGTTCTTATCTAACTATGGGCAGATTGATTATAGTAATGGTCTTTACTTTTTTATTTTTTATTTTTTAATCCTATTAAAGAGGCTGAGTCTGTACTTACTTTAGAAGATACAATGTGGAGGATTAAGTATGCCAATGCTGAGCCTTGGTCTTAAGAAGCTCTGTGTGTTCTTTCTTGCTCCCTCTTGCTTGGAATATATATGTATTCTTATTAGAATAAGCCGGGGCTAGCCTACTGGAAAACAGTCAAGAGGGTCAGAGCTGAGATGGTGCAGATGGGAAAGAATTCAGCGATGCCAGCCATTTCGTTGACCTACAGATAGTAATAGACGCATGAGTAAGTCTTTCTGAGCCCAAGGGTTTAGATCAGCAAAACTGCTCAATCCAAAGACTTGTACGTGCTTATTGCTTCATGTCACTGAGGTTTTGTGTTTTCTGTTATTAAGCAGCATTATTGTGGATACAAAACTGATACACTAACTCTGCTGAGAAGGGACACGAAACAAGTTGTGAATGAATAAACTGGAGTGTTGGGCATAGCATTACTTACACAGATACCTGCTCTTCTGTCTCCTTCCTGAATTTCTTGCCTTGTTTTGCAAAGTTCATCCCAATTTATGTACCAGTCTCCTGAATACTATTTTTGCTCTTTACTTAGTATTATCTTTATTTAGTATTATCTTTTATTTACCACATCTTTTGAATGTCATATATAAAATTATCTTTAAAATATTTTAATGTATCTTTAAAAAAATAACTTTTGTTTCCAAAAGTTCTAAAACTAAAGAAAAGATCTTTAAAAATCATACATGATTGTGAAGTTAGGAACCTCTGATATCCCAACTCCCCAATCTCACTTCCCTCCTCAATTCCCAGAGGCAGTTACTTGATGGATTTAGTGTGTATTTTCTAAAAGAAAAATATGTAATTTAACACATGTATATATCCATAAGCAATATTTTAAAATGTAGGGTTTATTATTATTCAGGCATGCCGAGACCAACAAAGCAGAAAACAATTGCCATTGAAAACCCAGTTTGTGAGAGTTCCCAAGGGAAGTGGACACACCACACCATACAGAGCCCCACAGGGAGGCACCAGGGCTGGTCAGGAGCGAGGGAAAACATGGGCAAGGGCCTTCATTTTGGTTTCTGCAGAAAGAAATGGGAAAGGCAGGGTAAGCCAGTTTAGGATTGGCTAGCTTGAATAATTTCCGTGGGTTCACAGGTTTGGGAATTGTCTTTAGTCAGCTGGAACTTGGCCCTCGGATGATTAGAGCACGGGAATATTGACCTTGAGTGAGGAAGCCCTGAGGGAGCCTCATAAAGGAGGAAGCTCAAGTATGGGCTATTGAGGTTGGTTGGCAATGAAAGGCAGCTCATAGTCACTTCCTGACTCTAGGAACTTGCCACCCCTGAGTGGGGCAGTCTCTTCGGGATCAGCAAGGCCTCTGGTGTCAAAGCATTAGAAATACAGAAAATAGAAAAGCATGATTAATACAATAATGAAAATTCATAAATAAGAATATTATGTGTATTATAAGATGTTATGTTATCAAACTTTTTTTTCACTATCATACTGATGAAAGAAGGAATATGCATGTTAAGATATATACATTTTACCTATTCATTTTTTACAGCTGAATATTTGTGTAATATTTCAATATAAGAATATTCCTTTTATTTATCCATTTTTTGTTTTGGACAATTGGATATGAGGACAGCCAATTGGATAATTTGTACTTGCCTCACTGGGCACCTGTCCTCAGGTAAGCTGGGTCGTAATACGGTAGGCAGAATTCTAAGGTGACTTCCAAATTCCTTGCCCCCTATTGTACACAGCCTGTATAATCCTCTTCCTTGAGTACGGACAAGACTATGAATAAGGTGGATTTCATTCTCATAATTAGGATATGTTCTATGACAAAGATGAAATAATTTTTCAAATGTAGTTAAGATACAAAAATCAGTTGAATTTGAATTAACTAAAAGGGAGACAGATTATCTTGAGTGGGCCTAATTTAATCAGATGAGTCCTTAAAAGTGACTGGGCCTGTCCTGAAGAAAGAGATTTGAAGCACGGGGGATTCTCCTGCTGGCCTTGAAGAAGAAAATGCCCAAAAAGAGCATTAGGAGGAGGAGGGTGAAGGACTGGTAGGAAGGACATGGGGGCAGCCCCTCAAAACCGATAGTGGTTCCTGGCCAACAATCAACAATAAACTGGGGCTTCGGTCATACAACCACAAGGAATTCAATGCTGTCGACAACCAGTGATCTTGGGACTGCACCCTGAACCTTGAGTCAAGGCTGCAGCCCTAGCTGACACCTTGATTTCAGCCTACTGCGACCTTAACAGAGTGCCTGGCCACACCATATCCAGACTTCCGTCTGCTCCACAGGAACTGAGGTGATACATTTGTGTTGTTCTGAGGTGGTAAATTTGTTACATGAGAAAAGAAAATGAATATATAGAGTATGAACATTTTAAATTTGATAAGATAATCAAAGTAATTATAAGAATGTTATCCCAACCAGAAGAAAATAAACAAACTGAGAGTTCTAGTTCTCTCACGTCATTACTAGCAATTGTATTGTCTGACTTTCTATTTTTAAAAGTATTGCCTGTATGATAGACGATGTCATTTTGTTTAAATTTCAATTTCCCTAGTTACTATTTAGAAAGAATATTCACATTATTAAATCTAAAAAAAATGAAAGATATAAGATGTTACTCTATTTACAAGCTAACAGGATAGGTTACAAGCAGTTAGCTTACCATAGTTTCTTTCATATGTATGTATACGTGTATTTCTGTGTGTGCGTGTTTTCTGTGGTCCAGAGATCTGGTATACAAATATATTATTCACAAAGAATATTATTCATGGTTAAGATGGTTATTCATGTCCCAATTCTACACAAGGCAACTCAGTGGGGCCCAGGTTTTACTGGCATGTACAGAGGTTTTTCTACCACAGGAGAAAAACCCAAACTTATGAGACTGGAGATTGTACTGGACAGCTGGCATAGCCACTCCTCCCCTCTTGAGAAAGACAGAATTTTATGCCTAATGCAAACAAACCTCAGAGGAGGGGAGAGGAATATCTTAGATTGTAAGAAATACCTCCGGATGAGAGGTGAAACTTGTCTCTGGGTTTTATTGTTCTTAGAATATAAGCGAATGGCTTTAGGGGAGATAACTCTCTAGATCCTATCCAGAGCAATTTACTTTTTCTTACTTCCAAGGCATGTTTACCATTTGATCATAAAATCTAGGCTATACAGAAATATGAAAATATTTATAGAACATTGCTTGCCTGTAATTGTTTACATCAAATGGTAAAACGGCACCATAAGTCATATGTGTGTGTATAAAACCAGCAGTCCTCTGTGTCCTACTTGTTGTCCCTGTTCGTCACTGCTACTCCTAAGAAGTAAATTCTTTTAGCTCTTCTAGTTGTTTCTTTTGATATTTACCTCCATATGTTTAAATAATCTGCATATTCTGCATTTCTTGATGTAATAATTTTATCCATTATCTCCTGACTTATATAGTAGGTCAAGATAAACTTTCTTATATACTCCTCCCCCCGACCCCATATTTCCTTTTTCCTTCTTCTGCATAAAGCTATATCATAATTTGCATAAAATAAGTATTAAGTATTTACATGTCCACAACTATAGGAATATTGTCCACTGGTGAGTCAAATAGAAAACTGTGATCTCTCTTGTATTACTTTTAAATTTTTTGAATTCTTGTTCCTCAATTTCTCCTTTTCCTTATCTTACTAAATAGGTATTACATTTTAAGCAGTCTTATTGACATATAATTGCTCATAATAATTTGCATATAAGGTGTATAACTTGATAAACTTGGACATATGTATCAAACACCTATGAAACAATGGCCACAAAACAATGATGAACATATTCATTAACCCCCAACGATTGCTTGGGCCCCTTTTTAGTCCCTTCCTCTTTCCCATCTCTGCCTTTCCCTACTCTCAGGAAACTACTAATCTACTTTGTATCACCATAGATTGGATTTCATTTTCTAGAATTCATATAAATGGAATCTTATAATCTATACTCTTTTTTTGTCTGGCTTTTGTCATTCAGCATAATTATTTTGTGACATTCATTTTGCATGTATTAATAGTTCATTCCTTTTATTGTGGGGTAGTATTCCAGTTTCTCCACATCTTCAGTAATATCTGATTTAGTCAGCCTTTTAACTTATCACCATTCTAATAGGTATGTAGTGGTAGCTCTGTGATCAATTTATACTTTCTTAATCACTAATAATGTTGAACATCTTTTCTTGTTCTTACTTGCTATCCATGTTATGTTTGCTGGTGAAGTGTCTATTTAAATCTTTTGCCCATTTAAAGTTATTTTTTTATTATTGCGTTTTGAGAGTTACTTATATATTGTGGATACAAGACCTTTATCAAATAAGTGATTTAAAAATAACATTTATTTGTGATTTGCAAGTATTATCCTCCAATCTGTGGCTCATCTTTTCACTTTCTTAGCAGCGTTTTTAAAAGAGAAGTTGTTAATTTTGGTAAAATCCACTTTACCAATTTCTGTTGTAGTTTTGATGATCTAATAATTCTTTGCCTAAAATTAGACCACAGAAATTTTCTTCAATTTTTCTTCTAGAAATTCTGTAGCTTTGAGTTTTGTATTTAAGCTTATTATCCATTTTGATTTCTTTTTTAGATATGGTAGGTAGAAGTCCATTTTTTGTTATACAGGCTGTGTACAATAGGGGGCAAGGAATTTGGAAGTCACCTTAGAATTCTGCCTACCGCATTACGACCCAGCTTACCTGAGAACAGTCCCTTGCTGTTCAAGTGCTACTTGCTGAAAAGACTATTCATTCACCAATAACTTCATTTTACCCATTGACAATCGATTACTCATATGGTCTAACTCTTGAGTCTACATTTTTTTCCATCGACCTATTAACTTATCCATCTTTGTGCTGGTACCATGCTGTCTTGAATACTGTATCTTTATAGTAAGTCTTAAAGTCAGATATTGTATTACCCTTTTGTACTTTGGCAAGTATCAGGAATTCTCTTTGGGTTTTGCTTGCTTCCATTTGAGTGACCCTGGTCTCAAACGTGTGGTGGTGGCAACTCACAAGTTTTGAATGTGCTGATATCAGTGTGACTGACCAGAGGATCAACAGCTCTTATAGGCAGTTTTCCTCCAAGTATGGCCTGTGGACCGCCCACAGTGGAAACAACTTTGAAGTGAGTGTGTCTGTGTGTGATATTACCATTTACGTTCCTGTGCTCACTCCTGATTTTCTGACTCAGCCTCTCTAGGGTAGAGGGCCCACGAATCTGCATATTTAATAAGTTTTCTGAGTGATTTTTATGGGAAAAAGTTTGATAATTGCTTAGACAGTAGTGCTTGGAAAAAGCCATTTCTTGTTTATTTTTCACACATGATATACAGATGAATAAAACAGAATGTCATTATTAGAAAATATAAGGTAATTAGAAAAAAACAATTTACCTTATTATTCACTCGCTCACTTTTTCATTCATTCACTCATTTATTATGAACAGATGACAAAGCCTAAAGCAGAGTGAAGAATTTGTGGAATCTATTTTCATAGATAGGAAAGATACTCTTCAGGTATTATCTGTAGCTGTCAGATGAATTTATACTCCCAGCAATCAGGGAACAAAGAGACACTGGGCTGGAAGGGATGCCCACAGGCATCTCCACCCACAGACTTTTTTTTTTAAGTTTATTTTGATATCATTAATCTACAATTAAATGAGCAATATTATGGTGATTACACTACCCCCTTCATCAGGTGCCCCCCACCAACCCCCATTACAGTCACTGTCCATCAGCGTAGTGAGATGCTATAGAGTCACTACTTGTCTTCTCTGGGTTGTACAGCCCTCCCCGTGCCCCCGTAACATTACATCTGCTAATCGTAATGCCCCTTTTTCCCCCTTGTCCCTTCCTTCCCACCCATCCTCCCCAGTCCCTTTCCCTTTGGTAACTATTAGTCCGTTCTTGGGTTCTGTGAGTCTGCTGCTGTTTTGTTCCTTCAGTATTTTTTCTTTGTTCTTATACTCCACATATGAGTGAAATCATTTGATACTTGTCTTTTTCGGCTTGGCTTATTTCACTGAGCATAATACCCTCTAGCTCCATCCATGTTGTTGCAAATGGTAGGATTTGTTTTCTTCTTATGGCTGAATAATATTCCATTGTGTATATGTACCACATCTTCTTTATCCATTCATCTACTGATGGACACTTAGGTTGCTTCCATTTCTTGGCTATTGTAAATAGTGCTGCGATAAACATAGGGGTGCATCTGTCTTTTTCAAACTGGGCTGCTGCATTCTTAGGGTAAATTCCTAGGAGTGGAATTCCTGGGTCAAATGGTATTTCTATTTTGAGTTTTTTGAGGAACCTCCATACTGCTTTCCACAATGGTTGAACTAATTTGCAGTCCCACCAGCAGTGTAGGAGGGTTCCCTTTTCTCCACATCCTCGCCAACATTTGTTGTTGTTTGTGTTTTGGATGTTGGCCATCCTCACTGGTGTGAGGTGATATCTCATTGTGGTTTTAATCTGCATTTCTCTGATGATTAGTGATGTGGAGCATCTTTTCATGTGCCTGTTGGCCATCTGAATTTCTTCTTTGGAGAAGTGTCTATTCATGTCCTCTGCCCATTTCTTAATTGGATTATTTGCTTCTTGTTTGTTGAGGTGCGTGAGTTCTTTATATATTTTGGATGTCAACCCCTTATCGGATACGTCATTTATGAATATATTCTCCCATACTGTAGGATGTCTTTTTGTTCTACTGATGGTGTCCTTTGCTGTACAGAAGCTTTTCAGCTTGATATAGTCCCACTTGTTCATTTTTGCTTTTGTTTCCCTTGCCCGGGGAGATATGTTCATGAAGAAGTCGCTCATGTTTATGTCCAAGAGATTTTTGCCTATGTTTTTTTCTAAGAGTTTTATGGTTTCATGACTTACATTCAGGTCTTTGATCCACCTTGAGTTTACCTTTGTGTATGGGGCTAGACAGTAGTCCAGTTTCATTCTCTTATATGTAGCTGTCCAGTTTTTCCAACACCAGCTGCTGAAGAGGCCGTCATCTCCCCAATGTATATCCAAGGCTCCCTTATCAAATATTAATTGACTGTATGTGTTTGGGTTGATGTTTGGATTTTCTATTCTATTCCACTGATCGGCACCCACAGACTTTTTGCAGGTTTCTTTTAAACAAACCCAGATTAAAAGAAAGCTAACATTCTTAAACCTGTTTAGGACAGGTGATTTCTTAGCCTTCTTCATATTACATCTAGTGCTTAGTACTGCTTTTTCCAAGAGTTCTTGATGGTCAAAAACAGATGTAGATTTTTATCATGGAATAAGCAGGGCTGACCTGGGGTGTATCTATGGTGCCCACCTGAGAAATATTAAGAGGCTGATGATGTGGGTTCCCTGTTTTTACTCTGGTTTCTTTCAGTGGTAAATTCAAAACCAGCATCATAATGTTTGTTTGTCTGTTTATTTATTTATTTATTTTCTGGTCCCTCCAACTCCAAATCTGTGCTAAGGAAATGGTCTTGGAAACTCATTCACATCAATGCCAAATGACAGAAAAATGCACAGAGCCTTTTATACTATAGAAATGAAGTGTTTAACTTCTGACATTAGAGCTGAGTAAGATAGGTATTTTGTGTTTCTGAAATTACATGATAGAGGTAGTTATTTTGCCTTCTCATTAGGCAGTCTTGGAGATTGTTTGGTGAAAAATTTCAAAAAGGGCCAATATTGTGAGTAGTCACAGAAAATGACTCTGTGTTACAGCATAGACATCACATATATTTGGTTTGCAAGACAGAGAAGATTTAGGGGTCAAAAGAACCTATGCTCCATGGTCTTATACAACAGAGCTGGTTAAAGTAGGCGGGGGTCTTTATATATTAGCCTCATTTTACAAGGGGGGTGAAGTGACATAGGCTACGTCACCTATATAAGCACTACCATCTGTAATACAGAAATCAGATAAAGCAGCCTCTGTATTTGTCTGCTAAAATAATTATCATGGGCTCACTAATAACCCAGAGCGAGTAAGGACTATGCGAAATACCCTCTTGTCTTGTAATCCTGGCAAGAGCTCTCTGTAGTACAAATGCAAGCTAATGTCCTCTGAGCCCACTTATTTGTGGGAAGAGGAAGAGTATAAATAAATAAGCAAGTAACCTCCAACTTACATGGCTAACAATAAAGAGTTTCAATTCTTTTTTTAAAGAGCGCATCCCTAGGGGCATATATGTATATCACCTTATATTGTGTACTGACTAGAAAATGATCCACGATCCCCCAGAAGACCCACTTCCTTGATTAGTGGTAAGTTAGGTTAGTTAATTAAGGTTACTTTTAGACTAATTAGTCAAGGCTTTAACTGTTTTTTCAGGGCAGGGACATAGGAATGCTATGGTTCTTTGTGTCCCAGTTAACTAAAATGATGGCATTTCCTAGGTCTTCCACCTGACAGTGATTTGTGATAAGGAGCAGAGTGAGAAAAGCTGACCCTAATGGGATTATAGGGGCATTCCTAAACCAGAGGCAACCTGAGAGCAGCAGTGGGCCTAAAATAAATCATTGTCCACAGCTTCTGAACTAGCCCTGCAGGGAGAAAGGCCACGGGGCTAAGGCGTGACTGACCTTATGATGGATTGCCCCAAAGAAATTGCCCACCAGTAAGTAAGTGGATCACAGGGTATAAGGAATAAATAAGGCCTCAAGTTGTTGGAGGGGAGTCATGATAAGTAAACAGAAACTGTATGAGAAAAGCCCCCTCCCAGTCACGGCAGTGTCTCTCAGTTCTTAAGTGTTTTCTGTACGCCAGGCTTTTAGTTTGAGGAGCACAAGGTTAATGGTCTGGTGGGACAGAGAGATTTGTAGACAGGTAAACTACGCTGCAACACACTAAGTGTACGCTCTCTGGAAATCCGCTCTCCCACCAGACGGCACCGCCAGGCTGGAATGCATCCTGCTTTCCACCAAATTCAGCATGAAAATGGGGTTAGATTCTTGCCAGCCCCAGTATTTTCTTTTAGTATCTGTAGCCTCTCATGTTTCCAAGGTAATGCAGTGAGAACAAAGCCTTTCTAACTCGCCTATACTTAGAAGAATTTTTGACTCGTGGTGTTCTTTAGGACTGGGAATAGGCAATTTGCCAACTCAAGCTTGGCTCAAAGGACTAAATTCGGAGAAAGCGGTTGGATTTGTATGTATTTGTAGTTTAATAGATTATATCCATTCTCCATATTTGTAAAGTACTTTGCAGTTCCCATTCAGTAAAGCCACTTCCCTCCACCATAAACACGATAGGAGGATAACTTATGACAATATTAATTTGTGCTGTAATGGGCTTTTTTGGCATGAATTTTTCTTTTTAATACCAAGGATTCCTGATGCCCCTGTCTGAGGGCCTTTTGTATTGTGGGCTCAAAAAGAAGTTACTTTGTTTTTAAGTGCCCAATGTAAATAAATCCCTCCTGGAAGGAGCAGTAATGCAGGTGAAGTTGAGGGTGGGGCCTGTGGTAGAAGAACCAATTTGGAAGGAGGAGGAGGTGAGGGAAAAGGTCAAGTTAGGGCTTTACAGTTTCTAGGAAATTTGCGTGCAGTACCTGCCTGGGGCGGCACAGAATCTCTGAGGAGAGTTGCTACCAGACACTTGGATACTTTGCACTTGACAAAAGACATATTGCACCCCCAACTTTCAGGAGACCCTGACGGCTTAAACAGTGCACAGACTTCTGAACAGGAAACCAGGAGGCCCTCAGTAAGCCTGGCCATGCAGGGTCTGAGTCTTTGCATAGCAACCTCAGTGAAATGAAAATTGGATTTTTGCCAGCTTTTTTGGAATGGAAACTAAAAGCCCTTAAAACTTGTTTTAGAAAATTATAAGCAAATATGACATTACTCCTGTGTTGTGGCATAAAAAATTCTTTCTACCACATCTGTGTGCTGCAATAAGCAAGTTTAATCTTTGGTCCTGAATCAGAGACATATGTTCTCAGCAGCTTCATTTCTGTGTCCTTAGGGGTCTTCACACCTTAGTGCATAATATTCCCCTCCATTATAGCTGGAAAAATCTCCTTTATTATCTGGATATCTGGCTACAGAGATTCTTAGACTAGTATTAGATATAATGTGGAGATATTTCATACATCCTTTGAACATTCAAAATTCAAATCTATTGGCTGGTATTTTTTGGTATAATCCATGGCTTATCTGGTAACTCAACCACAAAATCATTGTCCATTAATGCTGGAGGAAAAGGAGGGTTTTTATTGAAAGATCTGTATCTGTATAGGATTAATAAATATAAAAATTATGTATTTTTGTCTCATATGAATAATTTAGGGAATTTTCGAGAATAATTTTTGGCTACTGTATCTGCAAAATACGTTCCAGGTCAGCCATGCATTTTTTCCAGTTCTACTGTGATAATCTTCACCTGAAAACCAGCATTATTTGCCTGAAATAATGCAGTAGTCTCTAAACCAGACTTTCTGCTGTCCGTTCCCTCCACATTCCATTCTTTTTTTAATAGTTTTTTAAAAATTGAAATATCATTGATATACAATTTTATATTGGTTTCAAACAGTGGTTCAGCAGTTACCCACATTATTAAATCCTTACCCCCCTTTAGTGCAGTTACTATCTATCAATATAGAAAAATGTTACAGAGTCATTGACTATATTCTCCATGCTATACTACTGTCCCTATGACCAGTTTATACTGTGATTGCAAATTATTGGGCCCCTTTATCCCCTTCACCAACCCTCCATAGCCATCCCAACCTCTCCCCCTTGATAACTACTAGTCACTTCTCAGTCTCTATGAGTCTCCTGCTTTTTTGTTCCTTCTGTTTTGCTTTGTTGTTATATTCCAAAATAAGTGAAATCATATGGTATTTGTCTTTGTCTAGCTTATTTCACTGAATGTAATACCCTTTAGATCCATCCATGTTACTGCAATTGGCAAGATTTCTTTTCTTTTTATGGCTAAATAATATTCCATTGTGCATATGTACCACATCTTTTTTTTCCGTATTGATGGACATTTTGGTTGCTTCCATATCTTGGCTATTGCAAATGGTGTGGCGATAAACATAGGAATACATATATCTTTTTGAATCAGGGACTTTGTTTTCTTTGGATAAATTCCTAGAAGTGAAATTACTTGATCAAATGCATTTCTATTTTTAATTTTTTGAGGAACCTCCATACTGCTTTCCATAGCAGTTACACCAATTTACATTGCCATCAACAGTGTGGGGAGGGTTCCCATTTCTCCACATCCTCACCAAAGTTTATTTCCTGTCTTTTGGATGCTTGCCATCCTAACTGGTGTGAGGTGATATCTCATGTGGTTTTAATTTGCATTTTCCTGATGATTAGCAATGTGGAGCATCTTTTCATGTGCCTGTTGGGCATTTGCATTTCTTTGGAGAAGTGTCTGTTCAAGTCCTCTGCCCATTTTTTAATCAGATTTTTTTTTTTTTGCATATTGAGGCATGTGAGTTCTTGATTCATTTTGGATGTTAACCCTCAATGGGATGGGTCATATATGAATATATTCTCCCGTACTGTAGGATGCCTTTTTTTCTACTGATGGTGTCCTTTGCTGTACAGAAGCTTTTTAGTTCTATGTAGTCCTATTTGTTCATTTTTGCTTTTGTTTCCCTTGCTCAAGGAGATGTGCCCAGGATAACTGCTCATACTTATGTTCGAGAGATTTTTGCCTATGTTTTTTTCTAAGAGTTTTATGGTTTCATGACTTACATTCAGGTTTTTGATCCATTATGAGTTTACTTTTGTGCATGGAGTTAGCCAATAATCCAGTTTCATTCTCTTACCTGTAGCTGTCCAATTTTGCTAACACCAGTTGTTGAAGAGGCTGTCTTTTCCCCACTGTATATTCATGGCTCCTTCACCATGTATCTATTGACTGTATATGTGTGTGTTTATATCTGGGCTCTCTATTCTGTTCCATTGTTCTATGGGTCTGTTCTTGAGCAAGTACCAAACTGTTTTGATTACTGTAGCTTTGTAGTAGAGCTTGAAGTTGGGGAGCATAATCCCCCCAGCTTTGTTCTTACTTCTCAGGATTGCTTTTTCCAGGGAGTCTTTGGGGTCTTTGGGGTCAGGATTGCTATTTGGGGTCTTTTGTTAATGTGGTGTATGATAGTGATTCATTATGAATATTGTACTATCCTGTGTCCCTGCAGTAGATCCCGTTTGGACATGATGGATGATATTTTTTATGTATTTTTGGATTCAGTTTGCTAATATGTTGTTGTGGATTTTTACATCTGTGCTCATCAGAGATATTAGTCTATAATTTTCTCTTTTTTTGGTGTATTTGTCAGGTTTTGGTATTAGAGTGATGCTGGCCTCCTAGAATAAGTTTGGAAGTATTCCCTCGTCTTCTACTTCTTGGAATACTTTAAGAAGGATGGGTATTAGCTCTTCCTTAAATGTTTGGTAGAATTTAGCTGTGAAGCCATCTGGTACTGGGTTTTTGTTTTGGGGAGTTTTTGATTACAAATCTGATTTCATTGCTGGTAATTGGTTTGTTCAGATTTTCTGTTTCTTCCTGGGTCAGTTTTGAAGGTTGTTTTTTTCTAGGAAGTTGTCCATTTCTTTAAGGTTGTCCAATTTATTGGCATATAATTTTTCATTGTGTTCTCTAATCATTCTTTGTATTTCTGTGGTATCCATTGTGATTATTCCTTCTTCATTTTGATTTTGTTTATGTGTATACTCTTTCTTTTTTTCTTGATAAGTCTAGCAATGGGTTTATTTATTTTGTTTAGTTTCTCAAAGAACCAGCTCATTTCATTGATTTTTTTCTATTGTTTTATTCTTCTTTATTTTATTTATTTCTGCTCTGATCTTTATTATGTACTTCCTTCTACTAACTTTGGGATTCATTTATTCTTCTTTTTCTAGTTTTTAAAATTTTGTGTTTAGACCATTTATTTGGGATTGTTTTTGTTTCTTGAGGTAGGCCTGTATTGCTATGTACTTCCCTCTTAGAATTGCCTTTGCAGTGTCCCACTGATTTTGGCTGGTTGAATTTTTGTTTCCATTTGTCTGCATATATTGCTTCATTTGTTATAATTTGTTCATTGATCCATTGATTATTTAGAAGCATGTTGTTTAGTCTCCATGTGTCTGTAGGTGTTATATAATGAGTTATAAGAAATATGTATTTGGTCATTCATGTGCCAAATATATATTTCCCAGGCATATTGGTCTTCATCCACAGTTCCTGAAAACACTGCAGAGTCTTAAAGTTAAAACAGGTGTTTTGTTATATTAATGAGAGAATTCTGGACCCCAACCCAAGGGCAGGGGCTGGAGGCTGAATCAGCCAATTCACAAAAATATAGTCAATCATGACTGTGCAATGAAGCCCTCAAAAAACCCCCTAAGAGCATTTTGCTCTCTTTCTCTGCTCTGCTTTGTTTACTCTACTCAGTTGGATCCTGCTTCTTGGTCAGAGAGAGCTTCTATGCTTGTGGAACCAGAACACCTCCATGTGCCACCAAGCAAGGCCCCAAGCTCCACAAGGAGAGAAGCTCCTTTATTTGGGACCTTGCCCTATGTCTCTCTTCATCTGGTTGTTGACTTTTATCCTTTGTGGTGTCATTTATTAAACTGGTAAACTTAAGTGTTTTCCTGAGTTCTTTGAGCTGCTCTAGCAAATTAATTGAACCTAAGGGGGAGATTATGGGAACCTCCTGTCTCTAGTCAGTAGGTCAGAAGCACAGGTAACTGCCTGGGGATTGTGACTGGCATCTGGAGTTGAGGGTGGAGGGCAGTCTTGTAGGATGGAGCCCTTAACTTGTGGAATCGGGTGGTATCTCCAGGCAGATAGCATCATAATTGAGTTGAGTTCTCCAACACCCTGCTGGTGTTCAAGAATTTCTTGGTGTAAGTATGTGTGGGAAGACCCCCTCCCACATATTTACACTCATTAGAACTGAGTCTGGGTACCTGAATGAAGTTATATTACTATTACTGCTGTGTATAATGTTGTTACTGTTATACATATATGTAGGGGAAAAATACACTATTGAATTTGGTGTTGGATGAGTGGGAATCACAGAAGGCTTTGTTTTCTTTGTGTGACTTTTTTTTTTTTTTACCAGTATAATAGGTTTATTCGGTTAAGAGCAGAGAATTGCAACTCGGCAAAGGCCAGCAATGGCAAAACCACAATCACGTCCACAGAATAAAGGAGAGGAGGCACTTTTGTAGAGGAAAAGGGGGAGTTGGGGGACTGTTCCAAGCAAAAATTCCACTGGAGGAAGGGTCCCATACCTCGGTGGCTGCTCTTCTTTTTTTTGCTATCATTAATGAACAATTACACGAGCAACATTATGGTTACTAGACTCCCCCCATTATCAAGTCCCCACCACATACCCCATTACAGTCACTGACCTCAGCTTAGTAAGATGCTATAGAATCATTACTTGTCTTCTCTGTGTTATACTGCCTTCCCCATGTCCCCCTCCCCTACATTATACATGCTAATCGTAATGATCCTTTTTCCCCCTTGTTGCTCCCTTCCCACCCATCCTCCCCAGTCCCTTTCCCTGTGGTAACTGTTAGTCCATTCTTGGGTTCTGTGAGTCTGCTGCTGTTTTGTTCCTTCAGTTTTTTCTTTGTTCTTATACTCGACAGATGAGTGAAATCATTCGATACTTGTCGTTCTCCATCTGGCTTATTTCACTGAGCATAATACCCTCTAGCTCCATCCATGTTGTTGCAAATGGTAGGATTTGTTTTCTTCTTATAGCTGAATAATATTCCATTGTGTATATGTACCACATCTTCTTTATCCATTCATCTACTGATGGACACTTAGGTTGCTTCCAATTCTTGGCTATTGTAAATAGTGCTGCAATAAACATAGGGGTGCATATGTGCTTTTTTTTGTCCTGCACCCTCTGTCTCTCCAATCTCCAATACACTGTGCGATGTGTGTCAGCGCTCCTGGTTATTTCACGGGCCTGTACTTCCACTCTCTCCCTGCTCTGAATCCTCTCCTCCCGCTGGTGCGCTGGGGTGCGGGAGTGCTCAGGTCCCGCCGGGTCGCAGCTCCAAATCTTACCTGCCTCACGGGGTGCTGAGTCCTCTCAGGTGTAGATGCAGACTGGGTGCTGTCCTGTATCTTCTGATCTCTTTTTTAGGAATAGTTGTATTTGTTGTATTTTCATAAATACATATGGTTTTGGAGGAGATTTCTGCCGCCCTGCTCACGCCGCCATCTTCCTGGAAGTCGGGTTTATCTATTTTGTTTATTTTCTTGAAGAACCAGCTTCTGCTTTTATTGATTCTTTCTATTGTTTTATTTTTCTCAATTTTATTAATTTCTGCTTTAATCTTTATTATATCCCTCCTTCTACTGACTTTGGGCCTCATTAGTTCTTCCTTTTCTAGTTTATTAATTGTGAGTTTAGACTGTTCATTTGGGATGGTTCTTCTTTCCTGAGGGGGGCCTGTATTGCAATATATTTCCCTCTTAGCACGGCCGTCACTGAGTCCCACAGAATTTGCAGTGTTGAATTATTGTTGTCATTTGTCTCCATATATTGCTTGATTTCTGTTTTTATTTGGTCATTGATCCATTGATTATTTAGGAGCATGTTATTAAGCCTCCATGTGTTTGTCGGCTTTTTTGTTTTCTTTGTGTAATTAATTTCTAGTTTCATACCTTTGTGACCTGAGAAGCTGGTTGGTACAATTTCAATCTTTTTTAATTTACTGAGGTTCTTTTTGTGGCCTAGTATATGATCTATTATTGAAAATGTTCCATGTGCACTTGAGAAGAATGTGTAACCTGTTGCTTTGGATGCAGTGTTCTGTAGGTTTCCATTAGGTCCATCTGTTCTAATACGTTGTTGAGTGCCTTTGTCTCTTTACTTACTGGTTGATCTTTCCTTTCGAGTGAGTGGTTTTTTGAAGTCTCCTAAAATGAATGCATTGCCTTCTATTTCCCCCTTTAATTCTCTTAGTATTTGTTTCACATATGTAGGTGATCCTTTATTGGGTGCATAGATATTTATAATAGTTATCTCCTCTTATTGGACTGATCCCTTTATCATTATGTAATGTCCTTCTTTGTCTCTTGTTACTTTCTTTGTTTTGAAGTCTATTTTGTCTGATACAAGTACTGCAACTCCTGCTTTTTTCTCCATATTAGTTGCATGAAGTATCTTTTTCCATCCCTTTACTTTCAGTCTGTGTATGTCTTTGGGTTTGAAGTGAGTCTCTTGTAGGCAGCATATACATAGGTCTTGTTTTTTATCCATTCATTGACTCTACATCTTTTGATTGGTGTATTCAGACCATTTACATTTAGGGTGATTATCGGTAAGTATGCACTATTGCCATTGCTGGCTTTAGATTTGTGGTTACCAAAGGTTCGAGGGTAATTCCCTTACTATCTAACATTCAAATTTAACTCACTCCATATGCTATTACAAACACAACCTAAAGGTTGTTTCTTTTTTTCCTCCTTTTTTCTTTTCTTTCTCCTCCATTCTTTGTATGTTGCGAATAGTATTCTGTACTCTTTGCCTATCCCTTGGGTGACATCTATTTAGCCTTAGGAATATTTCTATCTATAGGAGTCCCTCCAAAATGCACTGTAGAGGTTGTTTGTGAGAAGTAAATTCTCTCAGCTTTTGCTTATCTGAAAATTGTTTAATCCCTCCTTCAAATTTAAATGATAACCTTGCTGGGTAGAGTATTCTTGGTTCAAGGCCCTTCTGCTTCACTGCATTAAATATATCACGCTCCTCCCCTCTGGTCTGTAAGGTTTCTGTTGAGAAGTCTGATGATAGCCTGATGGGCTTTCCTTAGTATGTGATCTTATTTCTCTCTCTAGGTGCTTTTAAAAGTTTCTCTTTATCATTGATCTTTACCATTTTAATTATTATATGTCTTGATGTTGTCTTCCTTGGGTCCCTTGTGTTGGGAGATCTGTGTACCTCCATGACTTGAGAAACTATCTCCTTTCCCAGATTCGGGAAGTTTTCAGCAATTACCTCCTCAATGACACTTTCTGTCCCTTTTTCTTTCTCTTCTTCTTATGTTACCCCTATAATGTGAATGTTGTTCCGTTTGGACTGGTCACACATTTCTCTCAATATTCTTTCATTCTTAGAGATTCTTTTTTCTCTCAGTGCCTCAGCTTCTTTGTATTCCTCTTCTCTAATTTCTTTTCCATTTACCATCTCTTCTACTACATCTAATCTGCTTTAAATTCCTCCATTGTATGTTGCATTTCAGATAAGGAATTTCTTAATGATTGAATCTCCATCTTAAATTCGTTCCTGAGTTCTTGAATATTTTTCTGTACCTCCATAAGCATGTTTATAATTTTTATTTTGAACTGTTTTTCAGGAAGATTGGTGAATTCAGTTTTCATTTGGCCCTTTTTCTAGGGTGTGTGAGATTTTGGTCTGAACCAGGTTCTTTTGACATTTCATATTTCTATGTGGTGCCCTGTGTTGCACAGAAACTCCAATCTCTGGAGTTGCTCAGCCTTAGAGTGAGGTTGGGGGTCATTGGGGAGCTGAGCTGGTGCCTTGGGGGAGGAAATGTCTGTTTCCTGATTCCCATCTACGGTGCCTGTCTCCAGTATCACAGCCAGTGGGCCGGGCACACAGGTGTAAGCCTCCGTGCTCAGTGTCTCTAGCTGACGTAGGCGGGGCCTCCCTCTGGCTGGCCTGACACCAATGCAGTGACTGCTGGTTTGCGAGCCAGTGCTGTCAGGCCAGGAGGAAGGCTCGGTCAGCTGTGTGTCACAATGGGGGGCCTTGGAGCTGAGCAGCTAGCCAGGGGGATGGAATGCTTGAAGCTCCTCAAAGTTCCCAAACTCCTGGGCAGAGCGCATTCAGACAACCTTTTCCAGCTCTCCCTTCTCCCGTGCTGCAAGCTCCATGCAACCCCCGCCCCATCAGCAGCCCTCTTGCTACTAGGAAGACTCTCAGACCGCCTGCCTTTCCTCCCTCACAGAGTGGCTGGATGTGGATCCCAAACTCCACAAATGGCCAGAATGTCAGTCTCTCAGGCACTCCGCCTGTCCCAGCTCCCCACCTCCAGTGCACCACGCAGAGTAGGTTTCTGCTTGCAAAGCAGATCTCCAGGGCTAGGTATTCAGTAGTCCCAGACTTCCACCTGCTCTCTGCTCCATTTTTCTTCCTCCCACTGGTGGGCTGTGGTGGGGGAAGGTCTTGGGTCCTGCTGGATCAAGGCTTTCGTATATTACCCTGTTTCATCCGGTCTGCTCTGTTCATGATGTCTGTGTGCAGTCAGGTTCAGCCTTCTTTCCTGTTTTTGTTTTAGCGTTAGTTGTATTAATTAACTATATACTCATACTATTTGTGGTTTAGGGAGGAGTTCTCTCTCTCACCTCTCATGCTGCCGTCTTGAATCCCCCCTTCTTTGTGTAATTTATTTCTAGTTTTATACCATTATGGTCTGAGAAGCTGGTGGATACAATTTCCAACTTTTTGAATTTTTTGAGGCTCATTTTGTGGCCTAGTATGTAATCTATTTTTGAGAATGATCCATGTACACTTGAGAAAAATGTGTATACTGCTGCTCTTGGGTGGAATGTTCTGTAGATAGCTGTTAAATCCATCTGATCCAGTGTATTGTTCGGTGCCTCTGTTTCCTTATTGAGTTTCTATCTTGTTGATCTATTGATGTGAGTTGTATGTTAAAGTATCCTAAGATGAGTGTGTTGCAATCTATTACCCCTTTTAATTCTGTTAGTATTTGTTTTAGGTGCTCCTATGATGGGTACACAGATATTCATAATAATTATATCCTCTTGTTGGACTGATCCTTTTATCATTAAGTAATGTCCTTTGTCTTGTTACTTTCTTTGTTTTGAAATCTATTTTGTCTGGTATAAGTACTGCTACTGCTACTCCTGCTTTTTTCTGCCTATTACTTGCATGAAATATCTTATTCCTCCATTCAGTTTTAGTCTGTGTATGTCTTTGGGTCTGAAATGAGTCTCCTGTAGGCAGAATATAGATGGGTCTTGGTTATTTATCCATTCTGCCACTCTATATCTTTTGATTGGTTCATTCAGTCCATTTTCATTTAAGGTGCTTATTGATAGGTATGTAATTACTGCCATTTTATTGTTTTCTGTTTGTTTTTATAGCCCCTCTTAATTCCTTTCTTCCTCTCTTATACTATTCTCTTGTTATTTGATGGTTTTCTTTAGTGTTGTGATTAGATTTCTGTTTTTAATTTTTTTTTTGCGCACCTATTGTCAGCTTCAGTTTTGTGGTTACTCAAGTTCAAGGATAGCTTCCTTACCATATACTGTCTGTATTAAGTTGCGGATTACTCTGTTTTGAACACAATCTAAAAATACTTTTTTTCTTCTTCCTTCTTCACACTTTATGTATTAGATATCATAATCTGCACTTTTTATGTATCCCTTCACTGATTTTGTGAATAGTTTATTCTGCTTTTTTCTTTTGTTTTAATTTCATAACTGCTTGATAATTAATTGGTCTACTTCCTTTACTGTGGGTTTATTTTCACTGGTGAAAGCAATTTAGCCTTAGGAACATTTCCATCTACAGCAGTCCTTTTAACATATCCTGTAAGTCTGTCTCATTGGTGGTGAATTTGTTTAACTTTAGTTTATCCGAAATTGTTTAATTCCTGATTCAAATTTAAATGATCATTTTGTTCAGTAAAGAATTCTTGGTTGTAGGGTATTCTGTCTTAGTACATTAAATATTTCATGCCACTCCCTCTGGCCTGTAAAGTTTCTGCTGAGAAGTCTGATGATAGCCTGATCAGGTTTCCTTTATAAGTAATCTTTTTTCTTTCCCTGGCTGCTTTCAGTAATCTCTCATTATCCTTGATCATTTCCATTTTAATTATTATGTCTTGGTGTTGTCTTCCTGGGGTTCCTTTTGTTAGGGGATCTCTATGCTTCTATTACCTGAGTACCTATTTCCTTCCTGAGATTGTGGAAGTTTTCAACATTTATTTCCTCAGAGAGACTTTCTATCTTTTTGTCTCTCTCTTCTCCTTCTATTATATCCCTATTATGTGAATATTGTTTCATTTGGATTGGTCACACGACTTTCTTATCATTCTTTCATTCCTTGAGATCCTTTTTCCTCTCTGTTCCTCAGCTTGATTGTGTTCATGTTCTATAATTCCTCTCATTGACTGTCTCCTCTAGTTGCAGTAATCTACTCTTAAATTCCTCCATTGTATGTTTCATTTCAGTTACTGTATTCTTCAGCTCTGAGTAGCTCTTTTTCAGCTCTTTTATCTCTTTGTTGAAGTCCTCCCTGAGATCTTAAATATTTTTCTGTAAATCAGTGAACATGTTTATGACTTTTACTTTGAAATCCTTATCAAGAAGATAGGTGATCTCTGTTTCTTTTAACCACTTTCTTGTCATGTTCTGTAATTTTGTTTGGAACATATTTCTCTGCCTCCTCATTTTGTCAAGGTTTCTGTGTTTCTTCCTTTGTATTAGGTGGATCTTCAATGCTTCCTGGCCTAAAGAGCAGTAGTTTCATGAAGGAGGCAGCCTATGGTGCCCAGAAGCTCAAGACTCTTTAGTCTCCAGTTTCTGTCTCTACTTTGTGGGAGCCACAGTTGTTGATGGGCAGTGGGTGGAGCTACCTTTCTCTCTGTCATCTGTCGTGGTCTGAGTCTACACTGGCAGTTTGCTTCAGCTGCCGCTTTGTGATCTGCTCAGAAACTTCTTCTGGGATTGCTGTGGGCAGGACTACCCTCTGCTTGTCCTGCAGCTATGGCTGAGCTGCAGGGTTAATGGGGTGGGCAGGGCCATGGTGCAGTTCTGGGCAGGGCAGGATGCACATAACTGTGTTTGGACACTCACAGGAAGCAAGGAACTCTTGGGGTTGGTTCCTGTAGGCATCTCCCTGGTTGGGCTGAAATAAGGCCAGGAAAGCTGGGAGAGTCTCTTGCTCCCTGCCAGGCAGCAAAGTCTGATGCTGCTTGTAGGCCAAGTGGGTTGGCTCACTGGCAGTGCGTGCAGGGAGGTGGCCCAGGGTTGAGTTGCCAGCAAGGGGTTTGGAGCATTTGGGGCTCCCGAGAATTCCTGACCTGTGGGCCAGGGGAGGGCTGGGTAGTTATCCTCTACCTGCCCTTTCTTCTGAGCAGGGAGTTATGTCCAACCCTTGTCCCTCTGGTTCCCCTCCCACTGCTGGCAAGCCTTTCAAACTGTCACCTCTGCTTGGGTCTCAGGACTGGTGGAGTACGCTTGTCCTCCACAACGGCTGGAGTCTCAGCCTCCCAGAGCATTACAGCCCTGCTAATTACCAGAACCTAGTGTAATGTGGCCTGGTGCTCCTATAGCAGAGCTCCAGGGCCAGGTGTGCATCACTCCTAGGCTTCTACTCCCTCCCCGCTTGATTCCTCTTCCTCCCACCTGGAGGCTAGGGTTGGGGGAGGGCTTGGGTCTCTCTTGAACTTGGCTTTGCCACTTTACCCTTTTCTGTGTGAGCTTCTCTTCTTCCCCAGGTGTAAGTAGTCTGTCCTACAATCTTCAGGTCATATTTAGGTTTAGTTGTATTTGCTGTATTTTCTTCTTTTATGTGTTTTTGGAAGGAGGTTTCTGCCTTGCCTTCTTACTCTGTCATCTTTTTCTCCACCTCTCTAGATTCCATTCTTTACAGACCAGATACAGTGAAGCTGTAAAAACAAAAGTCAGATCACATCCATTCCTTGCTAAGACCCCCAATAGCTTCCCATTACACACAAAAATAAATTCCAAACTCCTCAACATGTTCTAAAAGTCCTACATGACTCAATACCTATTTATCTCCATGAATCTTCTCCAACCACTCTCACTGTGGTTTCCAGGAAGACCTTCTTCTGAGTCTTTGAAATGTGAAACTCATTACCATATTAAGGCCTTTGCATTTTCTGTTTGCTCTACCTGGAATGCTCTTTGCTCAGAATCTTAACATGACTGATTCTTCTTCTGTTTTTCAGATTTCAGCTCAAGTGATATCTCTTCAACAATACCTAAACCCTAACTCTCTAACACATCAGCCTATTTTGTTTTTTCATTGCACTTTTTGATAACTGAAATGGGCTTTCCTTTCACGTGGACTCATTTATTATCTATCTTCATTTTCCTGTGTTTATTTTGTTCTCTCCCATGTTCCCAGCGTCTAATAAGGTGATTGCACACTTACAGTGGCTAGATTTTTATGAATAAGGTTAAATTAATGGATAAAATTCTAGAAGGTGTATCTCATTTAGGTTCATCAGTAAATTTTCTGAACTATCTGGTGGCAATCACCACTTTTCTCTTGCTGCAGTCTCCTTCAGGAATATCTTTGGTTCTTGCTCTGTATCCACATAGGATGAGTTTCTGCAGCTCATCCCTTCTCTCCCTCTGTCCTCCACCACCCACCAAAGCTGCTCCTAGCTTTCTAGAGTTAGATTAACAAATCCATACAGTCCATGGAGCTTTTTAATCCTAGGGAAAATACCTTTTGCCTTTCAAGTATGATCAAGCAATCTGTGAGCCATGATTTTAGTGGCCCACAGAACTGTCAATGAGATAGCTCTGCATTTCTTTTTACAACCTTAATTTGCAAGGATTTAGACAGGAATTAGGGTAGGGGTGGAATGGTGGCAGTGGTGGATTGTTCAGGGCACAAAATTTTGAGAAACAGAATTCATGCTGTGTGTACGTAAGTCCCTACAAAACTGTATCTGTTAATTGTCTGTGTCTGACACTTGTAAGGCATCTGGATCCTAATACAAAGAGATTCCACGGGTCATTCCCCTCCAGGCTGCCAGCCTTGCCTGGATAGAGATGAATGTCACCATAAATACAGCTTAGGCTACAGCTGGTACCACCAGTTCCATGTCGAAGTATTATTACAATACTGACACAGGACTGACTAGCCATGCATAAGGAGTTAGATTCAAGATTTCATGGGAAGATGATATTTCAGCTTGTTTCAAAGGATAATTTGGAGAATTTAAGGCAGAAAAGGAAGTGCAGGCAGAGGGAATGGCATGTGCAAAGGCATAGACTTATACAACCAGAGACTTAAGTGAAATTTAGTAGAGTGATAGTATAAGTATAGAAGGAGGAATGGAAAGAGATGGGGCTAAGATTGTGAAGGCCTTGTGGACTATTCCAAATAATTTCAGTTTTAACAAATGGGTGAGTATCACTGAAGCAATTTTTAAGCAAGGGATTGGTGTGATCAAAATTTTTCTTCCATGAAAGGAACTTGGTAGGAGACTATACAATAAATGGGAGTGGGAAAGAATTCTGATAAAGAGATCAGAGACAGGTCAGGCAACAGTCAGGCAAGAGAAGACATAAGATTGGAACTAAGGGGATAGCATTAATGGTGGTGGGAAAAGGGTAAGAAAAGGTCTGATTTAATGGGCATTTCAAAAATAGAGTAGAACTGATAATGGTTCTGAGGGCTTATAGAAAATAAGTTTCAAGGGTGATTACTCAAGTTTTATTCTCGGAAAAAGTGAGGGACTTACGATGGCATCAATCACAATCAATAAGCCAAGAAAAGAAAGAACAGAGGAAAGAAGGAGAGGTTTCTCAGGCTACAGTTACTATAGCCGAGAAGAAAAGTTTTATGCCGCAGATACGACATTTGAGGCTCTAGTTGTAGCCCAGTAGGACTAGAAGACCGACCACCCACTGATATGGTCGATGGAATTGAGGGGCAATATGACAGATGTTGTGGATTAGCAGTTTGTACTGAGGGTTTTGATCTGTATTGAAAAGGTAAGTGATCCTCAAAGAATCACTGATCCTTGTCTGACATTTGTCCACTCCCTCCAGCTTCCATTAGCAGTCCGTTGGCATTCTCACATCGATACATACAGAGCTTTTTGCCTTTTCAGTCTCATTGTACAAACACTGATCCCTGTCTGTGACTGGGAAGGAGAAGCCAGTGTTTTATTTTTCTGATTTTTAAAATTGGTTGTGTTTAGAGCACAGAGGGCTTAGAGCACAGAACTAGGAGTTACAGGCTTGGTTCTTCTCCTGGTTCTTCAAGCTCAATAGGCTTTCCTTTCTCTTCCTTCCTTCCTTCCTTCCATCTTTCTATTTTTCTTTTTTAACTTTGGTTTCCACATCTATAAAGTAGTGATGGGTGGTGGTGCTGGCAATAATGTTTTGGCTTCTCTGAAAGGATCAAATGTAAGAATCAAATGAAATAGTGGTTGTAAAGATTCAGTGAAACTTGTGTTGCTATTTACTTAAAGCACAGTAGCAACAAATATCCAGTGGAATGACATGGTGTGTTGTGCAGATGCTCTGTGATGCCTGGGCACGACCGTTTCCATCCTGTGTAAAATAGGAAAGTGATGGAGAGCAGAGACTCTAGAGCACATTGTCGCAAGCAGCAGTCCCAGGTCAGTCACTTATTGGTAGCATGATCAGAGACAAGTTATAGGAACTCCTAAATCTATTTTAATTATCAGTAAAAGAGAGATAGTAATTCTTTCTTCACAAAGTTGATATGATAAAGCATAAAGCAGATGATCCAGGTATTGAGGATACTGATTTACTCCATCACATTTGGATATAAGAAATGTCATATTATTTTCCTAAATGAAAAATAAATATCACTCTGGGAAGCCATTCACCAGAATGGTGAGATAGTCATTATCATTCACATTTGTTTTTTTGCCTCCAGCCACAGAGAAATGTTGCCTAAGAACCTCTAAGTCTTATTTTATGGCTGGAAAGAAGAAAAGTCTTAACCCCTCAAACCAGTGTGTTTGCTGTTTAGATAATCAACGTCCAAGTCTATGTGATCTATTATATGAGAGGCTTTGCTACTTCTGTGTCAAGCTTAGCTGTGGGGGTCTTTGCTAAGGCTCAGAACTTAGGCCTTTAACATCCTTAGGTACAGCATGCTATGACTCCCTTCCAAGGTCCTGAGAGAGAGCTAACAAATGTGTAATACATTTTCTGAGAGCTAAAACTGATTTTCACTATTTGTAAAATCAGCTGAAATCTCCATCCCCTCCTCGGGCTTGGAGGGTCTCCTCTTCCCTCAGAGTCACAATAGTCCATGCTTTTTCTACTCTACCTTGGGCATTACCCATGTAATCTTCCCTTGGAGGCTTTGCAAACAAGACTTCTATGTCTTCCCTGGGCATGTGGTGAAAACATGTTATTCCAGGTAAGGTTGCCATACTAAATCCTGTTTTATGCACTCATATTGCTTATCATGCAATCTGGCACAAGATAAGTACTCAATTAACGATACCTGTGATAGATATCTCTTGTCTCTCCTGAGTCACATTCTAACCTCAAACTCTATAGTCCTCTTTCGTGTCCCTGGAGGCCTACACTGAGGATTAGTAGCTGAGTTCCCATGCTCTCCGGTTCCTGAGTAGGTTCTGTCAATAGAGAAGACTAGAGACAGGGGGGAGAGTTAGGTCGAAGTATTTATTCCCCTATATCCTCCCATCAGGATTGCAGTGGACCAGCTGCTTTGTTCTATGGAAGGTCACAGTTCCTGTGTGGTAGCCCATGCTTCACAGCCTTCTCTCTCCTGCCCTTGCTTCTTCATGCCTTCGGCATGGTGGCAGCTCCCACTGTTACTAGCCTCAGAGGACTGTCCCATCCCTTGCTGCTTTTCTTCAACCACATCCACATCTTTGTTAAATAGCTCCCACCCTCATTCTTCCTAATAGACTCCTGTTTTTATTCAAGCACTGACTTCTCCAGTGCTTTATGAAACTTCCCAAACCTAGGAGAATGAATTTTGAGACCAATCACAAGCATTTTATTCCTATGTTAGCAAAAGATATGGATATGTGATGATATCCCAGCCCATGAAATAGAAGAGGAAGTCTCCTGGGAACAACTTAGAAAGTTTTTCTTACCCTTAAAAAGGAGTATCTAAGAGAATTTTTCCAAGTGTTTGGGAAAGTGCCTGACCTGTTATCAGCACAATGTAATTATTTGTTTAATATATTTGCTGCATGAAAAGACAGGCAGAAGCCAGGAGTGATGACCTTACATTCTCAGATACAGGTCAGAGGTAAAACAGTCATACAGCTGAATTTTCCAGAAAGACACTATTTCTAATGTGAACTGATTCCTTCAATTCTCCCTCAGTGATTCAAGTTCGCAGAGCATAAATACCATGAGTCATATGACTTACCCCTCCCACAGTTTATTACCAGAAACTCTATCAGTTGCCCAGAACTATGATTTTGTAAATCCCTTACCTTCCCCAGGGTTTATGATTTTCTTCTTTCCAAGACACTTGCCTTACACAGACAGAAAGCAAGGAAGAGATACCTGGGGATGAGGAAATCCGGCTATTGACATTTATGTTCTTTCTGCCTTCTGTTTCCCTCCTCCTCTCCCCTTTTTTTTCAATTTTCAGTGCCAACTGAGGTACCATTCCCCCACAAACATAGGCTGGGTTGTGAGGAGCAGGGTAGGGGCAGATACTGGATCTAAAAAATAGTCATCTCTTCTTCTTTGTCTCTGATACAAGATCCTTATTGATACCAAAATAAAAGCAAAGTACTACACATATTATCCAATTTTTCTGTGTAAATCCAAAAAGACATTATTATTGACTGGGTTCTATATCAAGTCAGGCAAGTTATCCACAACAGGCTGAAGATAATAAACTCTTTGGGGCATAGGTATACCATACAGCAATCTCACCATTCCCTAGAGCCATAGAGGAATTCATTACCTCACATAGGTGAACCTTTGTCCTCCCTAGAGAGCATTTTGTTCATCTTAGCTCAATACAAGATCATATCCATTGTCAGCAGTAGCAATTTGTACCATGTTTTTTTCCATTGGGCTCAAATTTAAAGCATCCCTGAGTGGAAAATAAATGGCAATAGCTGTATCTCAATTTTTACAAGGGGTTGGGGGAATGTAGGGGGAGAGCCTTAGAGAGATTAAAACCTTCACCTGAAGTCATAGGTCCATTCAATCAGTGATAAAACAGGAAACTGAAACCAGGCCTTAGAAAAACTAGTCCACTTATTTCTAAGATCTTTTGTTTTCTTATTTGTTGCAGGTAAGTGATAATCCTTGTCTCACTCTAACCTACACAGAGACAGTGAAAAGCCCCTTGGCATTTGGAAAGAATTTTATTTTTGCTGAATTTTGTGACTGGCTTTGGCTGGCTCTCTATTAATGTTAGAGAATAAGTCAAAGAACATTATTTTTCTATTAAAGCAAAGATTTCTGCATTAACTCTGAACTTGATGACACCACATACAGCTGAAGCTAGAAGTTGGAGTGACAGTGACACAGAAATGAAATGAATTGAAATTGCCACTGACAATAAAGCAAGCAGTGGTGGTCGGCAGTAAAGCCTTGTCCCTGAAATCTTTACAATATTGCTGACGCTGGAGGGAACAGTAATTTAAGACAGTTATGGATCTAAAAAAAAAATGGAAAGAAAGAAAAAAGGAAAAAAACAGCAATAATGTTGAAGTCAGACCCATTCTGTATGGGATAGTTATTATTTAGTTTAAAACTGCAGAATGTATTTATGACTTTGGTAAAAGAGAGAGGCTGGCCTTGACGCAGTGAAAATTTGAAATGGGATTAGTGGTCCTTGTTCTTGGATTGCTACTAAAGTCAGGGAAACAACGGTAAAAGATGTCCTGGCATTAAATAGACATATGCGCATTCAGTTCCACCCACTTGGGGCTTAGAATCAGCAGACACTTGCATTTTAGGGATATGTTTGAAAAGCTCTAAGAAGAAAAAATTGGTACTCTGAAAGTATGCATGCATATGTTTCTGGTCGCACCAAGGAGAGTACTCTTTTCCAACTGGGTACACTGTTACACAAGAAGTTGGTTGTAGAATAAGAATCAAGATATTCAGATATCACTTATGCATCCAGATGCTAGCTCCCCTCTTTACTGTATGTGTTTTTCAGGAAAAGTTGTAATCCTTCTCTGATTTTCAATTTTGCCATCTCTAATATGAGGTTATAATTATTTTTAGTTTATAAGGCTTAGGGAATAAATGAAAAAAGTGAGGCTGCTCTGTCAATATCAAGCATTGTATATATGCTAGAAATTTCACCTACTAGATTGGACTCATTTAAGGGAGTGGAGGTATTCTCTCTTCTAAATATATGTGGATATTTTAATGTAAACATTTGATATCAGTTATTTTCAGTGATTGGGACAATACTGCAAAAAAGACAAAATTTGAATCTTCTTAATTTTCATGTAAATATCTTGTCGACTCATTTCTTCTCTCTGCCTGTTCTCCAAGTTGTCCGGTCAGAACAGACCACAGAACTGAGAAGATGGTAAAGTAAGTGGGGCAAAAATAATGATACCTAGTCTCAGTGTCTATGGTATACAAAAATTCAAGAATTATTAAATAGTTTGAGACTTAAAAAACAACAAGCTCCAACCGCAGCTCAGTGCAATTTATATAGAGTTACTATATCATGTACTTACTGTGTGATGCGGGCATATTTTAATGTTTAACATTTTTCTCTTTTGTTTACCTAGAATCTTGGAAGATCTTAAAAGAACCTGCTGGGGATGGTAAGGACAGACCTATTCATCACAGTAAAACCAGTATTTGGGAGCTGAGTTAGCAAAGAAAAGGGGAAAATTGTTCAGTTGGCCCCAAAAGCCCTGATGGTGTGTGTGTGTGTGTGTGTGTGTGTGTGTGTTGCATTTGTGGTGAGGGATGAAGTGAACACGAATCACTCAGAGGTAGCTAGTGGACATTTTTAACATTCATATATTTCTGTCTCTCATTACAGAACATAAGTAAGATGTGGGAAGTGACATTCCAGGCTGACAGATTTTCGATCCTCAGTGTGTCCCCAGCTTGAGTCCTAGCACATATTAGGCAGTCAAGTACTGAGTGGGGATTGGATTAAAGATGACAGCATGAGAGGTGAGACAGAGAACTCCTCCTAAAACCACATATAATACGAAAATATAATTAATACAACTAATCCTGAAAGAGCAACAGGAAAGAAGTCTGCACCAGACTGCATACACCTAGAGAAAAGAGTAGACCCCATGGAACAGGGTAACGTACCAAAGCTGTGACCCAGTGGGACCCAAGCCCTTCCCCCACCCCAGCAGACTGGTGGGAGGAAGAGAAATGGAACAGGGAGGGAGTAGAGGCCTGGGACTGCTGAGCACCTAGCCCTAGAGATCTGCTCTGGGAGCACGAACCTACATTGCATGGTGCTCTGGTGATTTAATGGGGTTGAAAAGCTAAGACAGGCAGAATACCTGGAGAGATGGAGATTCCAGCTACTTGTGGAAAACAGGGATTCATGTCTGGCTGATCTGGGTGGGCAGTCTGAAAGACTTCCTAAAGCGAGAGGGCTGCTAAAGAGGCAAGGATTGCACAGAGCTTACTGCTCAGGAGAAAGGAAAGGTAGACAAAATTGTCCAGGTGCACTCTGCCCAGCAGGTTGGGAGCTTAAACAATCTTTAGTCGCTCCATTCCCCTGGCTGGCTAGACAGCTTCAAGGCCCCCCACTGTGATACACAGCCTGCTGTGTGTTCCTCCCAGCTAGCCTGCACCTGGCTCACGCTCACAAACTGGCAACCCCTGCCATGGCTTCAGGCCAGCCAGAGGGAAGCCTCCCCGAAGGCAGCTACAAACACAAAGCATAGAGGCATGCACCTGTGTGTTTGGCCCACTGGTTCTGGCAGTGGAGACAGGCATAGCAGCCAGGAAGCAAGGAACAGCTCTTTCCTCCCCCCAGGCACCAACATGGCACCCCTGCGACCCCCAACATTGCTCCAGGGGCTGAACAGCTCCAGAGAGTAGAGCTTCTGGGCACTGAGGCACCACAGACAAATACGAAATGTCAAAGGAACCTGGTTCAAAGCAAAATTATGAATACACCTAAGAAATACTTAAATGAAATTGACCTCATGAATCTTCCTGAAAGGGATTTCAAAATAAAAATCATTAACATGCTCATGGAGGTACAGAAAAATATTCAAGAACTCAGGAATGAATTTAGGACAGAGGTCCAATTGTTGAAGGACAATAAGGAGGGTATTAAGAGCAGATTAGAGATGGTGGAAGAGACAATAAATGAAATAGAAACTAGTGAAGAGGAATACAAAGAAGCTGAGGCACAGAGAGAAGAAAAGAATCTCTAAGAATGAAAGAATATTGAGAGAACTGTGACCAATCCAAGTGGAACAATATTTATATTATAGGGGTATCCGAAGAAGAAGAAGAGAGAAAAAGAGATAGAAAGTGTCTTTGAGGAAGTAATTGCTGAAAACTTCCCCAATCTGGGGGAGGAGATAGTCTCTCAGGCCATAGAGGTGCACAGATCTCCCAACACAAGGGACCAAAGGAAGACAACATCAAAACATATAATAATTAAAATGGCAAAGATCAAGGATAAGGACAGACTATTAAAAGCACCTAGAGAGAGAAATAAGATCACATACAAAGGAAAACCCATCAGGCTATCATCAGAATTCTCAACAGAAACCTTAAAGGCCAGAAAAGAGTGGCATGATGTATTTAATGCAATGAAGCAGAAGGGCCTTGAACCAAGAATACTTTATCTGGGAAGATTACCATTTAAATTTGAAGGGGGGATTAAACAATTTCCAGATAAGCAAAAGCTGAGAGAATTTAGCTCCCACAAACTATCTCTACAGTGTATTTTTGAGGGACTGCTATAGATGGAAGAGTTCCTAAGGTTAAATAGCTGTCACCAGAGGTAATGAAAGGGGATAGACAAAGAGTACAGAATATGATACCTAATATACAAAGAATGGAGGAGAAAGAAAAGGAGGGAAGAAAAAAGAACTTTTAGACTGTGTTTGTAACAGCATGCTAAGTGAGTTAAGTTAGACTCTTAGATAGTAAGGAAGTTACCCTTCAACCTTTGGTAACCACAAATCTAAAGCTTGCAATGGCAATAAGTACATACCTATTGATAATCACCCTAAAGGTAAATGGTCTGAAAGCACCAATCAAAAGAAACAGAGTCACTGAATGAATAAAAAAACAAGACCCATCTATATGCCTGCCTACAAAAGACTCACTTCAAACCCAAAGACATACACAGACCAAAAGTGAAGGGACAAAAAAAGATATTTCATGCAAATAATAGGGTGGAAAAGCAGGAGTTGCAGTACTTTTATCAGACAAAATAGACTTCAAAACAAAGAAAGTCGCAAGAGACAAAGGACATTACATAGTGATAAAGGGGTCAGTCCAACAAGAGCATATAACCATTATAAATAACTCCACCCAACACAGGAGCACCTACATATGTGAAACAAATTCTAACAGAATTAAAGGGGGAAATAGAATGTAATGCAATCATTCTAGGATATTTAAACACTCCACTCACTACAAAAGACAGATCAACCAGACAGAAAATAAGTAAGGAGACAGAAGCATTGAACAATACATTAGAGCAGATGGACTTAACAGACATCTACAGAACTCTCCACCCAAAAGCAGCAGAATACACATTCTTCTCAAGTGCACATGGAACATTTTCCAGAATAGACCACATACTAGGCTACAAAAAGAACCTCAGTAAATTAAAAAATATTGAAATTCTACCAACCAACTTCTCAGATCACTAGGTTATGAAACTAGAAATAAACTGTACAAAGAAAACAGAAAGGCTCACAAACACATGGAGGCTTAACAACATGCTCCTAAATAATCAATGGATCAATGACCAAATTAAAACAGAGATCGAGCAATATACGGAGACAAATGAAAACAACAGCACAATGCCCCAACTTCTGTGGGACGCAGCTAAGGCAGTTCTAAGAGGGAAGTATATAGCAATTCAGGCCTATTCAAAAAAGGAATAACAATCCCAAATGAATAGTCTAAATTCACAATTATTGAAACTGGAAAAAGAAGAACAAATGAGGCCCATAGTCAGCAGAAGGAGGGACATAATAAAGATCAGAGAATAAATAAATAAAATTGAAAAGAATAAAGTGACAGAAAAAAATTAATGAAACCAAGAGCTGGTTCTTTGAGAAAATAAACAAAATAGATAACCTCCTAGCCAGACTTATCAAGAAAAAAAGAGAATCTAAACACATAAACAGAATCAGAAATGAGAAAGGAAAAATCATGATGGACACCACAGAAATACAAAGAATTATTAGAGAATACAATGAAAATCTATATGCTAACAAACTGGATAACCTAGAAGAAATGGACAAGTTTCTAGAAAAATACAACCTTCCAAGACTGACCAAGGAAGAAACAGAAAATCGAAACAGACCAATTACCAGCAATGAAACTGAATTGGTAATCAAAAAACTACCCAAGAACAAAACCCCAGAGCAGATGTATTCACTGCTGAATTTTATCAGATATTTCGAGAAGACATAATACCCATTCTCCTTAAAGTTTTCCAAAGAGTAGAAGAAGAGGGAACTTCAAAACTCATTCTATGAAGCCAGCATCATTCTAATACCAAAACCAGGCAAAGACACCACAAAAAAAGAAAACTACAGATGAATGCAAAAACACTCAACAAAATATTTGCAAACCAAATTAAAAAATACATCAAGAGGATCATACACGGTGATCAAGTGGGATTCATCCCAGGGATGCAAGGATGGTACAACATTCGAAAGGCCATCAACATCATCCACCACATCAACAAAAAGAAGGACAAAAACCACATGATCATCTCCATAGATGCTGAAAAAGCATTCAACAAAATTCAACATCCCCTCATGATAAAAACTCTCAACAAAATAGGTATAGAGAGCAAGTACCTCAACAAAATAAAGGCCATATATGACAAACCCACCTCCAACATCATACTTAACAGTGAGAAACTGAAAGCTTTTCCTCTAAGATTGGGAACAAGACAAGGATGCCCACTCTCCCCACTTCTATTCAACATAGTACTGGAGGTCCTAGCCACGGCAATCAGACAACACAAAGAAATAAAAGGCATCCAGAATGGTAAGGAAGAAGTCATACTGTAACTGTTTGCAGATGACATGATATTGTACATAAAAAACCCTAAAGAATCCACTCCCAAACTACTAGAACTAATATCTGAATTCAGGAAAGATGCAGGGTACAAAATTAATACACAGAAATCTATTGCCTTCCTATACGCTAATGATGAACTAGCAGAAAGAGAAATCAGGAAAACAATTCCATCAAGAAGAATAAAATACCTAGGAATAAAACTAACCAAGGAAGTAAAAGACCTATACCCTGAAAACTACAATACACTCTTAAGAGAAATTAAAGAGGACACTAATAAATGAAAACTCATCCCATGCTCTTGGGTAGGAAAAATTAATATTGTCAAAATGGCCATCCTGCCTAAAGCAATCTACAGATTCAATGTAATCCCTATCAAAATACCAACAACATTCTTTAATGAACTGGAACAAATATTTCTAAAATTCATGTGGAACCACAAAAGACCCCGAATAGCCAAAGCAATGCTGAGAAGGAAGAATAAAGCTGGGGGGATCTTGCTTCCCAACTTCAAGCTCTACTACAAAGCCACAGTAATCAAGACAATTTGGTACTGGCACAAGAACAGAACCATAGACTAGTGGAACAGAATAGAGAGTCCAGATATTAACCCAAACATACATGATCAATTAATATATGCCTCTTAAACAGCTGGTATTGGCAAAACTGGACAGCTACATGCAAGAGAATGAAACTGGATTACTGTTTAACTCCATACACAAAAGTAAACTTGAAATGGATCAAAGACCTGAATGTAAGTCATGAAACCAAACACTCTTAGAAGAATATATAGGCAAAACTCTCTTTACCTGAACAACTTCTTCATGAACATATCTCCCCAGGCAAGGGAAACAAAAGCAAAAATGAACAAGTGGGACTATATCAAAGTAAAAAGCTTCTGTACAGCAAAGGACACCATCAGCAGAACAAAAAGGCATCCTCCAGTATGGGGAACATATTCATAAATGACATATCCAATAAGGTTAACATCCAAAATATACAAAAGCTCATGCACCTCAACAAACAAAAAGCAAATAACCCAATTAAAAAATGGGTGAAGGATCTGAACAGACACTTCTCCAAAGAAGAAATTCAGATGGCCAATAGGCACATGAAAAGATGTCCCACATCACTAATCATCAGAGAAATGGAAATTAAAACCACAATGAGATATCACCTCATACCAGTTAGGATGGCCAACATTGAAAAGACAAACAACAAATGTTGGTGAGGATTTGAAGAAAGGAGAACCCTCCTACACTGCTGGTGGGAATGTAAATTAGTTCAACCTTTGTGGAAAGCAGTATGGAGGTTCCTCAAGATCTAAAAGTGGAAATACCATGTGACCCAGGAATTCTACTCCTAGGAATTTACCCTAAGAATGCAGGAGCCCAGCTTGAAAAAGACATATGCACCCCTATGTTTATAGCAGCACTATTTACAATAGCCAAGAATTGGAAGCAATCTAAGTGTCCATCAGTAGATGAATGGATAAAGAAGATGTAGTACATATACACAATGGAATATTATTCAGCCATAAGAAGAAAACAAATCCTACCATTTGTAACAACATGGATGGAGCTAGAGGGTATTATGCTCAGTGAAATAAGCCAAGCCGAAAAAGACAAGTATCAAATGATTTCACTCATATGTGGAGTATAAGAACAAAAAAAAAATACTGAAGGAACAAAACAGCAGCAGACTCACAGAACCCAAGAATGGACTAAGGGTTACCAAAGGGAAAGGGACTGGGGAGGATGGGTGGGAAGGGAGGGATAAGGGGAAAAGGGGGCATTATGATTAGCACACATAGTGTGGGGGGGCATGGGGAAGGCAGCATAGCACAGAGAAGACAAGTAGTGATTCTATAGCATCTCACTACGCTGATGAACAGGGACTGTAATGGAGTATGTGGGGGAGGACTTGATAATGGGGGAAGTCTAGTAACCACAATGTTGTTTAAGTAAGTGTATATTAATGATGCAAAAAAAAAAGGTACTGAGTGAATACATGAATGAGTGGTCTAAGTTGGGGAGTGCCCAGTGGAGCCAGCGGCAGGGGGACAATGACATCGGGGTGTCTTGTATCAGGTATTATACAGTGACTGGATTGGATTTTACCCTAATTGAGGCAAGGCAGTCAAAGAAACAGATTTTGGAGGGGATCCTAAATAATAACGATGATGTTATGAGTCTGTTTGCCAGATGTTACAAACCACACATTTACAGTCATTATCACACTGAATTAGCACATTAACTCAATAATATAGGCACTATTACCATAACCATTTTATAGATGAAGATTTAGAAAAGTTGAGTGTGTTGCCTAGGGTCACAGCAGGTGGCAGAGCTGAGAGTTAGACTCAGGTTGGTCAGACTTCAGAACTGACAGCTCTTAATAACTATGAGTAGGAATCCTCAAGGGATGCAGCAGGAGGGAAACAACCCCAATCTGATGGAGCTCGAGTGGAATCCCAGTTATTAAGGTAGGAAACTGATCTGAAGGGAAGATAACAGAAACCCAATTCCTTGAATAGGAGATTAAGGTGGAGGCTATTACAGGAGCAAGAAAGGAGCTTTCTTCTTGAACTGGGATGTAAGAGTAGACTGTGCTAGAATAGAGGACAGGGTTGGTTCCAAAACTCAGACTAGAGGCCCTAGTGGGATCAGAGGCACCAGTGGCACAGAGAGAGGAGCATGGACCTCAGCACACTCATGCCCATTCATGTTGTAAACAATCTCCACCATACTTGAACCTGTCCTTTCCAAGTCACTAATCTCTCCAGTTACCAGTTTCTCCTTATAGAGGAATCTTCCTCAAAACAGATCTAAGTAAGCAGCTCTCAGCCATAACAGCTCAGCAGAAGCACCTGAGGAGCACATGAAACTATCCATGTACGGACTTAACCTCACACCAGTAAAATCAGACTCCCTGCGAGTAAAGACCTGGCATTATGATTTCTTAAGAGCTCCTGCAGTTGATTCCAATGTGTGGCCAAGGTTGATAACCACTGATGTAGATTGACACTTCTGATTAAATTAACCATTATTATTGTAAATTTGGTTTATAGTACTTGGGTGATCCCTATGTATGTATTTGTACATTTATTTATACTTTTGAATAAGTTTTTAGATTATAAATGACAAAAGGGGGAAATTTTTAAATGAAAATACATAAAAATGAAATTGGAATAACAATGATAATGAATGTTCATTTTAATAACATGTATTGAATTTAATTTTAATTCAACGTAACAGAAGTAAAACAAGTGAAACTCAGATTTGTTGAAGTACAAATAAAGGTTTCTTCAAAAGAAGAGAAACTTATTGTTTCTTGGCAATGTGATAGACCTGAAAGACTCAGTGTATAACAGCTGACTGTGATAGCTAAAAGCCCTTTTGAATGCAGAGAGGGAAGCTTGAGAAATTAAGAGATATTTCCAGAAATTAAAATAGAAAAGAGAGCTGAAAGAGGTATTTCTAAGTTAGTGTCAATGCTAAGTCTGCAGTTGGGCTAAGGTTGAATTGCAATGGTCCATCTTCTAATGGAGGAAAGGTCCTGGGCCAGTGCAAGATTAAGGCTGAGAACAGAGATCCATAATAAAGTCAAGTACATGAAGACCTTTACCCTCAGTGAAAAGGTTAGCTGGCGGAAAAAAAAGTAAGTTTTCTGTATTAGCCTGGGCTCAAGGTAGAAGAAAGTTCTCTGACAATTTGTATCTCAGTCTCAATGCATTGAACAAAATTTGGTTCACCTTTCACATCTCTGGAGCCCTTAACTGCTTCCTCATGTCGCCTGTTATATTAGCTGCAGTTGCCACCCCCTTACCTGTTAGCATCTGTAATGGTTTCTATAGTTTCCATGGAAGCTGTAGCAGTTCTGGATAGAAGGCCCAACCCAATGCATTCAAGGAGACACTGTGGCTCCTCCGACCACTTCTGGATTAGAATATTGCTTGGAAACTCAAGTTTAAAGAATGGTCATAATTTGACTATTGGTTCATAACACTCGCAAACCTACTAGAAGGAAAAAATAAATCTCTTAAAAGGATAACCTACAACCCATACCTTATGAGATTCTCATAGATGAATCACATATGACATACATTCAGAGTTCAAAAAGTAAGCAAAATGCACATACACACAGAAAAATAAACCAACAGAAAACATGGATCAGGAGGAAGAAACAAAAACAAAACAACACAGCAGATGTACCCTTCAAGAGCTCCACATAATGAACATATCAAATGGTGAATATAAAATAAAAATTTAAGTTTCCCCTAGAAGAAGACTCTATGGGAAGGATTTAAGTGCAACTAGTTTATGCAGTAGGTGGTCCCAGGATACACCAGTAGGGAATTGGCAAATTAGAAAAGGACAATAAGCCAGTAGACAATGTATTACTAAACCAATTTCTACTTTGGGCAGCTGGAACTCCGCAGGAAAGTGTAGAACATACCTCCAAGTTATCACAACTGAGAGACAAGGAAGATAAGGATATTAGACATTGACTTCCAAACTCACTGGGTGAGGAATGCTTCTGGGAACATGAACTGTTTCAGCCTTTGGGTTTACTTTCTTCATGAGCTGAGTGTGTTCATTGGGTCAGGAAAAGTTAATCAGGCTGAGATCTTCAAGGCATTCAGTTAGACTTTGGCTTGTAGAGGTGAATGCCAGGTTATAAGCAGGAATATCAGGATTTCCGCCACTCAGAATGTTTAAATAAATAAATTCTGTAACAACAGTATTAAAAATACAGCATGGTACTATTAAGAAAATTACCAGGCAGATTTAAAAATAAACTGAACAGAAATTTGAGGGTGAAAAAAATCCAGATATCATAGTCCAAGTGGGTGAGTTAAATAAACTACGGACAGCTAAAGAGAATTAGTGGAACCAAATAAATATTATAAAATTATACAAAATATAATGCAGAGGAACTAAATGGTAGAGATGAATAAGAGGTAAAGATATATTAACTTCAGAGTGAAGAGGTTTAAAATATATTTAAATGGAATCCAAAATAAGTGAACAGAGAAAATGGAATAGAGGAAATATTCTAAGAGCTAATGGCTAAGAATTTTTGAGAATTATTAAGAGATATAAAACTCCAGAATTAAGAATCCTCCCAAAATCTCAAAGAGAAAGAAGAAATCCACTTTGAGCACATAACTACACATATCCAAGAATCTGCAGAACATTGGAGACAAACAGGAGGTATTCCAAGGAATCAGAGAAAAGAAAAATTAAGAGCAGATTTCTCAAGAACAAAAAGGACAGAAATATAATACCTTCAGAATGCTTGGAGAACTTGCTGTTGACCTAAAAGTGAATATCATGCTGAATTATTACTTAAAAAAGAGAATAAAATCAAAGATGTTTTCAGATAAATGAAAATGAGAGAATTTGCCACCAACACAGTTCATTGTACCTCACCAAAGACATTTCCAAAAGACTTTAAGAATATGGAAATAGATGCCAGAATGAAGTTTTCTTAGATTAGAGGTCAAGAAACAAAGGTTCACAGGCCAAATCCAGTCTGCAGCCTGATTTTATAATGCCTAAGAGTTAAGAATGCTTTTTTAAAATAAATTATAGCAGTTTTATGTTTACAGAAAAATTGAGCAGATAATACAGTTTCCATCCACACTCTACTCTGCCTCCACCCTAGTTTCCCCTCCTATTAACATCTTGCATTAGTATGTTACATTTGTTAAGATAGGCAAACCAATACGGTACATTATTTATACATACCTACATATAAATGTACATACATATAAACACATCAGTATGCACATTAGTAAATGCACACATACATGTGTGTATGCCTATACACATGCAAATAAACATACACATTACTGATTGTTATGTCTTCTTTGAAAATTGACTCCTTTATCATTTTGTCCCTGTTTATTCTTGGTATAGTAGTTCCCCTTCAGGGCAGGGCTTTGTTAAGAAAAGAATATCCTGGGTGTATTTCATAATGGTTACTTTTCCCCTTCATTTTCTGAAACAGAAGGGGATTTTTCTCTTATATAGGCTTATGGAAATAGAACTCATGGAAGTGTGGGGCCTTTCCTAAGACTGGGCCCCTAGGAGTTTTTAACTTTCAAGCTAGTCCACACTCAGCCTTCAGCGATTTATTGATTACCATTTAAGTGTTCCGACTTTGTAGCCCCAGCTCCTGGTAAGCTATACAGTATTGTATTAAGCCACAAAGATATGGGGGCTTGTTATAAAAGCTAGTTTTACCCTACCTAAATCATATCCTATATAAGTACTAGCCATTGACGGAGGGAAGATGGAATGTAAAAATGCTTAATCAAAGCAAAAGCAAGTAGGAAAGGAGGAAAGAAAAAGAAGAAATGAAAAAGAAGTATAAATACAAAACAAAGTGAGAAAAGTGGTAGAAGTAATTCAAATTGTAATAATAATCATGAAAATATCAAGAGAATAAGCATGTAAGTCAAATTACAAATATTCTCAAGTTTGGACAAATAGTAAAATCTAGGTGTTTGTCATTTTCAAAACACACTGTAAACATTAAACACATAAAAGTGAAGAGTTGAAGGATAAATACGTTAGGCAAATACTAAACAAAATAATCTTGTGTAACTATGTAAATATATCCATCTCTCTTTTATTAGACAAAATTGAATTCAAGGTAAATATAATTTTGTGGGGTAAAGAATATCAATAGTGAAGGGAGGTGTAAGTTCCACAGAAAGATAAAAGAAATCTAAATTTATAAGCACCCATACTTGTATATGTTATTACATATGTGTATACATATATATATATATAACTGACAGAATTATATATATATGAAAACTGACAGAAGTATAAAGACAAATTAGTAAGTTAACTTTCATAATAGGAATTTTTAACTCATTCATAATATTTGACAGAGAAAACAGACAAAAACCCTAGTAAGGATATGGAAGATTTGAACAATGCAATTAGCAAGTCTAATGTAATGAGCAATATACAGCTCTACATCCAAGAGTTAGAGAATGTACATTCTTCATGAATACACATGGAACATTTATAAGAATTGACTACACCCGTAAGCAGCTATTTAAAAAAATCAAAGAATTGTTGTTAAACAAATGATTATTTCTGTTAAAAATGCATTTAATTAAGAAATTGTTAAAATGCTAAAAATCTATTTAGACATTATAATAAAAGACAATTGCAAATGATCTTTGGTTCCAAATTGAAATAATAACAGACATCAGAAAATACTGAGGACTGAAAATTGGTGGAAACATTACAGTCTAAAATTTAGGGGATCTCGGTGAAGCATTACTGAAAACAGTTTTAACACCTTTATTACTTACAGTGATTGAAAATCGATCATTTAAGTTTCCAACTCAAATTAATTAGAAAAAGAACAACAGAATGAACTCAAAATAAGTTAAAAGAATGAAATAATAATAAAGGAGAAATTATTAAATAGGGGAAAAAAGATAAAATAAAATCTGCAATGCCAAACATTTGTTTTTTAAAAAGTCTAATAAAATAGACACCTCCTGGAAAGATTGAGCAAGAAAAGAAAAGAGGGAGAATCCTTAAGGAAGAATATTAATAGTGAATAAAGCAGTGTTATAACTGCAGAAACAGAGAGTTTTTAAGGAATATAACAAAAGTTCAATTTTCAAGAGAAATATAACAAGCCACTAGTGATTCAAGAAGAAATTTAAAAATCTAACTAATAATGATTAAAGAAAATGAATCAATGGTTAACATCTAAGCCTCACCCTCCCCACCCCTACCAAAACTGGATATTTGAGCCAGTGCAGTTAAGACAAAATTCTCATCAAAATCTCAACAGGGTGTTTTATTGTGTGTTTGTTTTACTTCCATGGACTTGACAAGATGGTTATAAAATGTATGGAAGTGCAAAAGGCTAACATAGCCAAGATAACTTTGAAGACACACAGTATAAAGGAGATTTCCTTACCTTATACAAATACTTATTACAAACTATAAATAATATATAGATATAAATGATAAAGGCCGTACGTATTGTTCTAGGAGAGATAAATAGACTCATAGTACTGAACAGAGACTTGAAATAGATCAATGCCTGGATGGAAACCTGATATATGGCCTACCAGAGGAGAAGGATGGGCTATTGATTAACTAGCATTCAGACTTTTGGTTAACAATATGGAGAAAAAAATTGAGAATCCATGTCTCTAACCAAACACCATAATTATTCTGTGTGGATTAAAGATCCAAATGTGACAGCAACAGTTAAAAATGCTTTGGAAGAATTATAAGAGACTGTCTTTATGACTTCAGAACAGTGAAATTTGTGAATTTAAGTCAATCATTTACTTCTTAATATGAACTCAAACATTAGGATTGCATAATAATATTTACTATTGTATAATTTTGGTTATTTTAATGAATTTTTTAAAAATGCTATATATACAGAGCCTTGGTGGATCACATTTATTCTTCTCTTGAGTGGAATACTATTGTTCAAAGAATCAATAGCATTTCCTAGCTCGAGCCAAGTAATTTTAAAACCAACTTTAAGTAGGTATAATTCTTCATATCTCAGGTATTATATTTTTTCCTCTAAAGCCTGAGGAAAATGAGTCTGAAATACTGATTCAGCTATGAGGGGGAAAGGGTTCTAGCATTTAGTTTTAACTTTTAAACGAATAATAAGATTTGTGCTTTAAGTGAACCTATATTTAAAAATAAATACATTGAATAAATCACATAAATGATGAACTAAGATATATGAAATTCTAGATTTGGAGCAGGGTATTGCAGAACATTTATATTGAGTATTATTACTCAATTCTCTTTGATTTTGTATTTCACTTATAGTACAGATTTGAAGAATGGCAAATAATGCATTTTATGTCATACTTTCACCAACAAAATGGTGATTATACACTTTTATGTAATTATTAATAACAAACTTGACAGTAATATGATTTAAAAGTAAACCCGATTTTTATGTAATCTGTGGTTTTAAAAACAGAATTTTCTGTTCATTTAATTGCACATAGAGGTAGGTATAAATATTTTGTACATTTGCAGAAACGAAAAGCAAGATAAGGGTGTATTCATAATTGTATTCCTTTCCCTTTCATTTTAAGTAACAAAGCAATTACTATACTTATTTGAAGGTAGTTAAAAATATTCTAGTAATTTAAAAATGCAAACACTATCATCTTTCCATAAAATAATAGGATACATCACTGTATTTTCACTAATATTTTCTGTGGCTGTCTTAGGAACACTATTTTCTTAAAATAGTTACAGGATATCAGCTCTGTAAAGAAAGGCAAGCAACTTTAAATGCTATTTATTCATCCAGGAATAGAGGTTGTTTGTAGCATACAACATCACAGTTTTTCTTTTTTTAATTAACGTAGGTGCTTCTGAGTGACCCTTACTAATATATTTGAAGAATTTGAATGAAAGCTGGGAATAGACAATATATTTGGTGCACTGACTTTGCATGGCAACATTCACCACCACACTTTCAAGCTTTTGCTCCATCATGCAATACGGAGAAATAAAAATGCCCTTTTTTGCCTGGAAGATTTTATTCTGTTGTTCATTTTTTGTTGTTGATTCAAAGGTGAAAATTAATTTGAAGTATTTTTAAAGATTTCTAGTCTATATAGAATGATCTGGATACCATATTAAGAAATAGTGCCTGGAAACCATTTTGAGAGACACTTTTTGTTGTCTTCCTGGCATCTATTCTTGTTTTTTCCTAACCTTTTAAAAATTTATTTATCAAAAGTATTATATTTTGGGAGGAAAGTTCCTCCCTGCATTTTCTCAGCCCTGAGCTTGGGTGAGATTGAATGCATGCCCTGCTTCAGGTGCGGATCTTTGTTGTCTAAAAGCCAATCAGAGTGTTGCCAGCTTGTCACAGTGATTGGGTCAGGAGGAACATGGGTTCCAATTCAGACCAGTGAAAGGAACTGATTTCCAAGGGCAAGTACAACAGCTACTGTTTAAGAGACTCTTACTTCCCTAAGTGTTTTCCTGGGAATATATGACGTCTGGAACTCCTGCAAACATTTTGCTGAAATTACCAGAAGAACCTGGAACTCCCAGAGGGCTACCAGATCATCATGCGGATACAGTGAACAGAGAGAAAAGGAGAGAGGATGTGAGAAGGAAGGTCCCTGGAGACCTCATTTGAGGTGTGAGATCAAACCTTATTGTGACTTTGTAGTTCCCAAGGTCAATAACCTCTTTATTGTTGAAATCATTTTGAGTTTAGAGCTTTTTTTATTTTTTGTCATTTTTTTTACTGAAATGCTTCTATTGTTAAATGCTACATGGATAGTCTGATTTGAGATACTGAAGAGGGACCGATATCTTGATTCTTATTCAAAATTCATTGGTTTCAGGGAACAGAAAGATACAAATTAGAGAATGGGAATTATTGGAAAGGTTTGTGGAAATGGAACTAAACTGCTAGGAATGTCAACCTTTTCACCTTACTTCATGAGACTTCAAGTCTTTCTTTCCTTGGGTGTCTTTTGCTCTCTTGGTCTCTGTCTTGCACACACACTCATCTCGTGTCTGTGGGCATGTCTACTTCCACTTTAGCACTTAAACTCAGTAAGCCTACTTGAACACCATGATCATCTTTCTCTAAATCTTCCCCCACAAACTACATCACCTCCAGTGTTCTCTTTCTTGGTGTTGAATCAACCATCCCTCTTGTCACACTAACCAGCAAACTTAGAGTCATTGAATTTTAACTTTCCCTGGTCTTTAAGTGACATTCAATACCTTACATAGCCCTGTGCTTTCTACCTCCAAAAAATTTTTCAAATTAATCCATTTCTGTGTCACTACTGCCAATACTCCAATTTAACTCTGAACACCTTTAGTCTTGTCTGTTGTAGTGGCGTCCTTCCTATTCTAATTTCTACTCTTCCACACACCAATCCATATTTCACATTGTAGCCAGTGATAATTTTAAAACCTTTTAATAGATTTCTATTATTTAGAATACTATTGAAATTTATTTTTATGATCAAATAGATCCTGATCTGGTCATTCTTAAACTATGCCAAACTCTCTTGCTTCCCAGGATATTTGCACATGCTGCTTCCCCCACATATTTCTTATTTATTTTATTATATTCTTCTCTGAAATACCCAAACTAGCAGTCACAAGTGCTCTGAAATTTTGTATCCAATATTTAACATCTTTACTGATATGATTCAAACACTACCAAATCAACCCACTTAAAATGTAAAATTTAAAATCTTTTAAGTGTATTAAAAGGATTGTATCAATCACCATAATGTAATTTTAGAACATTTTTATCCCCTCCAAAAGGAACCATGTACTCATTAGCAGTCACTCTCCTTTTGCCCCTATGATCCATTCCTAAGTTTATGGGCATTTGGATTGTTCTCATTTTTTGACAATTATGAATAATGCTGCTATAAACATTCATGTACAAGTTTTGTATGGAGGTATGTTTTCATTTCTCTTGGGTTTAATTTTAGAAGTGGAATTACTAGGTCATATTTGTTCACTCTGTGGTTATCATTTTAAGAAACTGCAAAATTACTTTCCAGAGTGGCTGGACACTACCACCAGCAGTAGAAATACAAATTAGAGAATAGGAATTATTCTCTAATTCTCTGGAGGTTTCCCGTTCCTCTACGTCCTCCACAACATGTTATTATCAGTCTTTATGATTATAGCTGTGCTCATGGGTACAAAGTGGCATCTCACTGAGGTTTTGATTTGCATTTCCCAGGTGACTAACGATGTCAAGCATTTGATGTACCTATTGGTCATTTGAATGTTTACCTTGGATATATGTTTATTTAGATCCTTTGCCCATTTCTTAATTGGGTTGTGTTTGAATTATAAGAATTCTACATATTTTTTTTGCATACAAGTCTCTTATTAAATATATGATTTGCAAATATTTTCTCCTACTCTGTGTTGTCTTTCTTTTCTTTGCTGTCTGTTGTTTTAATGGTATCATTGATAAAACAAAAGTTTTAAATTTTGATGTACATAATTTCTTATTTTTTCTTTTCTTGCTGGTATCATATCTAAGAAAACATTTTCTAACCCAAAGTCACAAAGACATACTCCTATGTTTTCTTCTAAGAGCTTTATAATGTTAAATCTTACTGTTAGGTCTATGATTCATTTTGAGTTAATTTCTGTGTAAAGTGTGAGATAGAGGACCAACTTTTTCTTTTGCATACAAGCATCTAGTAATACCAGCAATTTGTTGAAAAGTCTGTTTGCCTTTGCAACCTTGTTGAAAATCAGTTGACTGTAAATGTAAGAGTTTATTTCTGGATTCACATATATTTGGCATTGGTCCATCCATCTATTCCTTTGTCAGTACCGCAGTATCTTGCTTACTATAATTTTCCAGTAAGGTTTGGTATCAGGGAGTATGAGTCCCTCAGCTTCATTAATTTTTTCAAGATTGTTTTGTCTATTCTGGAACACCTGACTTTGCATTTAAATTTTAGGATTGGTTTACCAAATTCTGTTTGTAGGTTAGATGGGATTTTTATAGGGATTACATTGAATTTGTAGATCAGTCTGGGGAAAACTGGCAACTTGATATTAAATCTCCTGATTGATGAACATAGGGTATTTTTCCATTCATTTAGATCTCTATAAATTTCTTTCAGTAATATATTATAAATTCCAGTGTATAAGTCCTGCAGTTTTAAAGAATTTATACTTAATAAGTTATTATTTTTAATGTTATTGTAAATGGAATTGTTTTCTTAATTTCATTTGAAAAATTTTCCTTGCTAGTGTGCAGAAATACAATTGATTTTTGTATATTGATTTAGTATTCTATAACCTTCTTAAGCTTATTAGCCCTAGTAGGTTTGGGTGTATATATGTGTATTCCTTAAGGTTTTCTATATACAAGATCATGTCATCTGTGAATAGATTCCTTTACAGTTTGTGTGCTTTTGGCTTCTTTTTCTTACCTAATTGCTAGGGATGGAATCTCCAATACAATGTAAAATAGACATGGCAAGAATCAACATTCTTGTGTTGTTCCTGATATTAAGGGGAAAGTGTTTATTTAGTCTTTCACCATTAAATGTGTTAGCTGTGGGAATCATCTTTCTCTTTATCAATTTGAGGAATGCCCCTTCTATTTTTAGTTTATTGAGCATTTTTATCATGAAGAATGTGATTTTTTATTTAATAGTTTTAGTATCTGTAAAGATGGTTGCATGATCCTTTTCCTTCAAGATATTAATGCATTTAAATTAATTGATTTTTATGTCAAACCAACCTTGAATTCCTAGAATAAATCCTACTTTTCATGGTGTATCGTTCTTTTTATTTATTGCTTTATTTGGTTTGTTAGTATTTTGTTGAGGATCTTTGCATCTATAGTCACAGGAGATACTGATCTAGTTTTCTTTTTTTTTTTAAGAAGTCAAAAGTTTAATTTTACTGAATAAAGAAAGTTCATTCAGGGCTTATCACAGATCCTAAGAATACTTTAGATTATAATAGCTGAGAGTCAACAGCTGACTGGAAGGAAGGAAAAAGGAGAGCAGTTTATATTTTCAATGTAGGAAATAAATCTAATTCCTATAGATATCTTGTAGAATTCCCCAAACAAGGTCTAACCAAGTTTATTGTTTAATGGATTTTTATTTTCTTTTTTCAAGAGATGAAAAGTGAGTCAATGTGTGTATGGTTGGTTGCAATTAACAGCTTAAAAAATCATGAGATGGAAACATATATGATATAAAGGGATGAGTTTTTAAAATTGTATTGTAAGAATATTAACTCTAATAATTAGAAAAGGTACATTGAAACCAGTAGTGTGATACACTATTTTGAGGAAGAACTCATAAGGCAAACCAAAGCTGGTGCTAGTTAAGGAAAATGGTCTATGTTTAGGAAATGTGTTTACACAGACATGACCTCAAGGAAAAGCCAACACTATCTGTTCCCTTCTTGTTACACATGAAGTGTCAAAAATGGAGTGACTAGGTTTCTCCAAGGATTTGTAGTATTCCATCAGCACAGCCAGGCTTTGGTATCCATGAAAGCTTCAGGACATTTCTGGCCTTCTTGGGAAAGTTTATGCATTCATGTTCCTAAAATAATTCAGTCTTCATGGTGTTCAGAGTCATAATAGTCTATACGTTTCTTTTTCTTGTTGAAAGCTGCAACTCAAAAGGAACTATTTAAAAAAAACAGGAGCTACTGTTAGCACTTTGATGCCATGAGTTGGCTCGTAAAGATCTTTCCTTGTTTCTGGATAAGGCAGGCTGGCAGGGTCTCAACCAACAATGAAAATTGGTTCCTGCAACCACTCATGCTCTGTATTGCCACTGGACTTCATCTGGTCCATCATACATTACGGGAAATGGGAAGATGGCCACCACTCTTCTTTCAGGATTCAGGACTCCTTCCTCTAGCATTGCAGCGTGCTGTTTCATTTGCCACATCAAAGGGGTCTCATCTCACTTTATCCAGCCACCAAGAAGGTGAAGGAGCAGGATATGGTGGTGGTAGCACCTCTCTAGAAGTTGCTTATGGGTACCCCGCCTTAATAGAGTATGTCCATTGTGCACTGGGTTGCATAATTAAATTGCAAAGACAGCATTGACATTCATATCTTTACAAACACCTGACTTAGCTCAGTATGAGTAAGATGATACTGATAGGAGACCATCAAGTCCATCATCTCAATCAATGTGGTCCAAGACTTGAAGATCTTCTCCAGTCAGCCAGTTTTCTTGTTCCATAAAAATTCTGATGTGCAGGTGCTTTGTGCATGCTGTTCACCACTGTCTGGCACAGTGTTCCTCCTTCCCGTACTTAAAAAACTTTGGATTATGAAGAACAGCCACACAACTGCCCTTCTACGTCAAAGCAAATGCAGCCCAGCCATCCAGCCTCTCTTTATCTTCATGAATGGCTGTCAGAACTATAAGCAGTGACAAATTAATGACACGCCCATTCAGAAGATGATTAAAATGAAGACATTGCAAGTACTCCCTCTCTCTCATAAAACCATTCAGGGGATTGTCCAGCCTTTTGACAAAACCTGCACCTACTACAGATCCACTGAATTGTCAATGCTGGTAATATTTCTGCATCTGTTTTTGCCAAATGAAGTTTATTTTCTGGCACACACAGTTTTTTTTTAATTTGCAAAACGCACCCATAGGTACAATATCCCATTTCTATAGAAGTTCTACAACTTGCTGTACACAGCCATTTACATTAAAAGAGTCTGTTTTTAGCACCAATTCACGTACCTCTGGAATTTCATATTCAGAATCAAACCCAGTGAAACCTCTAGTTTCTCCAGCTTGTGCTTATTTGTAGTTCTTTGACATTTCTCCATTTCACAATCATGCAGAGGAACATCAACAAATACTTCAACAAAAGGTAAACTTGCACCCTCACAAATTTGCCTTGCACTGTGGCACTGCGGAGTATAAGGCAATATGAAACTTGTGAGGCAAACCAAGCCAGAAACTGTAAAAAGCTTAGCAACTTTTGCAATGCCTGGAATATTGCCTTCTTTGTCTTTAGGACTAAAGCCAAGATTTTTATAGAAACTTTAACGAATGTTGTCACTATCCAAAGTGTAGTATGGAATGCCATGGCAAACCAAATACTCTCCCAAAGCCACGCCACTGTGGTGATTCTGGCTCCAGATAAGCCTGTCAGCCAGACTGTGAAACCATGAGAGACACCTCTGGTGCCCACCACATGACCTCTCTTGTTTCTGCGGACATGCTGAGCTTGATGGGCTACATAAGTTGCTCTCTGCATCCTCCCATTCTGCGTGTTATTACTCAACCTGACTTTCTTGCCCCCAGGGACCTCCATGGCTGCAGAGTGTACAGCCCAGTGCATTTGCCTCTCAGCCTTCTCTTGTCTTTTGTCCAGGGGAAATATTTGTTTCCTCATTACAGGGGACACCCAACGTTCCCCAGGCTAATGTCTGTACATGGAGTATGTCAATTCAGTCAAAATCCTAACTGAAGAGTCATGTTTAGTTACCACCAGTGTTCTTCATATAAAGTAATGGTGGGGGAAATAGAGTGCAAGAGAAACAACTAACACAAAACATAGTGCTAGGTACTCTATTTCTGTAGCTAAACATGAATTTTAAGTTGATAATGATATCTGCCTTCTTCCACAACCCATTTTATGTTCCCATCATTACCTACCTCACCTGGATAGTGTTCTTTATCTGGTTGGGTGACCTAAATGTCCATTTCTTTTTCACTAAGGAGGGGCTATCTTTACAGTCCTTAGAGTATTGGACCCTCAGAATATGGAATATTCCTGAATTGTTGTAAGCCTTATTTCCTACTCTCTGGCATGTATTTATCTTACTAAGGCATCTAAAGGGCTTGCCACTTTCTGTTCATTAGATCCAGTTAACATAATGTCACAAGTGTAATGAACCAATCTCATGTTTTTTAGGAGATCAGGGTGACTAAAGGGGGCTCGAGATTATGACAGCACAGGCGAGTTGACATGACCCTGAGGTGAGACCATGGAAGTGTACGGTTGTACCTGTGAACGCAAACTGCTTCTGTTGATCTGGAAGGTACAGGAAAAAAAAAAAAAAAGCCAGGTCAGCCAGGTCAATTGCTGCATGCTAGTTGCCAAGGCTGGGCTGATTTGCTCCATTAAAGATATCCCATCCTGAAATGCACCCATGATTTGTATCTCCACCTGATTAAGTCTGTGATAATCTACTTTCATTTTCCATGACCCATTTGGTTTGTGAACTAGACATTCAGCTATACGAAATTGGGATATTATAGGAACATTTAAGTATTTGATGGTTTTATTCATCTCTGTATAAATGACTCGGGAATGCAAAATTGCTCTTGGTTTACTTTTCTTGACAGATGTGGTGGAAAGTAGGAAGTTCTATGGGTTTTCATTTGGCATTTTCTACCATAAGAGATTTCACTCAGAATTTCTACTCCTTCCCTACTAATATCCTGTTTAGCTAAGGACATTTAAACTATCTGTACTGCCTTTTTATAACACTTATAACCAGACTTAGGGCTTGGTTTGCATCCATATCTCATGTAAATATAGAAGATGAGAGACCTTTCAGAGCTATTATTGGGCTTTATGATTTTTAGCTCTAATTCTGAATCAGGAATTTATGACCTTTCATTTTTTCCCTGGATAATCTCGATGCGGTCATCGGAAGCATCCAGCTCACATCATAATCATTATTGTCACATCCATTTGTTCTCCCAATGCTTGTTCTCCAGTTGTACTTCCTTCCATGCCACCGCTGAAGGTCCTGAGGGTTGGTGGAAGTAGAAGGCTGTTACTACAATGAGAAAGGAAAGCTATATAGAGAAGGGTAGCTAATAAGAGCCATAGTATTCAGTAGAGGAACACAGTCACCCACTGTAGCACGACAGAGAGACAACTAGGAAAATAAATACCTAAACTCATTTCATCCTGTTCTATAATGTCTTATCTCCCAGAGCCCGACCAAACCAGAAGGCAGAGGTAAGGGAACCCACTAAGGCAGTCCATTAAGGTTGGCCTTCTGCTGCACACATCAGAGGGAAGGGTGGATCGGGCAGCGCAAAGGTGTCTCATACTTTCCAACCCTTCGATTGGCTAGCCCATCTTCTGTTTCTCAGCTCACATGTTATTTCTCCGAAGTTTTCCTATAGCCCTAAATACAAAATTATAAAAAGCCTCAACTGTTTTTACTCTTTGTACGCTGTTGTTTTTCTTTATAGGTTTTGATGCAATACATACGTTTATAAGAATTAGTTGTGTCTATAGGTTAATTTACATAATGGCTCACTTTTTCATATTTCATTTTTTTCAAATTTGTATTACAGAGACTGCTTGGAGCCTTACTTATGTAGATACTAACGAAATGCTTGTTGAAAAAAATGAATGAAATAATTAGGCCCACGTGAATTGGACCTTAACCTCCGCAGATAGTATCTTTTTTGGAAAATGCGTTGTCAAATGCAAATCATTGACATTGCCATGAAATTTGTAAAACACAGAATTCTTATAAATCATGAACGATCTATGTGCATAGTTTATACTCTATCTCATGTAGTAGTTAAAAATATTTTATAGCAATTTCTGTCCCTCATTTATTTCTAAATTATTCTAAGAATTATAGTGTGTTTTACTTACCATTGACTCTAGACAAGTATTGGTATAGTGATTTCATTCTTGGAGAACTAATGAACATTTCTGGAAGAATGAACAAATGTTTCTAGAGTTTTGGAAGACTTTACATAGTTAATTGTCTCATCATTGAGGACCAGAAAAAATGTGAAGAGTGGAATTAACAGACATTACAGTATGTGTCAGACAAGAGGCTGGCTGCTTTACATACATACTTGTTTAAATTTAGGACCATACATGGTAAATACATACTCTCATTTTACAGATTGGAAAATGGAGGCTCAGAGAGGTTAAACTGTGGAAAAACCTCAGCTGATGAAAAAAATAATTTTCTGTAGGAACTCATTTTTTTCCCTCTCTTTGGACATGCACTCACTGGGGCATATGCCAACTATCAGTATATATTTGTATGCCAAGTGTAGATTTATTTTCCTCAATAAATTTTCATAGTTTATGTAGCAGCACATGGAGAAAATTGCATCTCTTTCAGGTGATGCTTTATCTGTTTTATCAAGGAATAAAAAATATTTTTTAGGAAGGAAAATTTATTCACAGGAATCTGCTTATTAGTAGGATCAAACTTGGAATAAGACAGTTTAGCAAATATGAAATCTAAAGGTTGCCAGGTTGCATACTTCTAGATTTAAAAATGTGTTGTTATTGTAGCATTTCAGAGTTATTTGATACTAATTCTTAATGTAGCTTTTCTAATGGCAGTTATCCAGTGTGTGAGGCTGTATTATGGAACAATGTCAGTATTTTTTGTCATATCCACTTCATAGGGAACTAACTTAAAATAGTTTTCTTTGGTGGTTCTGACATATTTTTAAAAACATTAACAATCAGTTATTATCCTGCTATAGAAGCCATGGGAAGCTCTATCTAGTAGCCTTTGGCAATTTTGAAGCATTTCACGTGGGTTGTTTAATGGTGACACAATTCCATATATGTGATTAATACCTGAAGACAATATCCAGTGTAATATATTCAATAAAGAAATAAGAAGTGACAGTAAGAGACCTTTGTGCTAAATGCCACAATTAAATACTATTTTAATGGTTCAAAACATTGACAAGATGAGTTTTAGCCAACATTTATTCATTGATGGAATGAATGAATGAACCAACTATAAGTCCTAGATATTTTGTGCTACAGGGTATTTTATTTGCCGATCAATTTGTATTTTGTGTAAAGCTATGATTATTTTCTTGCTTCACTTCATAAAAGTCTTATGAATTATGTGGGCAGGGTCTTATTACTCATTTTTCACAACTGTGTAAGCTGCTGCTCAAAGAAATTGAGTGTTGTGACCTAAGTCGTAAGTCACCTAATAGTGGAGCTCAGAGCTGGGCTCTGGTCTCTTGATCAGTTGGCCCCCTTTGATTGTTTCAAATTTTGTGCAGAGCTAGGTGTGTACAAGCTATAAAGATGAAATGAGCATGATCTGCATTCAATATTAAAAGTAAACCAAATGTCTAATGAAATTAACTTGATATGCTTAAATATATGCATAAACATTTTTGTCTTGCATAGTGATGAGGTACAGATTCTAAGACATTTGGATAAATTACAATAATTAGTATTATTTTCCTTAGACACAGCCACCGATTGGGACCCTTGGATATTTCAACAAATGCATAATCATAGTCAAGTGACCAGACTGGCTGTCTGAGACTCCTCAGGAGACAAAGACATAATTTCCCTTTGATAAGACAAGTGACAAGATGAAATTACCAGCAGATAAAGCTTTTAACCTAACATATAAGAACTTTTAACTGGAACATATAAGAAAGAGTGAAGACAGGGATGGGTTGTAGGGGAGATGTGCAATAGAAGGGGCATAAAAGGATGGCAGTGCTGGGTAGAGAAGTTTGAATTGTGCAGATGCTTAGGAACAACTAACTGTCTCATTTTGAACAGGTCATATCCTGTTTGGGGGTAAAGACCAATTGTAAACATTCAATTGCAAGGGCATGCTATTCCCTACCAGAGGAACCTAATTATACGACCTACAAGTTCTTACAAATCTAAGGTTTAGCAAGAACTATGCTTGTGGTTGCTTGTTCTTTGCTGCTGCTTAATATTTAACATCCATTATTTCACCATTTTGATTTGCTTAATTAATGATTACAATATGTATCAATCCCTTTAGTATTTCTTCTCCCTTTTTTTCTTTTCATTAAAGTGAAAATGGAATTTATTACCTTTGTTCAGGTCCCATGCTATGACTCTAGGAGTTCAAAGTGTGGGCTAGGAGAAACTGATCTAGTATAAATAGATAAAAGGCATATTTTTCACATTTCATATGACTTTCATGTCATTCACTAACAACTAACCAAAGAACAACAATAGAGCTAAGATACACACAGTAATTTAGATACACACACTATGTAGAAAACTCTCTCTACTTTCTTTATGAAGAAATTTATAACTTTTCCTATTAAAACATCAGCACCTGAATGTTAAGTCTCATTTCTCTGAGTGTCTCTGTATATCAGTTAGGATTGGTGGAATATAAAGGGAAAGTACTACTTTCATTTTTTTACTTGTCTCCCAGTGATAATATATGTATGTGGCAACATACTTTTGCATTTTTAATAGGTGTTTAGGTGGAGCTGTATTCAAATGAACAAATTCAAAGAAGTTATTTTTAATATCATTATTGTAAATATGTATGTATGTGTTTGTATATATACATATATATGTACATACACATTTAATATTATTTGTCTATATTACTTATAAAGTTTTAAAAATTTTGGTTGTTAACAAGTTTTTATGAAATGTTGTGAAATGCTAACAAGTAAAATACTAAATAGAGACAATATCAAAATGAAATAAAATTCAGATGTAAATGAATTTAATTCCAAAGGGTATCTTCATATTCATATACCTCTCAAGATTCAGATGCTCAGTTTCAGCAGTTGCACAATTCATCAGCATTAAGTGGTATTACTTAGACATGACAATAAAAATAGTAATTTCATTCATAGATGTAAACTGGGTCATTCATTTATCCTCATAGAATTATTCAGCCCTAACATCATATACATGGCAATATACTAGGCAAGACAGGAGTTGTATATACAAAAAAGTCATTTGTGAAGTCTTTGAGAAATCATGACAAATTCAACATTGATTTAACATCATAGACAAATGCAAGGTAATATGAGAAGTAATAAAACACATACACATGCACAAAGTCATTAACAACAATAACCATTGCATGGGGTCTCATTATATCCCAGGAACTTGCTAAACGCTTTACCTATCACCTCATTTAGTCCTCAGAGAGAACTGAGAGGTGTTGTCTCCTTTTTAGTTGTAAGGAAACTAAGACCCAAGGAGGTGAAGTAACTAGCCCAATGTCACACAGGTTTGCTCATCCTGGATTCAGCCCACATCTTGCAGACATCAAAGGCTACGTAGATCCTCACTAGGTCATGCTGTCTCTGCACTGCAGTGCACATTATCCGGGTAAATTTGGCACAGACAAGACTTGAGGAGAATGGAGCTCTCTCCAGATGAGAATTTAGGATTAAGTGGTTCCTTGTTTCTAAATCAGAGTATTCTTTCCGAAAGAGGTGGTATTTGAACAACACTTTGAGTAAATGTGTGGATATGGAAAGGAGTTGATGGTGAAGGAAAGACATTCCCAGAGGGGGCCACAGTGACATGAGGCACAAGGCAGTGTGAGAAGTGGGAATTAAAGCCAAGATCTGGAGTCAATGTCATTACCCTACGGGTTAATTTGGTCAACATTGGAGAGGAACCTGGGGCAACTGATGGCAAGAGTGGTGGACGACTTTCTGGAGTGAATCGTCCTGGGAATGCGAGCCAGAGGGTGGAGTTTGAGGGGATGGATCATGTGTGCAGAGGAAGTATGTGAAGCAACCACCTTAAGGTCAGGACAGAGAGCCGGAAACAGAGTCAGTAATGGAGGACGGTCCTGAGCTGGAATCAGTGGAGAGAGTCATTAATAAAAGTCACCGAGTTTTCACAGGAAAACAAATCTGAGTATAAAAAAGCATCATAAAAGGGGAAAAAGGGATAGAACTAATATTTTTACAAAACCATCAATTCTAAGCATTATGTTAAGAGGTATGAAGATATTATATCATAATTGTTATATTTACTCCTTACAACAAACCTTCAGCCTATATGTTATTACTTGGACATGAAGGAAATCAACTTCAGAATGCTTAAGGAACTAGCAAATATTCTTAAGTCTAGTGTTTATGAGGTCAGGGTAGACACTCAAGTCTGCATGCTTAAAATGTCCACATTTTCCCAAATAACAAACATGTATTGAGCATGGAATGTTAGTAAGGGACTTTCTGAACACTTCAGGGGATACAAGAATGAGCCAGTTCCTGCCTTCAGAGGATATACAAACTAATCTCACAACTCAACAGGAAGATGTCAAAAGTTCAGTTTTGTATTTCTTCTACTAAGTACTTATTCACAATCTTTGTCTTTGAGTAGGAGCCCATTGACAAATATTTGCTTGATCCAATTATTCAAATATTCCTACATAATTTTTTTTTATGTGTGTTCTGTGAAGCTATTCCAGAGGCCTCCCACACCACTGTCTCCTGGCATTTGGTAATAGGATTGACACCCACAACATTTTCATTATTTCACCATTGTATATGTTTTTCATTGGAAGTCATTCATAGTTGTTTATCTACAAATAGACTGTAGCTGTTTCTTAAATTTATTCAAGAAACACTTAGGTAATTGGGTTCTCTCAAGGTTGTGATTATAAAGTTTTGTGACACAAGGGAAGAAATATTATTGGTTCGCAGTTAAAACTTTCCTTTATATAAATAGTTCAGACATCAAAACCAGTATCAAACCTTTGATCTAAAATCATTATCCACAGAACTGAAAGGAAATAGAATGATTCTGATGTGTCAGAAAATAAAATGAAAGTCTGTCAACTTCCATTTCCACAGAGCATGTCTCATGAAGATAAGTTTTTAAAATAAAAAAGTATAATGTATGTAAAATAATTTGTTTACATGTGAAACTTTGATACTAGCTTTAAAAGTAAGGAAGATTGAATCTTCATGTATCTTTGAGGTACGGAACATGATCTGTAAAACTTCACAAATTCTCTGAAACACAAATTCTTTGTTTTCTTTCATCTCCATACGCTTGTTTTGGAAAAAGAGTCTTTGTCTATTTAGAAGTTTGAGTGTTTGGCATACTAATATAAAGTTTTGAATTTTAAAACAATCTCCAATAACACTAATGAAGAGACTGTACTTGAAGACATTGCAGGATGATAGCCATTTCTCACCAAAATTTGTTGGAGCCTTAGTTTATCAGGAGTTAAATAAAAAGAAAAACCTCAGTTTTCTCCTATATACAATTAACTTTAAAATGAAAATATAAACTTCCTTCTTTTACTTGTAACACCCATGTACCTTCTAACTCAGTGTTAACCTTTAGCCTTATTTTATAACTCAAAGAGGTTGTTTTATAAGCCCATTGAGAAAAGTCCTTTAAATATTTATACCTCTGATCTATGTGTGCACACACACACACACACACACACACACACACACACACACACACACGTATGGTATATACTTATTCACAAGTGGTTCAATTCCAAAGAAGTGTCCAGAGAATATTAAGGTCATTTAGCTACAAATCCATTACCTTCCTTTCCATTAAGAAAACACTCTACCTCATATCTTTACCTATTTATAATCCTCTTTCTTTCCCTTTATCCAGATTTCTTGAGGAGGAGTACATGCCTGCTATATCCACTTATTTAGTCTAATAAAACTGTTGTGTGGAAGGTGCCAGATAACCTTTACTTTTCTCAAACCATGTGATTTTTTTTTTCTTGAACTCTCAGGTTTATTTAACACTTTTAACCAATAGTTCCCTTCTGAAACTACTTTCTTTCTATATATTTATTTTAATATTTTCAAACAGTTTACTACTGTATCTGGCCTCTTAGTCTTCTTTCATTTGACGTTGACTACCTGGCCTGTAAAATGGTGGTGTTCTCAAGGGTTATGCCCTGAGCGTTTTGCTATATTCTACGTATGATTCCTGCACGAGTTTGCTCACACTCATGAATTCAATCACAATTTACATGCCAAGTGAACATTCCTGTGCCATGACCATTCTGCTGAGACCTAGAGCCATGTTGAACAACTGACTTATTGCTAAGTATCTCTACCAGCTGCTCCATAGCATTTCAAAGTCACCATAACCAAAACTACTCCCAGTAAGCTTTTTATCAATATTCCCCATCATTGCTAGTGGACCATATCTTAGATTGGTGGCAACTAAATGACCTTTGGAGAGATATTTTTCATCTTTAAGCCCATGTGTAACATGAAAACAATAGTAATTTCAAGAGGTTTTTATATGGACTTAAGAATTTTTAGAATTAGTCACTATGTAATCTGCAAAATGACTGCTAAGTATTTAGAAGGTACAACGGAATGAAGCAAGTACTAATATTGTCCTCATTTTATAGCAGAGGAGCTGGAAACACAGTAAGGTTAAGTAAGTCACCCAGAGTTATCTAGCCAATTTCAGATCAAGCAGGATTTGAGTGAAATCTGGGTACAGAACCTGACCTTTTAATTGTTGCACTATCTTGGGAGGGATTATATGTAAAGTGAACAGTGCAATCCTTAGCACTTACTATTTGTATCAAAATCACATGGGTGGGGAGGACTTTAAATGTTCTGGAAACCTGCATTTTAAAAAGCTCCCTGGTGAATCTAATATTCAAGCTGGGTTAAGAACCAACATAGACTCAAAAATGTTTGCTCCTTTCATCCAAATGAAAATAATTGAATCAGTTTGACCCTGTGAACACTTTCACAAATGCTATAGCCATTAAAATTAAAGTACCTTTTAGGACCGCTGTGTTAGAAATTCTTTTCCTGAAATGACAATAGAAGAGCGATAATAAAGACACATACATATATTTAAAAAGCCCTCAGTATTCATATAACCAGAGGCCTTTAATGCACGCATTGTGTTTTCATTTGTATTACGTCTTAGAAATAAAAGCCTTAAAAATATTAGGCTTGTGTATAACCCAGAAAAATCACTTTCTTAAGATCATTAAGCGGCTGGGTAGATATTCCATCTGGGCTAAAAATGTTTTATTTTACCTTTCCTCATCTACCAAAGTGTATGCTTTCTCTTCTAGCTATGAATACTCCCTCCAGTTGTTTTTCATATGATTTGAGTAAGATATCTCATCCTTCAGCACATATGTCCAGACCAAGGACACACAAAAGAGAAAGCAATACAGTAAATTCTATTCTCTTTTTCATGAGTTCTACGCATACCTGTGTGTGTGTGCATGTGTGTATGTGTATGTAGATATCATACTCACCTTTCACATAGAGTTAATTATTCAGATATAGCGAGATTTTTCTTGTTTGTAAGTAGCTGGATATGATGTTTCCTAACACAAGCAGAAAGAGAATAACTTGGAGTGATTTGGGGTTTCTGTCTGAAGTAAAGAAATGGGTATATAGATGTAGGATCCAAATAGAACAGGAACTGGGGTGCTCAACAGCTCAACAGAGAGCCGTGGGAAGAACCACTCCCACCTTCTTCACCACTTGGTGTCATTTTGAATGGGTTTCAATATCCCCAAAGCAAACCTCACTGGCTTGACTTACTCTCCTTGTCAGCTGGACTGAGTACCAACTGATAGCTTCACCAAGACTGCACACAGGGAGGGAGAGGGAAGTGACCAGAGAAAACTGGCTATGCTGCCAACCAGAGAACAAAGAGAATGGTAGAGGGACGCTCTTAAGTCACAAATATCCCCTCTTATTCTCATGCTAGTTAACAACACCACATAGTTCTGAAATAAAAATACATTATATGCTTTTATTTACTGTTGAGTGTCTTCTAATTAAGGTTTTAAACCTTTACTGAATATTTCCAAAAAGCTCTTAATTGGGATGTTTGTTTATTTTACTTATTGTATCAGAAGCACCTCTATGATTTTTCTCCTTTAGAGATAATTTCATTAGTATTAAAAGTTCCCAAGGGTTCTTAAAATTTCCTGATCACTATGGGGAAAGACAGTTGTTTGCTTCTCAGTATCTCTTCTCCTTTTGAAAACATGATTTTCATGCCCATTGGAAGACTTGGTTTCTTGGTCCACTCTCCAACTAGTTTTAGTCAAGGGGCTGTGGGAGGGTGTGATATGTGCTTCTTCTGGAATTTCCTTTGGTGAAAGGGATATGGCCTTCTTCTGTCCTTGTTATCTGAAGCCACATCTGGGATCATAAGGTTGAGGAACCCATCCTAGGGATAAAGAACAGAAGGGAAGTTGTGGCCTGGATGATAGATAGCCATGGAACTGTCACACTGGCTGTGAGATAATTATATCAGGATTTTTAAGTGAGAATGAAATAAACACCTGATCTTGTTTAAACTATCATTATTTTGGATTTCTTTTGCATATAACTATGTATCCTCACAAATACAATGACTTAACATTCCCAGTTCCAATATAATACAACATACCCATATAAACACATTAGATATAACATTAAACAAGTGACATTAATTGCAGGAACCATAATACAAAATTCTATCTAATTTCTTCATCATTATAACATGTGTGGGTGCCTGTGCGAGTATGTGCTCTCTAAGTCTGTGTTTATGTGTCTGTATGTGAATATTTATATTTTCCAAGCCTCGACTCAAGGCTAGAATTGAGAGGTTAGTCATTAACATTTTAAAACTGCATTGTTCTGCTCCTTTAGAATTATATCTTAAAGCACACTGCTCCTCTGATATGAAAGATCACCTAAATAGACTTTGTATTTCTGAAAAGGAAATCAAAATTCTAGATTTTGTTAGAGAGATTTGAATCAGTGAGAGAAAAACTGGTCTGCATAATAATATCGATGGGGTCTTCAGTACAGATGGAATTGCAACCATGGAGATTGCTTTTCACTAGAAAAATGATTCCTAAATATAAAGATGTGTGTGTTCCTTTGTTTAATCAGTTACCCTCTAGAGACCAAGGCAGAAATCGGATGCTGGGAAGAGAAACATGGAAGCTGATATTCCTCTCACAGTGTCAGAGCGATCCTAAAATGAATGAGTGGAAGTGTCAAACTCAACCTGAATATACTGATAAAGACATTCTTCTAGACCAGCAGCTGGCAAACTATGGTCTGCCAGCCACATCTGCCCAAGACTTGTTTTTGGTAACAACCCATGGGCTATATATATTTTTAAAGTGTTGAGAATGAGGAAAAGAAGGAGGTGATGGTGGAGGGCGGAGAAGAAGATAAGCAGCGTTACCATAGGCAGGAAAGATCTATGTGACCCACAACTCATGAGATATCGACTGCCTGGTCTCTTACAGCTAAATGCGCTGATCCCTGTCTCAGATCCAGTAACCTCAACAACATGGATTTTTGTGGAAGTGGAGAGAGTATTCACTTAGGCTGTCCTTGCATGCAAGAGAATCACAGTGTTTATTGAAAAAAATGTATCGGTCACTAATGGATACTATGTTTTCAATGATAATGAGGACAATAGATTCATATCATTTATTCACCAGTAGACACTATGATTCAGTGTGTAGTATGGTGTAACTCTGAGGGGAAAATCCTGGGGCAAAATACCTTTGAAACTGAAATCAGTCAAAGGGAGAAATAAAGTGGGAGAACCCGTTTATTGCTTATAAGCAGGCATCCACGTGTGCTCACCTGTGTCTCTTGCAACCCAGCTGCAAAAAGGGACCCCACCCAACCTCTCAGGTCCAGATAAGCCCTCACTCCCCCTTGTAACCACCTATTGATATGGAGATGGACTCCTTCTCTCCACCCCTTGGAAACATCTATTGATGTGGAGATGAACTAAGGCCAGGCGAGAGATTCTGGAAATATTGCAACTTTATCTGCATATGGTGAAAACAATGGAGTGAAGAATACTTTGGGGCTGGAGTTGTTTTGTTTCCCTTTAAAGCTGTGCTATTGGGCTTATCTAATCTCACTCAATAACATTGTTTTATAGTTTGTATGCTGATAAGAGCTTGGTACTATGTGTACAGAAAATTGAAACAAATTGGCATTCTGGCAAGTATAAACTAACCATTTTTCAGTGACTGACACAATGCATATTTTAATTAATGTTTATTGAAGAGATAAGTGAATAATTAACAATTGTTATTTTAAACATTCTCTTAAAGACTACTGTTCTCCTTTGTAGTAAAATGGTAACCTTGGCAGTGAGTTCTTCAATGCCAGGAATTTCCTTTGTATTGTCTTCATATAAGAACTATCCTTCTCATGTATTTTTTTCATTTAAAAAACCTCTGAGAATGAAAACAAAAATCAGTTATGATTGACTAAAAAAAATTAATTTTTCTGCTGTGAACCACTAAAGCCCATGTGACTTAAAGGAAAAATGTCAGAAGGTGATTAAGAGGTTAAAAAAGACCATTGGGGCTGCCATTTCTCAGGGGATAATGAGGCAGGTACTGGATTTTTCTTCTTTGGTGCAATTCTCTGGTGCACACTCCTTTTTGCAGATTGATTTCAAGAGGTAATGTAACACATACCCCACTATCAGGGGCAGGCTTGTCTACAGACTTCTCATTTGTGATGAAATTTAAATACTCATAATCCCCTTTCTCTTCCCAATAGTACTTCCTACTTTATAAAGTAAAGGGAGTATGTACCTGGAATGGAATTTAAATGTTTTGTTTTTTTTCTATACCAAAGCATATTCTGAGAGATACTTCAGTTAATTTTAAGAGTTTGAACCTAAAGGAGTACTTTCTTCAGGGTTAAGTCAAGGCTGGGGAAAAAAGCGCAAGACAGCTGTATGGTGCTCTGTGTCCAGATTGAATCTTTGAACATTTTCTTCTCTTCTTTGAGGAACATCTGAAAGGCAATATATAGAAAATAAAATCCACAATATTTTGGTTAATGTTATGAAAAATAAAGATCAGGATTGAGAGTTTAAGAAGACAGTCATGGATTAAAAATATATAGAAAATCTGTTACCTTCTACAGCATGTAAGACGGTGTTTAAATTATTTTGTATGTTGGTTAAAGGACATCTGGGCCACACTTGCATTGTAAGAGTTCAGCAGAACAGAAATACACTTGCCTGATGTGGATCATTTATAACCATCTTTTAAAATAGAGTCAGTAGAAAATACAGCTCACTGAAAAGTAGAAATAAAACTAACTCTTCAAGGAAAAATTGGAACTTATATTTTTTAATTTTGGAGAAGATATGAAAAGTTGAAACCTAAATAAATATTTATAAACAGACAATTTTAGAGAATCTGTAGTAATAAATATGACAAAATGATTATTTCTTTAGCCATTTAACAAACACTAATTGAATGTGTTTCATTAACAGAGATTGAGCTAAGTGTTGAGATGAAGACATGGGAAAGAAGCAATTTCTGCTTTCAAGGAGTTAAAAAATATTAAAATGGATATGGAAAATCTACATATTCAATTCTTATTCGCAATCGCTATTTTTTTTCCCTCTGCTGTGGGTCTTTCAAAACAAATTAGCATTTCATTTTACTTAATTAACCAAACTGGGAGTATACAATTAGTTTTACCTTCATTCATTAATGCAATGAATAGACATTCTGTGTGGAAATACATCCAAGCTTGGAAATAAACAAAGATGAGGGAGACATTGTCTCTATCAGGGAGGAATGTGCAATCTAGTCGGGTACATAAGTGTTTAAATAAAAATATTCAATAAAGGTGTCACTGTATCACTAATAACTTTACTAATAATACCAAACACTTGTGCAACACTTAGTATTGTGTTTTATATTTGTTTTCTTATTTCATCTTTATAACAAGACAATGACAGACATACACATTTTACCTTCATCTTATAAATGAGAAAATGGAGTCAAAAGGAGTTAAATAACTTGACCAAAATCATCTGAAGGTTGATTCAATGCCTCTGGATTCTGTCTTATTAACAGCCTGATTCATAGGAATTTAGTGGGGGGAAAGATTATATCTGATATGAAAAAAGTTTCATGGAAAAGTTATCATTAATATAGACTTACAAAAATATTTAGAACTTCATACTCCAGTTATGAAGAACCAGTTTGTAGCAGACTATCCTCCCACTGAGAGCAAAAATAAAAGATGGATAAAAATTTTAAAGTGTTGGAACACACCAGAAAGCAATCAAGGCCACCAAAACTTGGAGACCCTGGATTCCAGAAAGAAAGAAAACTAGTTAAGTGTGTTATTCTTGGCAGCTTTTCCCTTTGAGTCATTGGTTAAATCATATGCAGTGTGGGTGGAAAAAGGCTCAGAAACTAGAAGCAAACAGATGTGAAGAGGCAGAGAATTACAGTGATGCTCAGAGATTTAAAATGGAGTTCAAAGTATAGCAGGGAGGGAAGACTACATTAAACCTTCTAGGCATTGAGTTAAGCCTTCTGAAGGAGTATGTACTAGGAATAGTAGCAAATTAAAAGGCTAAACCTAAAACAAATTAAAATAGCTCAATCCCTGTTTTTCATTAAGGTGATCAGCTTCTATACTAACTGGCTACCAAAAGGTGAAAAAAAAGGGATTAAGTATTAAGTATTCTCTAAAATAAGTCAATAAAAATTATCCAAAAGTATTGAGAATATAGAAAGGAGAATAAGATATCTTATACATAGAGAATCTATATTAGTGATACACAGACCCCTAGGACTTGAAGAAGGACCTGAATAAAGGCCACAAATGACCCCAAACTGATGAAAGATATTAAGCCACAGATTCAAGAAACAGTATGGAGCCTAAAAAGTATGAGAACTACGAATACTACACTCAGGTATATTGTGGTGAAATTAATGAAAAGTAATAAGAAAGAGAATATCTTAGAAACAGCCAGAGGAAAAAAAGACAAATTAATTTTAAAGGAACGGTTCTACAGTTAGCAATTCTGCAGTAACGCAAAATAATGGAACCCAGAAGAGTCTGACATGAAGACTTTAAAAACTGGAAAAAGAAATACCTATACCTGCTATTTTAGACTTTTCCTCTTAGTGGAAATATCCATCAAAAATGAAGGCAGGAGTTGGCTTAAATATGGTAGTGTAAGAAGTGAGAGAGTAACCTCCTCCCAAAACTATATATAATATGAAAATGTAGCAAATACAATGAATCCTGAAAGAGCAACTGGAAAGAAGACTGTGACAGACTGCCTACATCTGGGGAAAATAGAAGACCCCCCAGGAAAAGGGTAAAGTAGCTGTAGATAAAATAAGAGTTCCTGTGGCCAGGATTCTCACCTGGCCTTGGTTGTTTAGCTCACTGCACACCTGTGGGCAATACATGGCTGTTGACTCTATATAAAGAGCTCCACCCAGTGCACTGCACATGACATGGTGGTATGGTTGCAAGGCTGCAGGAGAGCAGAGCAGAGACTGGAGTGGTGGCAGTACCGAGAACAGAGGCCCAGAAGATGGCTGTGAAGGACGACTGTGCAGAGGAGCCCAGAGGACAGCTGTGCAGACAGAGGAGTCCAGAGGCAGGGAATGGCTTGCTGCATAGACTTTCTCTGAGTGAATGGGATTTTAGTGACTGACCTGCCACCTGGGAATAAAGTTGGGTATAAACCTTTCACCCCAAGAATGTTTTGCTGTCAATTTCTTTGGTCACATTGAATCCATAGAGAACTTGCCTGGGGCTGAATCCCATTGGCAAAACAGTAGCAAAGGTGTGATATGGGGGCCCCAAGCTCTCCCACAATCCTAGATCACAGGCGGGAGGAAGAGAAACGGAGCCAGGAAGGGGTAGAAGCCTAGGACTGCTGAACACCCAGCCATGGAGATCCGCTTCATGTAATGAACCCACATTACAAGGTGCTCTGGAAATTAGTGGGGTTGGAAAGCAAAGACAGCTGGAATACTCAGAGAGACTGAGATTCCAACTGGTGTGGAGAACAGGTACCCACAATCAGTTGCTCCAAGACAAAAGAAAGGTGGAGACTTTGAAAGACTTCCCAACAGTGTGAGGGCTGCTAAAGGAGCATGGATTACATTGAGTTTGTTGCTCAGGATATAGGACAGTTGGACAAAATTGTCCTGGCACACTCAGCCCAGGAGGTTGGAAACTTTCAGGTGCTTCAGGGGCTCCATTCTCCTGGCTGGTGACATGCCCTGAGGCCCCCCACCATGATATGCAGCCTGCCACTCCTTCCACCTGGCCAGCACAAGTTCACAAACCTGCTGCCCCCTCCATTGCACCAGGCCAAACAGAGGGCAGATCTACCTATGGAAGCTACAGGGGCATAATGCAGAGGCTACTCCCTGCACACTCGGCCCATTGGCCCTGGTAGTGGAAGCAGGCATTGCAGCCAGAAAGCAGGAAAGAGCTCTTTCCTCTTGACAATCACCAGCGCTGCTCACTGTGACATGCTGGGCAGCTCCAGAGAATAGAGCTTCTGGGCACTAGAGGCTGCTGCCTACACAAAGTTATAATTCTAGAATAATCAATACAAATATGAAACAGCAAAAGAACCTGGTACAACCCAAAATCCCACAAACACCAGAAAGAGGGCTAAGTGAAACTGAAATCACCAATCTTCTTGATAAAGATTATAAAAATAAAAATAAAAAACAGGCTCATAGAGCTACAGAAAAAAATTCAAGACCTCAGGGAGGATTTCAAGAAAGAGATAGAAACTTTGAAAAAAAAAGCAGTATCTGAAATGAAACATAAAATGGAAGGATTTAAATACAGATTAGATGAGGTAGAGGAGTTGGTAAATGAAATAGAAATTAGGAAACAGGAATACAAAGAAGCTGAGTCACAGAGAGAATAAAGGATCTGTAGGAATGAAAGAATATTAAGAGTACTGTGTGACCAATCCAAACATAACAATATTTGCATTATAGGGGTACCAGAAGAAGAGAAAAAAAGGGATAGAAAGTGTCTTTGAGGAAATAATTGCTGAAAAATTTCACAATCTGGGGAAGGAAATAGTCTCACAGGCCATGGAATGCACATATCTCCCAACACAAGGGACCCAAGGAAGACAACACCAAGACATATAATAATTAAAATGGCAAATATCAAGGACAAGGACAGAGTATTAAAAGCAGCCAGAAGGAGAAACGAGATCACATACAAAGGAATATCCATCAGGCTATCATCAGACTTCTCAGCAGAAACCTTGCAGGCCAGAAGGGAGTGTCATGATATAGTTAATGCAATGAAACAGAAGGGCTTTGAATCAAGAATACCATACCTAGCAATAATATCATTTAAATTTGAAGGAGGGATTAAACAATTTCCAGATAGGCAAGGGGTGAGGGAATTTACCTCCCACAAACGTCTCTGCAGTGTAATTTGGAGGGACTGCTCTAGATGGAAGTGCTCCTAAGGCTAAATATTTGTCACCAGAGGAAATAAGGCCACAGTAAAGGAAGTAGACCAATTAATTACTAACCAAATGCAAAATTAAATCAACTACCTATAAAGTCAGTCAAGGGAGAGACAAACAGTACAGAACATGATACCTAACATATAAAGAGTGGAGGAGGAAGAAAAGAAGGAAGAAAAAGAAGAATCTTCAGGTTGTGTTTATAATAGCATAATAAAAAGTTAAGTTAGACTGTTAGATAGTAAAAAAGCTGGCCTTGAACCTTAGGTAACCATGAATCCAAAGCCTGCAATGTCAATAAGCACATATCTATTGAAAGGAAGTGAGAGACCTATACCCTGAAAACTACAAGACACTCTTGAGAGAAATCAAAGAAGACACTAAGAAATGGAAATATATCCCATGCTCATGAGTAGGAAGAATTAATATTGTCAAAATGGCCATCCTACCTAAAGCAATCTACAGATTCAATGCAATCCCTATCAAGATACCAATAGCATTCTTCAATGAACTAGAACAAATAGTTCTAAAATTCATATGGAACCACAAAAGACCCTGAATAGCCAAAACAATACTTATAAGGAAGAATAAGACTGGGGGGATTATGCTCCCTGACTTCAAGTTCTACTACAAAGCCACAGTAATCAAGACAGTTTGTACTGGCACAAGAATAGAGCCATAGATCAATGGAATAGAACAGAAAGCCCAGATATAAACCCACAAATATATGGCCAATTAATATATGATAAAGGAGCCAAGGATATGAAATGGAGAAATGACAGCCTCTTCAATAGCTGGTGTTGGCAAAACTGGACAGCTACATGTAAGAGAATGAAACTGGATTACTGTCTAACTCCATACACAAAAGTAAACTCAAAATGGATCAAAGATCTGAATGTAAGTCATGAAACAATAAAACTCTTAGAGGAAAACATATGCAAAACTCTCTTGAATATAACATGAGCAATTTTTCCATGAACATATCTCCTCGGGCAAGGAAAACAAAAGCAAAATGAACAAGTGGGACTACCTCAAACTAAAATTTTCTGAACCGCAAAGGACACCATCCATAGAACAAAAAGGCATTCTACAGTATGGGAGGACATATTCATAAATGACATATCTGATAAGGGAATAACATCCAAATTATATAAAGAGCTCACATACTTCAACACACAAAAATCAAATAACTCAATTAAAAAATGGGTGGAGAATCTGAACAGTCACTTCTCCAAAGAAGACATACAGATGGCCAAAGGCACATGAAAAGTTGCTTCACATCACTACTCATCATGGAAATGCACATTAAAACCACAATGAGATATCACCTCACACCAGTTAGGATGGCCAACATCCAAAAGACAAGCAACAACAAATGCTGGCAAGGATGCAGAGAAAAGGGAACCTTCCTTCACTGTTGGTGGGAAGGTAATGAGTTCAACCATTGTGGAAAGCAATATGGAGGGTCCTCAAAAAACTAAAAATAGAAATATCATTTGACCTAGTAATTCCACTCCTAGGAATTTACCTGAAGAAAACAAGATCCATGATTTAAAAAAACATATGCACTGCTATGTTTATTGCAGCACTATTTACAATAGCCAAGAAATGGAAGCAACCTATCAGTAGATGAATGGATAAAGAAGATGTGGTGCATATACACAATGGAATACTATTCAGCCTTAAGAAGAAAACAAATCCTACCATTTGCAACAACATGGATGGAGCTAGAGGGTATTGTGCTCATTGAAATAATCCAGGTGGAGGAAGACAAGTACCAAATGATTTCACTTATTGTGGAATATAACAACAAAGAAAAAACTTAAGGAACAAAACAGCAGCAGACTCACAGAACCCAAGAATGGACTAACAGTTACCAAAGAGTAAGGGGTTGAGGAGGGTGAGTGGCAAGGGAGGGAGAAGGGTATTATGGGGTATTATGATTAGCACACATAATATAGCAGGAGCATGGGGAAGGCAGTATAGCACAGAGAAGACAAGTAGTGACTCTATGGCATAGTACTATGCTGATGGACAGTGACTGTAATGGGTATGTGGTGGGGACTTGATAATAGAGGGGATTATAGTAACCACAATGTTGCTCATGTGAAACCTTCATAAGATTGTATATCAATGATACCTTAATAAAATAAAATCACTGTGATGTACATCTTAAATATCTTACAATTTTGTCAGTTATACCTCAATAAAGTTGAAATTAGAAACAAAACAAAGTTAATAAAGAAGAAAAACATAATAACCCCCCCATAAATTGATGAGCCCAAAAGAAGACAGGAAAGGAAATAGGAAATGTAGAACAGGTGGGAAAAATAGAATAAAATATTAAGATGGTATATTTAAGCACAAAGGTATCATTAACCAATTAAATTAGCAGTATAAATTTTCAATTACCCAATTAATAGTCAAAGATCGTCAGGATGGGCAATTACTGCCAATTTATATATGGCTTATAATCATAAAAACTTAAATATAAGAACACACAGAAAATTGGAAAGTCAAATCAAAGTAAAAAAAGTGTAATATCCAAATATTAACTAAAACAAACTTTATATAACTATGCCAATACCAGACATAACAGACTTTAAGACCAGAAGCATACTGGAGATAAAGAGGGGCTTTTCATAATGATAAAGGAGTCAATCCATCAGGAATAAATAACAATTTAAAATTTGTATGCACCCAATTACATAGCTAATAAAGCAAAAACTGAAAGAATTAATAGATTACATGAATCTTCAATCATAGTGAAAGATTTTTAATGCAAAATTTCCAGAAAGTTATAGAAAAAACACACAAAAACATCAGTAAATACAGAATAGTTGAAAAGAAAGGTTAATAAACTTTGCCCTAATTGACAATATAGAACACTGGGTCTATGTGCACAACACACATTAGTGCACATGGAATATTTCCCTAAATTTTGATACTGGACTATGTATACATAAAGCAAGTCTCAACATATTTCAAATAATTAAAATAATATGGACTGTGGTTTTTTACTATAATAGACTTAATTTTGAAATCAGTAACTAAAAAGAAACTAGAAAATCCCCTAAAGTTTGAAAAATAACCATAAGTAAAAGAATTGTCAATAAAATATTAGAAAATGTTTTGAAGTAAAGTATAATTAAAAGAGAACATATAAAATTTGTGGTATGGAGCTTTTAAAGCCATCTTTAGAAAAAATTTTTAGCCTTCAAAGTATATATTTGAAGAAAAAAGCCTGAAAATAAATGATCTATATGAATCCTTCTAAGTTAGCAAAAGAGCCCCAATTTAAACCTAAATAAATTAGAATGAAAGAAATAATTTAAAAACAGAATTTAATGAAATAAAAAACAAACATACAATAGAGATCACCAAAACCAAGTTATTTCAAAAGACAAATAATACTTAGCAAAACTAAGCAGAAAAAAAAGTAAAAAGGGAGAAATTACAGTATTAAGAATGAAAGGAGAGTCATTATTATACAACCAATAGAACATTAAAACATAATCAAAGATTACCTTGGACACAATTTTTTTCTCCCAAGTTGAAAATGTAGATAAAATGAAATAAAAATTATATCTATAAAACATTTTTCAAAAAGTACAAAAGACTGAACATTTCCAACTAATCTTATAAACCATCGTAACTTTGATAGAAAACTTGATAAAATCATAAGTTACTAGCCAATTTTTGTTATGAACATTGATTAATTATCTTAAAGTGATATTAACATGACAAATTCAGCAATGTACATAAAGGATAATGATATATCATTACCTTGTTGGATTTTCAACAGAAATACATATTTTGTTTGATATTCAAAAATCAATCAATGAAATTCTAACTTTATAGTGCAAATCTGGCAATCTCCATTTAAACCAAAGCTAATGTCACCATTTGGGGGACAAACTAACATCATGTATCTCCTGGTACATTGAGAAGAACACAATATCACTTCCTGGATATTCTCACCAAAAATATAGAGCATAAATCTAATCATGGGAAAATACTAAACAAACCTCAGTTGTGGAGCATTTTAGAAAATAACTAGTCAGCATTCTTAAAAAATATCTAAGTTAAACAAAATCAAAGAGGTCAGTGCCTTTGTAAATTAAAATATACAAAAGACACTTGAACTAAATTCAAGACATTCAGGATTCTGAATTGGATTTATACTAGAACAGAAAAGCTAAAATGGTCATTATTGGGGCAATTGATGAAAAGTAATGTGCATTGTTAATATTTCTTGGTTATGTATGAACACATCTTTGTTCTAAGGAAATACACACTGAATATTTTTGTGGTAAAAGGGCATGTTTCCAACATACTCTCAAATGGTTCAGAAAAAAAATGTATATATTTTGGAATAGAAAGTGAGAGTAAACGTGAGAGAAGAGAGAGAATAATAAAATAAATGGGAAAAATATAAATAGTTGGTGAATCTGATTAAAGTGTATATAGAAATTCCTTGGATTGTTCTTTCAACTTTTTGTCAAGTTTGAAATTTTATAAAATGTTAAGTTAAAATATCTGCTAATATACTTTACTCCATTAACAAAATAAAGGGCTAAAAATCCCAATAATTAACAAGTATTTGTTCAGTTAATATGATTTAGCTTTAAGTGAAACCATTTTGGCTAAAAATTAATAGTGCCCAGTAAAAATTGTGGAATAACATTTTGTAAATATGTGTTTCTTAGAATTATTCTACAATTTTGCACTTTGTGGTTAAATTCTGGACAATTCTTACATCTTGAGGTCTCCTGAAAAATACACTTTTTCCTAAAAACCAGTAAACTTGACAGTGAGCATTAGATGCAATGCAGAGTCACAACTGAGGTGTTCCAGGACCAAACATATCTGTAGAGATTAATAATGTTCAAGTTGTCACGTAGAGTGACACCCTATAGTAATAAGCTTTGCAATAATACAAGTTTGGATATATGGTAGCATAATCAGAGACTGGCTCCCTGTTCTTGGCATTAGGCTCCCCTGGGCATTTCATTAGCCACCTAAAAACATGACTGTTCATTTTATGTAAATTTTTCTCTTCTTATAACATGATGGTAGTTACTATATGTGTTTATCAAAGTTATTTATTGACTAGAATTAGGACTATTTTTCTGCATCTTTTACAGCTAAAAATATTTATTGACTAGTTAAATAAGTTATATTTGTCTGTGTTGTGAAGGCCACATAGATTATTTTCTGATTAAGTGAATCATTAGTGAAAATATTTGCATGTTCCTAATCAAAATAATAGCTGATGATGACATGGATTGAACATGGTATCTGTGCATGTCTGATTACATCTTACATTAACAGAAAATTAAACCTACTTAAGGAAAACTGTCTTTGGCCTCTTGAGAAACAGATCCTAAAATAGGAATTCTTATGTAAATGATTTATTAAAGGAGAGCGCTCAGAGATTTATTGAAAGGAGTGAAGAAAGGGAGAGGGAGGGGAAGAAGCTAAGCAAGGGTGTGGTTCCAGGAGGAGTCTAGACTCCAGTCTGATCCTACTGGAAATGCTGGTGAATATAGCCATCACTTTATAGACTGTGGCCACTTGGAGGCTAGTGGCCGTGCTTTAAATGCCCTGCTAGTTGTTAACCATGGGCCAGGGTCAATCCTAGGTATCTCTAAGCAAGGCAGCCGCTAGGAAATAAGGATAGTCCTATTAGGAGGGTACAGATATGAGCTTCAGTGGCCAATGCCTTCAGTGGCTAGGGTGTGGATTCAGGCCACTTAAGAGAATCTTGGTGAGCATTAACAGCACCAGTTATAGAAAAAAATGGGGAATCTTTAATTATCAGTTCTTTTATCTGTATCATGCCATATACTTGGAACTGAGCTTACCTCCCCATCCTGCTAATTGCATTTCTAAGCTTTGCTTTCTCAGGGTTTGTGTAGAAACACATAGACTTTCTTTTGTGTATCATGACCATCAGACAAAAAAATAGGAGCTCTTTCACCCACAAGTACAGAATTGCACAGAATTATATTTGAAAGGTAAAGACCCCTTTTTATGTAATGTAAAGATAACATTGGAATATACAAATTAAGGGATTTTGATCTATTTGGATCATTCCCGCACAGTCGGGAAACTTGTATCTCTGTTTACTATTGCTTTGTTGAATCTGGGAGGCTCGTGACTGACAAAACGGAATCTGCATAAATGACAAGGAAAGCTTATTTATTTAGGCTTACTGCCTCTTCATTGTTAATAAATGTTAAGTTTGTTTTGATACATTTCTAAATGTTATCCATTCTGAATGAGGAATATAAGATTAAATTGAATTATAATGTATAGAGAATATGCTTATTTCCCTATATTAATTCTTCCCTTTTTCTATTTTAACAGAACTCTTGAAGTTTAGCTGGGTCAATGGCCATCCAGAATAAAGACTATATTATCAAGTGTTTTTTTGGAGTTATGAATAGCCATAGGACTAAGGTTTGGTTGAAAGGATTTGATTGGAAATGATACTTTCTACCTCTGAATCATGGCCTGCAAAGGAAGATGCACACCTCTTCCCTCCTTGCTTCTTCTTTTCCTCCTCTGCCTGGGGCAATGTGGGTACAGTGATGATTACTCTTGGATCACATGGATAAAGGCAAGATCTTAAGAATGGCAGAGCAAGAAGACAGAAAAAGTCTGTTCCCTGACACTGTGGGGACTTCATACCAGCCCTGGGATGCTTCAATCTAGTTTTTTCCATGACAGTGAAGGAAAGTTCTGTCATGTTCAAATAACTTTTATACTGGGTTTCTAATTTAGCAGCCGAACTAATACGCTACTTCAGCTGGTCCACCAAGCCTTTTTCACAGATATCATTAGGTCCTCTGACATTCTTAAGGCAGTGGCAACAATGTAGGGATGATCCCTTCTTCCTTCTTATATCATTAAGGAATAATTTGAATAATTTCAAGCAACATTTTTGATCTGTTGAGTTTTTTTAATGATTAATTATCATTATGAAGCTGGGGATAAAGCCCATGATCAACAAAAAGACTATTAACAGAGACTTGGTCGACTACTATGAATGAGAACCAGCTATTGTTTTACTGTGTCACAGGGGGTATAGATTAGTTCACGATTATGAAAAGCTCTGAAAGTGTCGCATACAAAAAAGCACAGGGTATCATAATGCATTTGCTTTGGGATAAAGATTGTAAAATTGAAGATGACTGTAGCAATTATGCAGAAAAATATTTCATCTGGAAACAAAGAGAAAGCATATATCTTAAAGGAAATAGAAATGAATGGTAAACTGTTGTTTCTACAAATTACCTCTACCTATTTCAAAGTCACACATCATTGTTAGGAAGCTTTATGGCCTCAAACTTTATAAGATGGGGTATTTGAAGACAGAACATCCTACTAAACAACAATTTGCAACGGGAACAAGATCTTTGAAAAAGGAAATATTGTCCTGGTGCTGGCACAGGTTGTACCAATCTAGAGAAAGAGAAAAAAATTAGCTTTCCCAGTAGAAACTACAAGTTTTCCAAAGAACAATATTGCAAAAGATGCTATCAAGACTAGAGGTTGTGTTATTAATAGGTTAAATTTAAAATATTTCCTCTTACATAACAACACAATTTCATCTGCAACATAGCTGGTTCCAATGAAGAAAACAAAGTTCTTTGAAGAACCAAATCATCATAATGGAACATAAAGATAAGTAGGAAGCAGGGGTAATTTGAAAATGGAGCTGGATTATTGACATCAGACTATTTTTTTAACAGGATGCAGTATGAAAGAGGTTTGTGTTGTATCAATAATTCACCTAGAGAAATGTGATAGAGGAAATAAAGCAACAGTGATAGTAATTTTCCTACATTAGAATGTGAGCTAAAACAAAGTTATTAAGCTTAAAAAGAAGAGAACTGCAGTAGTGCTTACACTAGGTTCTTATTTTATAAAGAGTGTTACTTTGGGATTAGATCATGTAAGTATTTAGAAACAACTTTTTCATACTTCTCTGGACTAGGTTTTCAGGCTGAAGTTTACAAATGCATTAAGGTGGGACTACACAACAGGTGCTGAGAAAATCATGAGAAAAAGAAAGATGAGTAAGACAAGACACTTCCCTCAAATCTTCTGGAGGTGTAGAGATAAGCATAGTGGGAGTATAGGCTGGTGCAAGCGTTCTAAGGAGCAACCTGTAAGTTAGTCAAATTGGAAACATAAATGTAACACAATTATGTCCTTCCTAGGTATATGTTAGGGGAATTTTTACACGTGACAAAACATATTATTAAGATATGGGACCTTTGGAAGTAATTAGGGTTCAAGGGTGGAGCCCTCATGAGTGGGATTAATACCCTTAAAAGAAGAGAGATGAGAGATGATCTCTCTCTCCACCATGTGAGGTCATAACCAGGAATAAGGCTGTCATCGAGGACCCAACCAAATAGGTGCCTTGATATCAGACTTCCAGCCTCCAGAACCATGAGAAATGAATGTTTGCTGCGTAAGTCACCCAGTCTATGGTAATTTGTTATAGCAGCCCACAGTAAGATAATCATGAACTACTCCAAGAGGAGTACACAGTAGGGCCTCCAGTATTTGCTGAATGAAATAGCTAACACAAGGATATGCCCTCAGTGTAATTCTGGAAACACCCACAGTCCATTTTCCTAGTACTTCCACTGTAAGCTTATCTTACTATAACCTCCCCAAAGCCTCACTATTGTTACCACCCTCTTGTCTGATGATGACTGCACCCCAGTCCAGTGAGGCCAGTGTCACTGCACGCAGCAGTAAAATGGTCCTATCTGGAGTGACTCTGAAGTATGCTTTGGTGCACCTTTGTGTGTCTCTTATGCTCATTTCCTTTCAGTTTAACTCATCATACTTTGCTAAAACCTACTAATATCCTCCTTGCTTTCTTCTGGTGCCGCAGAGAGATGCACACATTTTTCCCCCAACTGTCTCTGTTCTTGGGCTATGTCATTTCACATGCAATCTATACCTTTTTCTTGACAAAACTATCTTGACCAAGTTCTCAGTCTAACCATCAGTCTCCTTGTCCTACTGATGTCTGTCCATAATAATAGGTCTGCCCCTCTATCCAACTGTACAGAGAACAGGTATTTATTCCCAAGTATCTGCATGAAGGACTCATATCTCTTTGGAATTTGTTCATCAAGACGTTCTTGCTTCTGTTCTTTGAGATCCCCATAGGAAAACATGATTTTTATTACCGCAGGAATGAAGGTGTTTCACATCTGCTACACTCTAACCTGATATTGAAATGTTTTGCTTGTTTTAATAGAAACACTGACAAAGCATTATCTGTTTACCAACCATTATAGACTGATAATTTTTGCTTTTTAATTCATATATTTTGGTTATTTATCCTCTTTGTAGTCTTGCAGAAGTTTCTCTTCTATTAAAAATTTTCTATAATGTAAAAATAGGGAAAAGTGTTTGTTATACTTAAATCAATAAAATATTCTTACTAATTATAAGACAAAATGTTTTTAGATTTAAATTTTAAAATGTCTTATCCACTTTGGGATCATTTATTGTAATTATATATATATGTATAATATTTAGTATATATAGTATTTATGTTCCTCCAGCTCTGTTGCAAAAATCTATTAATTAAAATTGTCAATAAAATTATCAAATCTGTTGAATTTTGTTTGCTGATTTTGAAATAAGTCACTAAGTAAAAAAAGAAGTGTTAGGCACATGACGTATAGGCATATGATGTATATTTAGGAAATTAAATCAATAGATGTTTGTGATATTATATGGAGTACTATTGAGAGAGAGAGTGAGGTTTCTGGATTTGGTAATTAGAGGGCAATAATCCTTTTAAATGTAAGGATTATAGAAATAAAAGTAGACTTTAAAGGAGACATAAGTTATTCTTAAAAGGGTTAAAGATGGTCAAATCAGTAGGTGTCAGGATATAAAATATAACCCAAATTGCTTCCATCCTTCTTCTTTTCACATAAGATTTAAATGAACTCAACAAGCTATGGGAGCAAATTTTGGACTGGAGATATAGATGTTGTGAGTCATTAGCTTATAGAAGCTAATTGACTTTGAGTCTATGGTTAGGCCAATTAAAAATAATGTCAATGTCAAATGAACTATTCAAGGTATGCCATAATTGCATTAACATGATTCTCGTACAGAAACTCAAACGTTTTTGATAATTTCCAGGTGACATATTCATTTCCTTTGACATGAATTGGTTTCTGAGTCTCATCATAGAATATGAAAGGCCTTCTTTTTTCTCCTCTTCTTCCCTTTTTCTCTCCATCTTTCCTTCCTTCCCTTCCTCCTCCTCATCTAGTAATATTCTAATAAACACCTATAACACAAATTTCCAAGCCTAAAACTAACAAACTGACTGGTTACATATATATGTTTCCATACATATTCCTCATTCTATCCCCCTGTCGTTCCCCTGTGAAGTAGCCATTCTCTTGAATCCCATGTTCAATTTCTTCTTGTAGCTTTTCTTCTTGACAGATATTCCAGTTGTTTCCAGTTTCAGGCAAGTATGAATAGTTATACTATGAGTATTTGTTACACATGTATGGTATCCCATCATAAAACTGGGATACCTTATTTCATGTGTCAATTTGAGTGGGCATTGGATACCTAGATTAAGCACTGTTTCTGGGTGTGTCTGAGTGTGAGGTTGTTTCCAGATAACAATAGTATTTGAATTGATGACTGAGCAGAGTACACTGCCCCTTCTAATGTGGGCAGACATCACCAATCCTCTGAGGGCTTGGACAGAATAGGAGGTGAGGAAGGAGGATTTCATCCCTTTTTTCCTGCCCCACTGAGCTGGACATCCTGTCTCACTCTCTCCTTTTCTTGGACTGGGCTTTACATTAGTGCCTATCCTAATCACAGGCCTTTGGGCTCCACCTGAGTTATACCACCATATATCTTGGGTCTCCAGTTTGCAGATGGCAGATCATAGGACTTCTCCATAATTGCATGAGCCAAATCCTCATAGTAAATCTCCATCTCTCTCAGCATGTCTGCACAAGAGTGGTTTCTAGATTATGTGGTAAATTTATGTCCATTTATGGTAGGTACTGAGAGCTTTCCCATGGTAGTGGCTGAGTTACATTCTTGCTAGTAGTATGTGAGAATCCTAGCCGCTCCATTGCCTCATCAACATGAGTGTTATTTAACTTTTACATTTTTTTCTTTGGCTAAATGATTAATGATATTCTAGTGTGGGTTTTAGTTGCATTTCCGTAATGCACAAATGAAGCTGAACACTTTTTTTGCTATTGTTTATAGCCGTTATGATGTGACTTTTTTCTTGTGAAGTATCTGTTCAACTCTCTTGATCTTTTACCTATAATTTGTATACCTTTTCCTTACAGATTTATAAGAGTTCTTTATAACTTATGAATGAGTCCTTCATTTAAAAAAATTTTTTATTAAGGTATTATTGATATACACTCTTATGAAGGTTTCACATGAAAAAACAATATGGTGACTACTTTTACCCATATTATCAAGTCCACACCATACCCCAGTGTGGTCACTGTCCATCAGTGTAGTAAGATGCCATAGATTCACTGTTTGCCTTCTCTGCGCTACACGGTTTTCCCCATGATCCCCCACACCATGTGTACTAAACATAATACCCCTCAATTCCCTTCTCCCTCCCTCCCCACACACCCTCCCACACCCCTCCCCTTTGGTAACCATCAGTCCCTTCTTGGAGTCTCTGAGTCTGCTGCTATTTTGTTCCTTCAATTTTGCTATGTTGTTATACTCCACAAACGTGGGGAATCATTTGCTACTTGTCTTTCTCTGTCTGTCTTATTTCACTCAGCATAATATCCTCCAGCTCCATCCATGTTGTTGCAAATGGTAGGATTTGTTTCTTTCTTATGGCTGAATAGTATTCCATTGTGCATATGTACAACCTCTTCTTTATCCATTCATCTACTGATGGACACTTAGGTTCCGTCCATTATCTTGGCTATTGTAAATAGTGCTGCGATAAACATAGGGGTGCATATGTCTTCTTGAATCTGAGAAGTTGTATTCTTTGGGTAAATTCCAAGGAGTGAGATTCCCGGGTCAAATGGTATTTGTATTTTTAGTTTCTTGTGGAACCTCCATATTGCTTTCCACAGTGGTTGAACTAGCTTACATTCCCACCAGCAGTGTAGGAGGGTTCCCCTTTGTCCACATCCTCACCAGCATTTGTTGTTCCTAGTCTTTTGGATGCTGGTCATCCTTACTGGTGTGAGGTGATATCTCACTGTGGTTTTAATTTGCATTTCCCTGATGATTAGTGATATGGAGCATCTTTTCATGTGTCTGTTGGCCATCTGAATTTCTTCTTTGGAGAATTGTCTCTTCATATCCTCTGCCCATTTTTTTATCAGGTTATTTGCTTTTTGGGTGTTGAGACATGTGAGTTCTTTCTATATTTTAGACATTAACCCCTTATTGGATATGCCATTTACAAATGTATTCTCCCATACTATAGGATGCCTTTTTGTTCTGTTGATGGCGTCTTTGCCATACAGAAGCTTTTTAGTTTGATGTAGTCCCACGTATACATTGTTGCTTTTGTTTCCCTGGCTTGAGGACATACGTTCTGGAAGAAGTTGCTCATGATAATATTCAGGAGATTTTTACCTATGTTGTCTTCTAAGAGTTTTTGGTTTCATGACTTACACTCAGGTCTTTGATCCATTTCGAGGTTACTTTTTTGTATGGGGTTAAACAATAATCCAGTTTCATTCTCTTGCATGTAGCTGTCCAGTTTTGCCAACATCAGTTTTCAAGAGGCTGTCATTTCCCCATTGTATGTCCATGGCTCTTTTATCATATATTAATTGACCATATATGCTTGGGTTTATATCTGGGCTCCCTAGTCTGTTGCATTGATCTATGGGATTGTTCTTGCATCAGTACCTAATTGTCTTGATTATTGTGGCTTTGTATTAGAGCTTGAAGTTGGAGAGCATAATCCCCCTGCTTTATTCTTTCTTGTCATGATTGCTTTGGCTATTTGGGGTCTTTTGTGGTTCCATATGCGTTTTAGAATGATTTGCTGTAGTTCATTGAAGAATGCTATTGGTATTTTGATAGGATTTTCATTAAATCTGCAGATTGCTTTAGGCAAGATGGCCATTTTGACAATATTAATTAATCCTATCCATGAGCATGGGATGTGTTTCCATTTATTGGTATCTTCTTTAATTTCTCTCATGAGTGTCTTGTAGTTTTCAGAGTATAGGTCTTTCATTTCCTTGGTTAGGTTTATTCCTAGGCATTTTATACTTTTTGATGCAACTGTGAATGGAATTGTTTTCCTGATTTCTCTTTCTGCAAGTTCATCATTACTGTATAGGAATACAACAGATTTCTGTGTATTAATTTTGTATCCTTCAACTTTGCTGAATTCAGATATTAGGTCTGATAGTTTTGGAGTGGATTCTTTAGGGTTTTTTATGTGCAATATCATGTCATCTGCAAACAGGGACATTTTAATTTCTTCCTTGTCAATCTTGATGCCTTTTGTTTCTTTGTGTTGTCTGATTGCTGTGGCTAGGACCTCCAGTACTATGTAGAATAAAAGTAGGGAGAGTGGGCTTCCTTGTATTGTTCCCAATCTTAAATGAAAAGTTTTCAACTACTCACTGTTAAGTATAATGCTGGCTGTGGGTTTGTCATATGTGGCCTTTATTATGTTGACATTTTGTCAAATGCTTTTTCAGCATCTATGGAGATGATTATGTGGTTTTTGTCCTTTTTTTTGATGTGGTGGAGGATGTTGATGGATTTTTGAATGTTGTACCATCATTGTATCCCTAGAATAAATCCTCCTTGATCATGATGGATGATATTTTCGATGTATTTTTGAACTTGGAATGTTAATATTTTGTTGAGTACTTTTGCATATATGTTCATCAGGGATATTGGTCTTTAATTTTCTTTTTTTGTGGTGTCTTTGCCTGGTTTTGGTATTAGAGTGATGCTGGCCTCACAGAATGACTTTGGAAGTAGTCCCCCTTCTTTTACTCTTTGGAAAACTTTAAGGAGGATGGATATTATGTCTTCACTAAAAGTTTGATAAAATTCAGTGGTAGAGATTCAAGATGGCAGCGTGAGAGGTGAGACAGAGAACTCCTCCCAAAACCACAGATAGTGTGAAATATAATTAATACAACTAACCCCAGAGCAGTAACCAGAACGAAGGTTGCACCAGACTGCATACAGACCTCACGAACAGAGCAGACCTCACAAAACAGGGTAACGTACAAAAGCCTTGATCCGGCAGGACCTGAGACCTTCCTCCACCCCAGCTCAATGGCAGGAGGAAGAGAAACGGAATTGGGGAGGGGATGGAAGCTTGGGACTGCTGAACACCTAGCCCTGGAGAACTGCTCTGTGAGCAGAAAACTACATTCTGTGGTGCTCTGGAGGATGGGGAGCTGGGACAGATAGAGTGCTTGAGAGACAGATTCCAGTGATTTGGGGAGGATGGGATCCACACCCGGCCACTCTGGGACAAGGGAATGGCAGGTGGTCTGACAGGCTTCCTAGCAGCTAGAGGGCTGCTGACAGGGTTGGGTTTGCATGGAGTTTGCTGCATGAAGGAAGGGATAGGGGAACAAGGTTGTCTGGGCACGCCCTGCCCAGCCGATTAGGAATGCTGAGGAGCTTCAGGTGCTCCATCACCCTGGCTGGCTACTCCGAGGCCCCCCACTGGGATACATAGCCTGCTGAACCTTCCTCCTGGCCTGACAGCACTGGCACAGAAAATGGCAGTCACTGTTCTGGTGTCAGGCCAGCCAGAGGGAAGTCTCACCTACAACAGCAAGAGACGCCAAGCACAGAGCCTGACAGGTGTGTGCTCAGCCCACTGGCTGTGACACTGGAGACAGACAGGGCAGACAGGAATCAGGAAACAAATCTTACCTCACCCCAGGCACCAGCTCCTCACCCCTGTAACCCACAACCTCACTCTAGGGGTTGAGCAGCTCCAGACACTGGAGTTTCTGTGCACTAGTGGGCACCACACAGAAATGTGAAATGTCAAAAGAACATGGTTCAAACCAAAATCTCACAAACTCCAGAAAATGGGCCAAATGTAACTGAACTCACCAATCTTCCTGAAAAACCGTTCCCAATAAAAATTATAAACATGCTTATAGAGGTACAGAAAAATACTCAAGAATTCAGGAACGAATTTAAGATGGAGGTTCAGTCATTATGAAATTCCATATCTGAAAAGAAACATACAATGGAGGGATTTAAAAGTAGATTAGATGTAGTAGAAGAGAGGTAAATGGAATACAAATTAGAGAAGAAGAATACAAAGAAGCTGAGGCACAGAAAGAAAAAAGAATCTCTAAGAATGAAAGAATATTGAGAAAACTGTGTGACCAATCCAAACGGAACAATATTCACATAATAGGGGTGCCAGAAGAAGAAGGAGAGAGAGGAAAGGGATAGAAAGTGTCACTGAGGAGGTAATGGCTGAGAACTTCCCCAAGACAGCCTCTCAAGCCATGGAGTTGCACAGATCTCCCAACACAAGGGACCCAAGGAAGACAACATTGAGGCATATAATAATTAAAATGGCAAAGATCAAGGATAAAGACAGACTCTTAAAAGCAGCTAGAGAGAGAAAAAAGATCACATACAAAGGGAAACCCATAAGGCAATCATCAGATTTCTCAACAGAAACCTTACATGCCATAAGGGAGTGACATGATATATTTAACGCAATGAAGCCGAAAGCCTTTAACCAAGAATACTCTACCTGGCAAGGATATAAGTTAAATTTGTTGGAGGGATAAGACAGTTTTCAGATAAGCAAAAGCTGAGAGAATTTACCTCAACAAACCACCCCTGCAGTGCCTTTTGGAGGGACTCCTAAACATGGAAGCATTCCTCAGACTAAATAGATGTCACCCAAGGGATAGACAAAGAGTACAAAATATGATTCATAACATACAAAGAATGGAGGAGGAAGAAAACGGAGGAAAAAAAATCTTTAGGTTGTGTTTGTAATAGTATATGAAGTGAGTTAAATTAGACTGTTAGATAGTAAGGGAATTACCTTTGAACCTTTGGTAGCCACAGATCTAAAGCCTGCAATGGCAATAAGTACATACTTACTGATAATTACCCTAAATGTAAATGGTCTGAATGCACCAATCAAAAGACTTAGAGTCACTGAATGGATAAAAAAATCAAGAGGCGTCTATATGCTGCCTACAAGAGGCTCACTTCAAACTCAAAGACATACACAGAGTGAAAGTTAAGGGATGGAAAAAGACATTTCATGCAACTAATAGGGAGAAAAAAACAGGAGTTGCAGTACTTGTATCAGACAAAATAGACTTCAAAATAAAGAAAGTCACAAGAGACAAAGAAGGACATTACATAATGATAAAGGGGTCAGTCCAACAAGAGGATATAACTATTATGAATATCTATGCACCCAACACAGGATTACCTACATATGTGAAACAAATACTAACAGTATTAAAAGGGGAAAAAGAAAGCAATGCATTCATTTTATGGGCTTCAACACACTACTCACTCCAAAGGAAAGATCAACCAGAGAGAAAATAAATAAAGAGACAGAGGCACTGAACAACGTTTTAGAACAGATGAACCTAACAGACATCTACAGAACACTCCATTCAAAAGAAACTGGATACACATTCTTCTCAAGTGCACATGGAACATTTTGAAGAATAGATAATATACTTGGCCACAAAAAGAGCCTCAGTAAATTCAAAAATAATGAAATTGTACAAACCACCTTCTCAGATCACAAAGGTATAAAACTAGAAATAAATTACTCAAAGAAAATGAAAAAAACACAAACACATGGAGGCTTAATAACATGCTCCTAAATAATCAATGGATCAATGACCAAATAAAAACAGAGATCAAGCAATATATGGAGACCAATGACAACAATAATTCAACACTGCAAAATCTTCGGGATGCAGCTAAGGCCATCCTAAGAGGGAAATATATTGCAATATAGGCCTACATCAGGAAAGAATAACAACCCCAAAAGAAGAGTCAAAACTCACAATTAATAAAAAAGAAAAGGAAGAACAAATGCAGCACAAAGTCAGTAGAAGGAGGGACATAATGAAGATCAAAGCAGACATTAATAATACTGAGAAGAATAAAACAATAGAAAGGATCAATGAAAGCAGGAGGTGGTTCTTTGAGAAAATAAAATACATAAACCCCCAGCCAGACTTATCAAGAAAAAAAGAGAGTCTACACACATAAAAAGTTCAGAAATGAGAAAGAAAAAATCATAACAGACACCACAGAAATACAAATAATTATGAGAGAATACTATGGAAAATTGTATGGTAACAATCTGGATAACCTAGAAGAAATGGGAAAATTTCTAGAAAAATACAACCTACCAAGGCTGACCCAAGAAGAAACAAAAAATCTGAATAGACCAATTACCAGCAAAGAAATTGAATTGGTAATCAAAAAACTATCTAAGAACAAAATCACTGTACCAGATGGCTTAACTGTTGAATTTCATCACACATTTATTTAAGACCTAATACCCATTCTCCTTAAAGTTTTCCAAAAAGTAGAAGAGGAGGGAATACTCCTAACGTCATTCTACAAGACCAACATCACTCTAATACCAAAACCAGGCAAAGACACCACAAAGAAAGAAAATTACAGACCAAAATCCCTGATGAACATAGGTGAAAAAATACTCAACAAAATATTAGCAGACCAAATTAAAAAATACATCAAAAATATCATCCATCATGATCAAGTGGGATTCATCCCAGGAATGTAAGAATGGTATAACATTCGAAAATCCATCAACATCATCCATTACATCAACAAAGAAAAGGCCAAAAACTACATGATCATCTCCATAGATGCTGAAAAAGCATTCGACAAAATTCAACATCCATTCATGATAAAAACTCTCAACAAAATTACTATAGAGGGCAAGTACTTCAACATAATAAAGGCCATATATGACAAACCAACAGCCAACATTATACTTAACAGCAAGAAGCTGAAAGCTTTTCCTCTAAGATCGGGAAGAAGACAAGCATGCCCAGTCTCCCCACTTTTATTCAACACAGTTCTAGAGGTCCGAGCCATGGCAATCAGACAACACAAAGAAATAAAAGGCATCCAGATTGGTAAGGAAGAAGTCAAACTGTCCCTGTTTTCAGATGACATGATATTGTACATAAAAAACCCTAAAAAATCCACTCCAAAACTACTCAATCTAATATCTAATTTCAGTAAAGTTGTGGGATACAAAATTAATACACATAAACCTGTTGCATTTCTATACATTTAGGTGAACTAGCAGAAAGAGAAATCAGGAAAACAATTGCATTCACAATTGCATCAAAAAGAATAAAATACCTAGGAATAAACCTAACCAAGGAAGTGAAAGACTTATGCTCTGAAAACTACAAGACACTTTATGAGAGAAATTAAAGAAGGTACCAATAAATGGAAACATATCCTGTGCTCATGGATAGGAAGAATTAATATTGTCAGAATGGCCATCATGCCTAAAGCAATCTACAGATTCAATGCAATCCCTAACAAAATACCAACAGCTTCTTCAATGAACTGGAACAAATAGTTCTAAAATTCATATGGAACCACAAAAGACCCTGATGTGCAAAAGCAATCCTGAGAAGGAAGTATATAGTGGGGGGAATTACACTCCCTGTGTTCAAGTTCTAGTACAAAGCCAAAGTAATCAAGACAATTTGGTACTGGCACAAGAACAGACCCATAGACCAATGGAACAGACTAGAGAGACCTGATATAAACCCAACCATATATGGTCAATTAATATATGATAAAGGAGCCATGGGAAATGACAACCTCTTCAAAACTGGTGTTGGTAAAACTGGACAACTACATGTAAGACAATGAAACTAGACTATTGCCTAACCCCATACAGAAAAGTAAACTCAGAATGGATCAAAGACCTGAATGTAAGTCATGAAACCATAAAACTCTTAGAAAAACACCTAGGCAAAAATCTCTGGGACATAAACATGAGCAACTTCTTCATGAACATATCTCGCCAGGCAAGGGAAACAAAAGCAAATATGAACAAGTGGGACTATGTCAAACTAAAAAGTTTCTGTACAGCAAAGAGCACCATCAATAGAACAAAAAGACATCCTACAGTATGGGAGAATATATTCATAAATGACATATCTGATAAGGGGTTGACATCCAAATTATATAAAGAGCTCACACACCTCAACAAACAAAAAGCAAATAAGCCAATTAAAAAGTGGGCAGAGGAGCTGAACAGACTCTTCTCCAAAGAAGAAATTCAGATGGCCAACAGGCACATGAAAAGATGCTCCACATCACTAGTCATCAAAGAAATGCAAATTAAAACCACAATGAGATATCACTTACACCAGTTAGGATGGCCACCATCCAAAAGACAAAGAACAACAAAGGTTGGCAAGAATGTGGAGAAAGGGGAACCCTCTTACACTGCTGGTGGGAATGTAAATTAGTTCAACCATTGTGGAAAGCAGTATGGAGGTTCTTCAAAATACTCAAAAGAGACGTACTATTTGACCCAGGAATTCCTGTCCTAGGAATTCACCCTAAGAATCCAGCAGCACAGTTTGAAAAAGATATATGCATCCCTATGTTCATCACAGTACTATTTACAATAGCCAAGAAATGGAAGCAACCTAAGTAGATGAATGGGTAAAGAAGAGGTGGTGTATATACACAATGGAATACTATTCAGCCTTAAGAAGAAAACAAATCCTACCATTTGCAACAACATGGGTGGAGCTAGAGGATATTATGCTTAGTGAAATAAGCCAGGCAGAGAAAAACAAGTATCAAATGATTTCACTCATCTGTGGAGTATAAGAACAAAGCAAAAACTGAGGGAAGAAAGCAGCAGACTCACAGAACCCAAGAATGGACTAACAGTTACCAAAGGAAAGGAACTGGTGATGATGGGTGGGATGGGAGGGATAAGGGGAAGAAGGACTATTGTGATTAGCACACATGATGTAGTGGGTGGGGGGATACAGTATAATACAGAGAAGACAAGTAGTGATTCTATAGCATCTTACTGGGCTGATGGACAGTGACTCTAATGGGGTAGGTGGGGGGGACTTGATAATAGGGGGAGTCTACTAACCATAATATCGCTCATGTAATTGTACATTAATAATAGCAAAATAAAAAAATTAGTAATAAAAAAATTCAGTGGTAAAGCCATCTTGTCCAGCGGTTTTGTTTTTAGGCAGTTTTTTGATTACCAATTCAATTTTGTTGCTGGTAATTGGTCTGCTCAGATTTTCTTTTTCTTTCTGGATCAGCCTTGGAAGATTGTATTTTTCTATAAAGCTATCCATTTCTTCTAGGTTATCCAGTTTGTTAGCATGTAATTTTTCATAGTATTCTCTAATAATTCTTTGTATTTCTGTGGTGTCTGTAGTGATTTTCCCTTTCCAATTTCTGATTCTGTTTATGTGTGTTAGACTCTCTTTTTTTCTTTGTACGTCTGAGTAGGGGTTTATCTATTTTGTTTATTTTCTTGAAGAACCAGCTGCTGCTTTCATTGATCCTTTCTATTGTTTTATTCTTTTCAATTTTATTTATTTCTGCTTTAATCTTTATTATGTCCCTCCTTCTACTGACTTTGGGCCTCATTTGTTCTTCTTTTTCTAATTTAGTAAATTGTGAGTTTAGACTGTTTATATGGGATTGTTCTTCTTCCCTTAGGTAGGCCTGTATTGCAATATACTTTCCTCTTAGCACGGTTTTTGCTGCATCCCACAGATTTTGTGGTATTGAATTACTGTTGTCAGTTTTCTCCATATATTGCTTGATCTCTGTTTTTATTTGGTCATTAATCCATCGGTTATTTAGGAGCATGTTGTGATGCCTCCATGTGTTTGTGGGATTTTTCATTTTCTTTGAGTAATTTATTTCTAGTTTCATACCCTTGTGGTCCGAGAAACTGGTTGGTACAATTTCAATCTTTTTTAATTTACTGAGGCTCTTTTTGTGGCCTGGGATATGATCTATTCTTGAAAATGTTCCATGTGCACTTGAGAAGAGTGTGTATCCTGCTGCTTTGGGGCGTAGAGTTCTGTAGATGTCTGTTAGGTCCCTCTGTTCTAATGTGTTCTTCAGTGCCTCTGCCTCCTTTCCTATTTTCTGTCTTGTTGATTTGTCCTTTGGAGTGAGTGGAGTGTTGAAGTCTCCTCAATGAATACATTGCATTCTATTTCCCCTTTTAATTCTGTTAGTATTTATTTCACATATGTTGGTCCTCCTGTGTTGGGTGCATAGATATTTATAATGGTTATATCTTCTTGTTGGATTCACCCCTTAATCATTATGTAATGTCCTTCTTTGTCTCTTGTGACTTTCTTTGTTTTGAAGTCTATTTTATCTTATTCAAGTACTGCAACTCCTGCTTTTTCCTCCCTATTAGTTGCATGAAATATCTTTTTCCATCCCTTTACTATATGTCTTGGTGTTGTCTTCCTTGGGTCCCTTGCATTGGGATATCTGTGCACCTCCATGGCCTGAGAGACTATCTCCTCCCCAAGATTGGGGGGGTTTTCAGCAGTTACCTCCTCAAAGACACTCTCTATCCCTTTTTCTCTCTCGTCTTCTAGTACCCTATAATGTGAGTATTTTTCCATTTGGATGTCTGTGTATGTCTTTGTGTTTAAAATGAGTCTCTTGTAGGCAGCATATAGATGGGTCTTGTGTTTTTAATCCATTCAGTGACTGTGTCTTTTGATTGGTGCATTCAGACCATTTACATTTATGGTGATTATTAATAGGTATGTACTTATTGCAATTGCAGGCTTTAGATTCATAGTAACCAAATGCTCAAGGTTAACTTCCTTACTATCTAAGAGTCTAACTTAACTCACTTGATATGTTATTACAAACACAGTCTAAAGGTTCTTTTTTTCTCCTCATTTTTCTTCCTCCTCCATTCTTTATATATTAGGTATCATATTCTGTACTCTTTGACTATCCCTTGATTGACTTTGGGGTTAGTTGATTTAATTTTGCATTAGCTTAGTAATTAACTTTTCTACTTTCTTTACCTTGGTTTTATTACATCTGATGACATCTATTAAACCTTAGGAACACTTCCATCTATAGCAGTCCCTCCAAAATACACTGTAGAGATGGTTTGTGGACGGTATATTCTCTCAGCTTTTGCTCATTTGGAAATTGTTTAATCCCTCCTTCAAATTTAAATGATAACCTTGCTGGATAAAGTATTCTTGGTTCAAGGCCTTTCTGCTTTATTGCATTAAATACATTATGCCACTCCCTTCTGGCTTGTAAGGTTTCTGTTAAGAAGTCTGATGATGGCCTGATGGATTTTCCTTTGTATGTGATTTATTTCTCTCTGGCTGCTTTTAATAGTCTGTCCTTATCCTTGATCTTTGCCATTTTAATTACTATATGTCTTGGTGTTGTCTTCCTTGGGTCCCTTGCGTTGGGAGATCTGTGCACCTCCATGGCCTGAGAGACTATCTCCTCCCCAAGATTGGGGGGGTTTTCAGCAGTTACGTCCTCAAAGACACTCTCTATCCCTTTTTCTCTCTCTTCTTCTAGTACCCTATAATGTGAGTATTTTTCCATTTGGATTGGTCACACAGTTCTCTCAATATTCTTTCATTCTTAGAGATCCTTTTTTCTCTCTGTGCCTCAGCTTCTTTGTATTCCTCTTCTCTAATTTTTTTTTCATTTATCGTCTCCTCCACCATATCTAATCCACTTTTAAAACTTTCCATTGTATGTTTCATTTATGATACTGTGTTCCTTAATGATTGGATCTCCGACCAGAATTCATTATTCCTGAGTTCTTGAATATTTTTCTGTACCTCCATGAGCATATTAATGATTTTTATTTTGAAATACCTTTCACGCAGATTCATGAGGTTGATCTCATTTAAATCTTTCTCAGGAGTTGTCTTCATAATTTTACTTTTAACAAGGTTCCTTTGGTGTTTCATATTTGTATAAGGTGCCCTCTAGTGCCAAGAAGCTCTACTCTCTGGAGCTGTTCAGCCCCTGAAGTACTTTCGGGGGTCACAGGCAAATGGTATTTGTGCCTGTTGGAAGGAAAGAGCTGCTATGCCTGTCTCCACTGCCAGAATCATTGTGCCGAACACACAGGTATAAGCCTCTCTGCTTTGCGTTTGTAGTTGCTGTAGATGGGGCTTCACTCTGGCTGGCCTAATGCCAGTGTAGGATTTGCCAGTTTGCGAGCTATGTGGTGCTGGCTGGGAGATAGACTCAGTAGGCTGTGTATCACGGAGGGGGTCCTTGGAGATCTGTAGCCAGTCAAGGAGCTGGAGCTCCTGAAGTTAGTGAAAGTTCCCCACCTGCTGGGCAGAGTGCACCTGGACAATTTTGTCTACCTGTTCTTTCTCTGGAGCAGTCTGTGCAATCCTTGCCCCTTTAGCAGCCCTTTGCTCTTAGGAAGTCTCTCAGACTGTTCACCTTTGTTTTGTCCCGGAGCAGCCAGATATGGAACCCTGCTTTAGACAAGCGGCTGGAATCTCAGTCTCTCCAGGTATTCTGCCTGTCTTAGCTTTCCAACCCCTTAATCATAAGAGTACCATGGAAACACCATGAAATGTAGGTTTGTACTCCCAGAGCAGATCTCCGGAGTTAGGTATTCAGCAGTCCCAGGCCTCCACTCTCTCCCCACTCTGTTTCTCTTCCTCCCACTGGTGAGCTGGGGTGGGGGAAGGGCTTGGGTACCATGGTTCACAGCTTTGGTATGTTACCCTCTTCTGTGAGGTTCATTCTTTTCTCCAGGTGTATGCAGTTTGTCACAGTCCTCTTTCCTGTTGCTCTTTCAGGATTAGTTGTATTAATTATATTTTTGTATTATATGTGGTTTTAGGGGGAGGCCTCTGTCTCACCTCTAATGCCACCATCTTTAATCTCTCGAGTTCTTCATTTCTATATTAGATTTGAAGTATAAGGAAGCCACATGTACCAGTTTTCCCATTGTAGGTTATCATGTGTATGTGTGTGTTTGTGTGTACCGTTCATGAGACACCTTTTCCTCTCTCAAGATCATAAATGTATTTTTCAGATTTTGCCATAAACTTTAATCCAAGGAAATATTTTCTTTTTTCCAGTCGTGGTTTAAGTTAATTAACTGAAAAGTTCTCTATTATTTTTTCTGGTTTTGGTTTGGTTAGAGTATTGTTGGTGTGACGTGGTAATATCAAAAGCTTCTTACTGAACCACTTTGAATCTAGAATCTATTTCCTTAGTCAATCTCATTTCGAATCATAGCTCTTAAAACTATTTATATGATGAGGATTCTCAAATTCATACTGGATAATCTGTCACACTTTTCCAATGAGTTTCTATCTCATATATTTAACCAATTGGCTGTGGTGGGAATGAGGTCAGGAGGTCCTGTCATCACGGCTAATCATCTGCGCCTTCCACAGGTGTGAAGACTAAATAGCCTGTCTTCTCCGAGGACTGGTTTTCCCTTCCCAGTTTAAGATCTACAGTGAACAATATACATAATCTCCACCTGTATACACGTAATGACATGGAAATTGACCACATTAAATATACTGAATAATTAATTCACACAATAAAATATTTCAAATATAAATATATCTAAAATGATGCAATCTATCAAAACTGAAGCTTTTTATTATTACACACAGGCACAGTACCTCTGAGTGGGCATCTTCACTTTGTGGGTTGGGTGCTGGTTCTGTCTCTCACCCTTAGGAAACCACAAGCTGTCCCCATGGAACAGGGTAGTTACAAGGGTCTCACCAGACTCAGGTCCAGAGCCTCAAACTAGAGGCCAGAGTTTTGATCTTCTACCACTAGAAGAGTTCTGGAACTTCATGTGTTCCTGTCGTGAGCGATTCATGTGTTACTTCATGTGCTACAACTTTGATATTTAGTGAACCCTATTATGTCAGTCTTATATTTGAATAGTGAACATGCAAATTCTGCTACTTCTACCTAACCGCTGGAAGGTTTATGTGTCTGTAAACAACCCTGGTATGTTCATCAGAGAGGAGACTAGTGCATCTGGGTTTGCTACCCTCATCCATCTATTATAAACTTTACCTATTTTCATATTAAGTTTCCTAATATCTTGAACCCTATAAGATGTTGTCCTTTAGTGACATAGGAAGCTCCTATGAATTCATACTGGATACCAGGGCCAGAGGTGGAACTTAGAACCAACTCACATACAAAAAACCTCTAAAGCTGTCTTTTGGAATTTCTAAACCTAACACAGCCACCGTAGGGATCTGAATTTTTCTCCTCTAATCCCATTCCTCCTCTAGTCTTCTCCATCTCTGTTATGACACCAATGTTCACTCTGCTTCACAAGCCAGAAACCAGGAGATATCCATAAATCGCCCGCATGTTTTATATCCCACCCTTCCCCATCTAAGTCACTAGTAAATCCTGTGATTCTCTCTTCATACATCTCAATCATACCTCCTCCCAACTACTACCCTCTTACTCTTAGTCTAGACCACCTGAATTTCTCATCTAGTTGCTGTTATCTACAGCTTTTCACACTTGCCAGCCATGTAGTAATTCAGTCTCATACAACAGTTAAATTCTGGTTTTAAAGGCAAACTAGAAAAATACTCTTACACTTAAAATCTCCTGTAGCTTGCTGTTGCATTCAACATAAAGTCCAAAATCTTTAATAGTTTAGAAAGCCATGCATAGATTGGTCTCTGCCTTTATCTTTTGCCACTTTCCCCTTAACTCACTGGTCTTTTTTGAGTTGCTTAAAAGTGCATAGCTCTTTTTTATCTTAAGACTCCATGTTGATTGTTTCTCTGCCTCTGGCTCTTTTCATAGTTGACGCATTCATATCCTTCAGGTTTTGTGTTAAAAATATTCTCTGGTTTGTCCTGACCACTTATACTTGCCATCATAATATCCCGCTTATTTTATTAATAGTATTTAAGGAGTTATTAAGTTTGTTATAAAAACTCAATCATGTCTGAATTCTGTATTTGAACTTTAAGGACTCATCTTCCTAGGATACAAGGGATTTTAAACTCAGTCCATTTTGGGACTATTCCGCCTCAGATTAATGGAAAGATCCAAGGTACTCAGGAGGTCCTGTCATCACGGCTAATCATCTGCGCCTTCCACAGGTGTGAAGACTAAATAGCCTGTCTTCTCCGAGGACTGGTTTTCCCTTCCCAGGCTGCTGCCAAGGGCAGGTCTCTATTTCCACCCCTCATGGGGCCTCCATCCTCTCTCTTTCCAACCTCTCTGTGTTGCCTTTATTCTCAAGGAAGGTCTTCCCTTCCTGTTTTTACAGACCCACATTCGGTCAACTTTCCTTCTAGAACACTTGGAATAATTTGCTCAATTACTTTTGGCATTTGGAAACAAAAGCTAGGAAGACAACTGTGTATTAGCCTAGTTTTAACTTTTTTCCCTGACACAAACTTCCCCTGGACAGGAAAGGGGAAAACCTATGGCTAAAAAAAGAGTAAACAAATATCTTAAAATATTACCCTACAAAATATCATCATCATCATTAAGTGTTGGGCTAATTTGTTTATTGCCTATTTTCCTGAATAGGCTGGAAATGCCCTGAATGAGGGGAGGGGCCATGTCTGTTGTTCAGCATTTATCTTTAGTGCCTGGAACATGTAATATGTAATCAGTAAACATTTGTTGAATACATGAATTAATGTGGAAATAGTCTGCTTTAGCCACTTTACCAATGGACTGCTAAATCTATGGCGATCTTTTGGATGTAGCTAGCAAAATCTCAACAAAATTAAGCCATCTGGAATCCTATCATCTTATGATCATTCTTTTGAATCACAAAAGGTTCAATGGTCTTTTATTAACATGAAAACACTCTCAGAAGAATTAAACTTGAATCTGTTACAAATTTTAACAAAATCAGTTTATGTTGTCCAAGGCAGTGCCTTACAGAAAAGCAGCACAGGCTAAGCGCCCAGAAGACAAGGGGTTTGCAGAGAGGAGGGGGCTTGGAGAAAATCACTTCTTTCCAGGAATGCATTCTTTCTACGCTTGTAGCCATGAGCAATCATCCGGGAAATAGGTCTGCATATGTGGGTACATACCCACACACAAAACCTATCATCACCCAAGGTAGGAGAGCTCATAACATACACCCCAGTACTGGTGGGCCATTTTTTAAAGGACAGTATATTCAATGGCAGTTATATAATATAAACAGAAGGTGATCAGAAGGTACATAAATAGTATAATTAAATGGTTTCATAGTTGATTATAAAGCCATTCATAAATAATATTAACAGTTGACTGATGTCTGTTTCATTTTTATCGCTGAGAAGGAGTCTAATTGGTCTTAGAATGGATAGTATTTATTACCAAATTTGAATATTACATTAAGGAAAAGTATATTTTATTAAGCACTTACTATGTTTTAGGCAATATTTTGGACTTTTATATACACTATGTCATTTAATTCTCACCATAATCCAGGTCAAAATTTTATTTTATTTAGTTTATGTTTCATGCTCTCACCGAAAGCACAAAATGATTGCTAATATTCTGTTGAACTCATACTTTGAAGAGGTTAACAAAGATCTAAAACCAAGAAGGAGAAATGTAATTGGATTAAAAGTTAAATTTGACACATTTGTTCAAAATTCATTCAAAATGTTTCAAGACAAGAAGAGTAGAGACCTGGGTTACAACATTTCGTTAGCAAGTAACCAAAGAGTTTTAGTCACCTGTAAACTCAGTATAAGTCAATAGTGTCATGGAGCTGTCAAAAAATTAATGTAAATGTTGTCATTCTAATAGAAGACTGGTGTCTCATCAAGTATTAAAATAATCCCACTGAAGTCTCCGCTGGTCCATATACATTTGTGGTAAAGGACACTGTTTGGACACTATTACCAGAGGGACTTTTACACACTAGAGTGCATCAAGGAGAGGGCACTCAGGATTTGGGGGAGGAAATCTTACTTGACTAATGGTTGAAAGAACCAGCACATATTCAACTAAAGAAAGAAACGGGGACATAACAGGAATATTCAAAAATAACAACAAAGTCATAATAGAATACTAGCTCTTTTTAGCTATTTTATTGTTTCGTTTCATTTGATTCTCACTGTCATCCTGTGGGGTTGGTGCTATAATGGTTCCATGGAAAGATTTTAAAAAGAAAGTGTCAGAGAATGTAGGTAACTTCTCTCAGATCTGATTTCAAATATGTGATGATTACGTAAAATTATGTTAACTTTATTTTTTTATGCCTACCAAAGCAAGTTCTTACTCCAAGATTGGTGGATTGTTAATCTAAGCTACATTAACAGAGAAAAATATTTCGGTTTGATATTTAGAACAATCAAAAAAACAAACTTTCTAACAATTAGAAGCACTCGAGAATGGAATGAATGGTCTTCCTTGGGAGACTGTGAATTCTTTCTCCCTGGAAGTCACCTGTCAAATGGAAAGTGGAACTGTTTGGGGAGGGCAATTGTGTAAATATCCTAGGCGTCTAGGGGGGAAATGTAATATGAAATATTAATTATGAATTCATTCTGAGGAGATTTTGTACTGTGTAGGTTATCTCCTGTGAAAGGCAAGTCCCAGAGTATCTCTCTTCCTACAGTTTTCTGATCTGCTCTTTCTTTTCATTCTCAGCCCCTCCATTATTTACCATTCATTATGCTGCTATTTGGGAGCCCTGGGAATTCTGACTGGTCCCTGGCCTCAGGTAGCTCACACTTTTGTCTACATAAGTAGATAATTTTTCTATGGTGTCCTGAATTCTGAAACATATGTGGGGACCAAAGTCTGAGAGAAAGTAGAATAGAGCTCATTACTATCTCCTAGTGAATTCAGCCAGAGGGAGGAAAAATATTCACAAAAGAGAGTGTAACTTTATTATGGGAAGGAGAGTAAATATTTGCCGGGTGGAAACAAGAGGAGTAAGGCATTTCAGCTACACTTTAGCCCACAGATATGAAAGCTATGGAAATGAAGGGAACTGCAAATAATTTAGTATGATTGGAGAAGAGAGGCCTGAGGGAACACAGGTATGTCACAGGTCACAAAGGGCACACCAAGAATTTTGGGCTTTATCCTATAGGTGATGGGAACAATTGAAGGGCTCTTAAGGAGGGAAACTATGCAAAATTATGAAAGAAGATATTCTGGAAAAATAAAGAAGGCATTTCCATAGTTTGGATTGTCTTTCCCCTTTCTCCTCTCTGTTATTGGACATAATAAAACAACCACTAGAGTACATTTCTAACTTCACAATAATCAGCCTTCTGAGGAACATCCATGACAACAGATATTTCAGAAAATATTTGTCTTCAACCTATTTTGTTTTGATGCTTGTTACAAATGTCCAGTGGCGGCTAAGAAAGGAGGAACCAAATTGCCTTCAACCAGGTTAAAATTTCAGCCTCTGTAAATGTTAGAAGCAGCTTTCTCTGGTGGAAAACATTATGGGCAAACTTTACATGTTTTGCTGTACGCCTTTTCCATAATAAGGCTCCCTTTGTCCTTGAACGTTGCAGCATTCCTTCTGCCCAGCCTGGAGCTTGTCCAGCCAGGCAATCCAACTCATCTGTATGATTTGTCCTGTTCTGAGGACACTGCTCAACTCCTGTGGTCAGAGTGGCCCCTGTGAGTTCGCTCTGTATCTCTGCTAGTGAGTTTCCCCATGGCTGCATTGCATTAAGCAGGGAAACCTTCCGGGGCTCCATGTAAAACTCAGAAGTGACATTGACCTCAGCACAGGTCAATAATGACAGGGGTAAGAGGAGTAATACAGACCTCTCAAAAGAGTTTAGTGCAAATTAACCTCATAATTAAAAAAAACACTCTGCCATCTAATGCCACTTTCCCCACTGTGCCCGCCCTCCATTAGAAATACAAGAGAAACTTCCCATCTCTCCTTAGTCCTAATTGATTTCCACATTTTTTGCTGTCAGCCTGCTTAGATAGGTCTGTGCATGCACAACAAACAGTTCTGCCATCAATACTGCCCACACACTCCTAATGAAAACCTTTCCATGGCCCTTGAAAACAAGCTGGTCACAATGTAAGTGTATTCCATGTAACATTTTAATATCAGTGTTTCTTAATATAGCTTTTTCAACAGCTTAAATGTCCTCCTCTCTCTTAAATGTGTGATGCAATTCATATAAACACGATGGTAAAAAGTTCTATGGGATTCTGCGTGCATTCTTTTATTTAGACTCATACTTGGTAAACCTGATTTTACACGCTTCGATTTTCTTTAGGACCGCCTCCTATTTATTTTCCTTTTCCTCAGATCTCCAAACTATTATTTAGAGGCTAAACAATTACAACTAAAGAAGAACTTTCATTTGCTTTCAAATAAATGGTTTTATGATTTCACCATTGGACATATATGAGATAAGTGTCTAGAATATGCAACAGCGAAACCAGTCTTAGAGGTGAACTTGTCAGGCCAGCAGCTGGGTGGGAGAAGGTAGGTACTTAGGCTGTGCACTTGTACTTGACATGAACAGAAGTCATGAACACTAACCAACGCCATCTCTAATTACTGCTGTGATTACTTTCAAAGAATTGGGCCCCAGGAGGCTTGCTTTCCTAAAAAAAAAATACAGTGCCATATGTTGCAATGTTTTTTGTGCAGTTTTCATAGATTATTAAAGATTTCTCTGTCCTAGCCATTTTCCTATCAAATTTCCCTTTATTTGAAATGTATTTCTAAAGAAGCAAGTTTTCCCACTTGTTCCAAGTGGAACTTTTTGAAAAATAAACTGCCGTTTCATTTTGTAAAGAAGTCTCCTCTTCTTATTCTAGAGGTGTATGACTAAAATGGAATTCATTTAAAGACCAAACAGAAGGAAGAAGTCTAAGAGAAGCCTCAAGGCCTTTTCTCAACATGGAGTTTGCTTGTCAAACAGCGTTTCAGTAATTAATACAGTTTAATCCTGCTGGACGAAATATTTTCTGCTCAATAAAATATTTCTCTATAACTCTTTCAATTTAAATGTGAGAGACCAAGGTTTCTGAAACACAAGGCAACATAAATTAGTGTAAAGCATACAGTATTAGAAACTAGGTCTCCTATCATCTTATAGATGTGTTGTATCTTTTAAATAATAGACCATATATAAAGGACAATACATTGCCTAGTATATGTTGAGTATAAGGATTTATCATGCTTTTTTTCTTCTTCTAGAACATTGCTTTTTAAAATATTACCCTATGCAGACTTTGGAATCCGCTCCAACATGAAAAGAGCTTGGAAGCCTTCACTCCCATTCTTAAAAAAGGAACAAGTTGTACAAACTGAAAGTTGATGACCTTTCCTGGCAGGTGAGATCAGAGTCAGAGCTGAGATCTTACTTACTGGGGACAGACGCCTCAGGAGCCATATCGTGATGAGTTGTTGAAGACTGAGTGTGAAGCAGCAAGAGCATGAGAGACTCCTGAAGACCACAGTTTGTAGGGAAGTCCCACATTTTCATAGGCTTTGCCTTCAGAAACCTCACTGAGTTCTCATGTTGAAGATTTGAAATGACATCCCTCTTGCGATTCGGGAAAGGTTAGAGTAACCATTGCAAAGTATTTCCAGAGCGTTCTCCATACCGAAGACCTTTTCTCCAAGGGAAAAGACCTTCCCACAGCTTCATCCCACTTGAGGGTAGGGCATTTTTTCTCACCAAGGTCAACAGGGGAGATAAAAGCAAAGACACTGGAGGAATTTAAAGCCTTTGGAACCTAGAGCTACAGTCAGAGGAATATTAAATTTCACACTAAAGGCTTATTACCTCGGTTCCTATTATCCTGTATATCATGTCTGGCTTAAAAAAAAAATTTACAAGGCGTGCGAAAAGGCAAGAAAAAGGCAAGAAAAAAAAAAAGCCTGAGGAGACAAAGTAAACAGCAGAGCCAGGCTCAAATATGATACAGACGTTGGAATTGTCAAACAAGGAATATAGTATAACTATGATTAGTATATAAGGACTCTAATGGCAAAGTAGACAACAGGAAAAAACAAGTGCAAATGTAAGCAGAGAAATGGGACTCTAAGAAAGTAATCGAAAACACTAAAACAGAGATAAAGCCCTTTGGTGGGCAGATCAGTTGACTGAACATGGCTTGAAGACATGTCAAACCGAAATATAAAGAAAAAAAAGAATCAATCAATAAATAAATTCAAGAACCGTGGGATAATTTTTCAAGTTATATATAAAATTGGAATATTGGGGAGAATGAAAAGAGAACGGACCAGAAAAATCTTTAAAGGCAGCGCAGTTCCCAAAATGAATGACAGACACCAAATCATAAATCCAGGAGGCTCAGATAACATGATGAGCTTGATAAATACCAAAAGTACACACCTAGATGTATATTCAAACTGCAGGAAACCAAAGAAAGAAAAGGTCTTGAAAGAAATCAGGAAGAAAAAGGGAAACCAAACCAACCTTATCTATAGAGGAATAAGGAAAAATTAGAGAAAACTTCTATTCAGAAACTATTCAACAAGAAGAGAGTAGAAAATGAAGTTCTGGAAGAAGAAAACACTGATGTAGAATTTTATATTCAGTGAAGTTACCTTTCAAAAGTGAAGGAAAAATAGACTTTTTCTTACAAAAAAACCTGAAGGAATTTACCACCTGCAGATTTATTCTGCAAGAAATGTTAAATTAAGTTCTTTAGGTTGAGAGAGGTGCTATAGTTCAGAAACTTAGGTCTACATAAAGATAAGAGGAGTGTTGGAGAAGGACTGAATGAAGGTAAAATATCTTTTATCTTATTTCATCTTTTATTTCTCTTATTCTTAGTTGATCTAAAATGTAGTTTGGAATGATAATAGTAACAATGTATTGAGTGATGACAGCATATAGGTAAATGAAATGAATGCTGATGATATTATAAGATATAAAAAGGAGGGATTGGTGATACTCTGTTATAAGGTACCTGCACTATGATGAAGTGGTGTAGTATTATTTGAAAGTAGACTTAGATTAATTAAAAATGCATATGACAAACACTAGGGCAACCACTTAATTTTTTAAAAGAAGAATTATAATTGGTATGCTAAGAGAGGAGATAAAATGGAACAAATGAAAATAATAAAGGCAGAAAATGAGGATTAAAAAGAAACAAAGAACAGATAAAGCCAGTAGAAAAACAGTTATAAATATGGGAGATATTGATCCATCTATATCAATAATCACTTTAAATGTAAAAGGTCTAAATATACCAATTAAAGATACAGATTGAGTGGACAAAAAAAGAACCCCGTTATATATTTTCCATAATTACATTTTATTTACAGGAAATCCACTTGTAGTATAAACCACAGATAAGTTAAACGTCAAGGGATCAGTAAGAACTCCTGTGTAGCTTAACACAGTAGAGAAGCCACATACAGAAACACATGCATATATGTACATGTGTATATACATGTGTTAGGGTACACACAGAGTTCTTTTCTCTGTCAGTTGGCAGGGCCTAGAATCAATGACACTCCAGTATCACTTTAAGCAGCAGCAGATTTCATGTCTGCGTCGTGATGGCCATGTCAGAGTATATTTATGGTGATGTTACACTTCTCAGCATTTGCCATTCAACCATGTGGAAAGTCATTCATGAAGGAACTTTAAAAAATAAACTACAAATTGTGGACTTTTTGATTGTCTTCCATTGATACGAGGGGTGCCATAGTTCAGCAAAATGGTCAGGGCAGTGTCTTCTGTAATGCCAGAGCATATCAGTTGGAGTATATCTCTTTCCATTCCAAAGGTGCAATAAAAAGGAAGGGCAAGCAAGCGTGTTAAAATTGATACCCACAATAATAGGTTAAATGATGACACTGTTTTTTCTAATATATATGTATATATTTCATATATATAAAACATTTTTTATGTTAAAATATTTGTGTATCATGTATTAGAAGAAAAACTAAAGGTTATGAGTGTGTATAAAATTTTGGATTCTTTTCCACCTGCTGGTTTAGAAATTATAGTTTGTGAGTTGCACATTGTAAGGTAGCCCCGTTGTTTAAGAATCACCCTACTAATTGCTGTAAATTGTGTTTGCACAATTTAAGTGAAACACCTTCTTTTAAAGGCAACAAAATCAATTTATTACCCAGCAATGGGCAGTAAATGGCTCCTGCATTGTAGACAGAGTATTGTAATTGCTCCTGCTGTTGGCCTTTGCTACACTGGCAGGTGTTGCCCCGAGAGACTGCTACCTATTCTTTCAAAAAACCACTAATGTAAAGCCAACAGCTATTCATATTTCCTGAAAATTTCCTTTTGGAAAATAAAAACCTGTGGAATTTACTGACTTCTAATGTGCTCTAATAGAATTGGATCATATCCATTCAGAGGAGGTTGTTCTGTCTCTATCCCTTCCTTTGGAATCAGTAACCCACAGTTTGGTAGTTTTAACTATCCACCTCCCCCCTCATTCTGCTCCTTCTTGTCTCACTCTGTCTCACAGAGGAAAAATAGATCAAGTGCTGTGTATATAAAGGAAAATCTAAATTGATATTTAATTCATCTAATTTTAGACTTCCTGTATACTACAGAGAAAACTTAAAAGCAATTAATTTGAAATTTTGTTTTCAAGTCTATAATGTTGAAAACATTAACTTTATATCAAAATTTTGTGTAACCTGCAACGATCACCCCTTAATACAGTTTTCCTGCTTAAACACCCAGACAAAGCAATCAATGTAGTCATTTAAGCTAAAACTAGCTAAAAGCAGTCAACTGTATTTGTTATAACTATATTTGCAGTTTTAACTGTAGTTCCTTTCCAGACAATGGATATGCTATTTTGCATTCTGTTAATATATTAAAGTTTTTTCACATTTCCAATATTGTGCCACTTTTCTATGTAGTAGATAGGGAGAGAAAACTTCAGTGAAACCTAAACATCTCAAAGTTAATCATTTCTTAGCTTTATTATTTACAACAAACACAGACTCATATTTTGTCCTTGGAAAGTTCCTTTGACTTTATGCCCTAGTCATCTTAGATAAATGATTGAATATATTTCACATGCAAGGCCTAAAACCCAAATGATACTCTGAACAGTCCTTTGGTTAATTTCCTTTTGAGGAAATTACATTCCTTAATGCCCTTAATAAATCCTCTCTTTCTGGCCACACCTCCCAATGGGATTTTAAGAGTCAGGCTATAAATTAATTATTGAAATATAGTTTATATACAATAGTACATTAGTTTCAGACATACAGCAGAGTAATTTAATAATTCTATACGTCACCAAATGCTCATCAAGGTAAGTGGAGTTCCCCACTATACCAAGATATTACAGTATTATTGGTTATATTCTCTATGCTGTACATCCATTCTTGTAACTAATTTATTTCATAATTTGAAGTTTATACATCTTCATATCCTTCACATATTTCACCCATCCCTCCACACCCCTCCCTAAGGTAACCAAGAGTCTGCTGTCAATATTTATGGGCCTATTTCTTGTTTGCTTTGTTTTTTAGATTTCACATGTCAGTGAAATTACATGGTATTTGTCTTTCTCTGCCTGACTTATTTCACTTACATGATACTTCTAGGTCCAGTCTTTTTGCAAATGGTAAGAGCTCCTTATTTTTTATGGCAGAATAATATTCCATTGTGAATATATACCACATCTTTACCTATTCATCTGTTGATGGACCCACTTGTATTACTACTATATATTAGTTATTTTAAATAATGCTGCAATAAACATGGATGTTCATGCATCTGTTTGAATTAGTGATTTTTACTTCAGGTAAATTCCCAGAAGTAGAATTGCTGGGTTGCATGGTATTTCTAATTTCCATAGTGACTGCACCAATTTACATTCCCACCAACAGGGTGCAAGGGTTCCCTTTTCTCCACATCCTTGCCAACACTTGCTATTTCTTGTCTTGTTGATATGCCACTCTGATTGGTGTTATAAATTTAGAATCCTTGTTACTGACTAGAGCTCCCCCCAGCGAGTGTCAGACTTTTCAATTCCATCAGATTCCCTGAAAGGAACTGCTCTTCCTACTTTTCTGATTAGAGTGAAGTTTAAGTCACCAGACTCAGGACTTGTGAGTAGATCACACTAGGGGATAAATGCTACTCTAAAAAGAAAATGGACCTTCCCTTTGAAAAATTCTATCTGCCCAGTTTGACACCTTGCATGTTGCACCATAATCAAGGCTCCAAATGGCAAGCATCCTTGGCCATTGAGTGTAATGACTATATGGGCAGCACTTCCCATGAACTGTGACTTCTAGACAGAAGATACTTCCATTTGTCTCTGAAATTTTTATGACTGAAATCTCATAAACTGGGTGAGTCTCTCAGGATATCGACATGTCTCCTGAGACCTCTTATATTAGCTATGGTTTAGAATCCTATATAAGAATAGTTCCTATAAATAACTTTAGCAGTCTTCTAGAGATCCCCCAGGAGAGCAACCGTGTGGTACTTCTCACCATGTCACATTCCTGCTGGCATCACTTTGCTCTCTTCCTTAAGGTTTTATAGGTAGGCCCAGTTTTGCTTGGTTTCTGCTCCTTTAGTCAGTGATCAGATGGAGTAGATTCCCAATGTAGAAGAAGTCTTAGATAACTAGGAAGACACGATCCAATGGGGGTTTGTGAAAATTTAACTGAAATAAAGATACCATGGTCTGGAGTTGAGCTACATAATAATCTTTATAAATAGAAAGACCTCAAAATGAAAACCAAGATGGTCAACCAAGAATGAAAATGAAACAAGCATCAAAGTTTGTACTTAGGAGTGACAAAGCAGGTTAGAATAAGGAACAAAGAAAAGATCTAAAAGCTAAATCTCTGAACAATAGGCACATATATGAATCCACACTTTATTAGTGAACTGTAAAGATGGGCATAACTTATCCTCCTCTTAAAAAAGAGCTTTTTTAATTGGTATACAATTCTCTGAACATAATTTATTTTGACATATGTAAAAAACCCTGAAACCATTACCAAAATAAGAAAATGAACATATTCTTTACTTACAAATTTTCCTCATGTCATTTGCAATCCTTCCTTACTGTCAGCCCCCCACCCTTCCTCAGACAACTATTCATCTGCTGTTACTATACATTCACTTGTATTTTCCATAGTTTTAAATAAATAGCATCATATAGAATGTATTCTTATTTAGTAAGACTTCTTTCATTCAGCCTAATTATTACTGAGTTCTGTTCCACTATAAGGATATACCATGCTTGGCTTGTCCTTTCACCTGCTGATGGACATTTGGGTTGTGTATGTGTGTATAAATCTTTGTAAGAACATACACTTTCTTTTTTCTTGGGTAACTACCCAGGATTGGAATAGCCAGACCACACAGTAGCTATATGCTTAACTTTTTAAGAAACTGCCAAACGGTTTCTCAAAGTGGCAATGCCATTTAAAATTCCCACCAGCAATCTCTGAGAGCTTTGCTTTCCCCAGGTTCTCATTAATATTGCTTTGATCTGTCCTTTTAATTTTAGTCCTCCTAAGAAATGTATATTATTGTGGTTTAATGTGAATTTCCTGAATAACTAAATGCTATATATATTTCTGTGTGCTTATTTGCCATTCATATATCTTTATATTTTCTTTGGAGAAGTGTTCATTAAAACCTTTTGCACAACTATTAATTGGGTTGTTTTTGTAATTTTTAGTTTTGAGACTTTGTATATTATGGGTATAAGTCTTTTATCAGACATGTGGTTTGCAAATATTTTCTTCTGGTATGATTATCTTTTCTTAGAGACTTTATTTTTTAAGAGCAGTTTTAGGTTTACAAAAATTGAGGAAGGAACAGAGATTTACCAGGTACCTTCTGCCCCGACACATGTGTAGTCTCCTCCATCAACACCACTCACAAAAAATGGTACATTTTTTTTTTACAAAGGATGAACCTACATTGACTCTTCATAATCACCCAAAGTCCATAGTTTACTTGAGGTTCACTCTTGGTGTGCATTCTATGGGTTTGGGAAAAAGCATAAGGACATATAACCATTACTGTAATATGCAAAGAATTTTCACTCCCCTAAAAAATCCTCTGTGCTCTGCCTATTCTTCCCTCCTCCTCATTCCAACCCCTGGCAACGCTGATCTTTTTACTGTCTCGATAGTTTGCCCTGTTCCAGAATATCATGTAGTAGAAACATATGTAGTCTTTTCAGATCAGCTTCTTTCATACTAATAATAAGCATTTAAGGTTTCTCCATGGCTTTTCATGGCTTGATAGCTAATTTCCTTTTAGTGGTGAATAACATTGCATTGTCTAGGTGTACCCAGTTTATTTAACCATTTACCTACCAAAGACATCTTGGTTGCTCCCACGTTTTGACAATTATGAATAAAACTGCTATAAACATTTGTGTACAGATTTTGTGAGGACATAAGTTTTCAATTCCTTTGAGTAAGTACTAAGGTGCATGACTGCAGATCATATGGTGGAAGTATGTTTTGCTTTGTAAGAAATAGCCAAACAGTTTTCCAAGGTGGCTGCACCATTTCACATTCCCATAAACAATACATGGGAGTTCCTGTTCCACAGCTTCAGCATTTGGTGTTGTCAGTGTTCTGGACTTTGGCAATTCCAATAGATGTGTAATCGTATCTTATCGTTGTTTTAATTTGTATTTCCCTGATGGGATATGATGCAGAGCATTTTTCCATATACTTACTTGCCAAGTGTATATCTCCTTTAGTGAGGTGTCTGTTAAGGTCTCTGGCCCATTTTTTAATAGGGTTGTTTGTTTTCGTATTTAAAAATTTTTTTTTTATTGAAGTGTAGTGGATAGACAATCTTATATTAGTTTCAAGCATACAACACAGTGGTTCACCAGTTACCCATATTATTTAATCCTCACCCCCACTAGTGTGGCTACTATCCGTCAATATAGAAAGATGTTACAGAATCATTGACTATATTCCCCATGCTGTCCTACTGTCCCTGTGACCAACTTATATTGTGATTGTGAATTATTGTTCCCATTTACCCATCTCACCCTTAACCCCCAAGTGCCCCAATCCCTCTCCCTTGGTAACTGTTAGTCACTTCTCAGTGTCTATGAGTCTGCTACTATTTTGTTCCTTCTGTTTTGCTTTGTTTTTATATTCCATGCATAAGTGAAATCATATGGAATTTGTCTTTCTCTACCATTTCACTTAGCATATCACCTCTAGATACATCTATGTTGCAAATGGCAAGATTTCTTTCTTTTTTATTGCTGAATAATATTCCACTGTGTTTATATACCATTTCTTCTTTATTCATTCATCTATTGATAGACATTTTGGTTGCTTCCATAACTTGTCTATTGTAAATAATGTAGCAATAAACATAAGGGTTCATATATGTCTCCAAATCAGTGATTTTGCTTCCTTTGGGTAAATTCCTAGAAGTGGAATTGCTGGGTCATATGGTATTTCTATTTTTAGTTTTTTGAGGAAACTCCATACTGCTTTCCACAATGGCTGCACCAATTTACATTCCCACCAATAGTGTAGGAGGGTTCCCATTTTGCCACATATTTGCCAACATTTGTTATTTCTTGTCTTTAAGATAGTGGCTGTTCTGACTGGTGTGAGGTTAATATCTCATTGTGGTTTTGATTTGCATTTCTCTGATGATTAGTGATGCAGAGCATCTTTTCATGTGCCTATTGGCCGTTTGTATTTCTTCTTTGAAGAAATGTCTGTTCGGGTCAGACATTGCCCTTTTTCTAATCAGGTTATTTGTTTTATTTTGATGTTGAGTCTTATGGGTTCTTTATATATTTTAGATGTTTAACCCTTAACCGATCAATCATTTATGAATATATTCTCCCAAACTGTAGGTTTCCTTTTTGTTCTGTTGGTGGTATCCTTTGCTGTACTGAAGCCTTTAGCTTCATGTAGTCCCACTTGTTCATTTTTTATTTTGTTTCCCTTGCCCAAGGAGATGTGTCCAGGAAACAATTGCTCATGCTTATGTTCAAGAAATTTTTGCCTATGTTTTCTAAGTTTTATGGTTTCATGTCTTACATTTAGGTCTTTAATCCATTTCAAGTACATTTTTATGTATGGAGTTAGACAATAATCCAGTTTCATTCTCTTGCATGTAGCTGTCCTGTTCAGTTTTCCCAATACAAGTTATTGAAGAGATTGTTTTTTCCCCACTGTATATTCATGGCTCCCTTATTATGTATTAATTGACCATATATTCATGAGTTTATATCTGGACTCTCTGTTCTGTTCCATTGTTCCATGGTTCTGTTTTGTGCTAGGACCATACTGTTTTGATTAGTGTAGCTTTGTAGTATAACTTGAAGATACAGAGTGTAATATCCCCAGCCTTCTTCTTTCTCAGATTTGCTTTGGCTATTTGGGGTCCTTTGTGGTTCTATATGAATTTTAAGATTATTTTCTCAAAATACCATTGGTATTTTGGTAAGGATTGCATTGAAGCTGTAAATTACTTTGGGCAGGATGGCTATTTTGACAATATTAATTCTTCCTATCTGTGAGCATTTATAAATGGGATAAATTTCTATTTATCGGTGTCTTCTTTAATTTCTCTCATGAGTGTCTTATAGTTTTCAGAGTACAGGTCTTTCACCTCCCTAGTTAGATTTATTCCTAGGTATTTTATTTCTTTTAATGTAATTGTAAATTGAATTGTCTTTATGATTTCTCTTTCTGCTAGTTTGTTGTTATTATACAGGAATGCCATAGATTTCTGTGTGTTAATTTTGTGTCCTGCAACTTTGCTGAATGCAGTTATTAGTTCTAATAGTGTTTTGGTGGAGTCTTTAGGGTTTTCTATGCATGATATCCTATCATCTGCAAATAGTTACAGTTTAACTTTTTCCTTACCAATTTGGATGTCTCTTATCTCTTTACCTTGATGATTACCATGGCTAGGACTTCCAGTGCTATGTTGAATAAAAGTGGTGAGAGTGGACAACCTTGTCTTGTTCCTGATCATAGAGGAAAACATTTCAGCTTTTTGCCATTGAGTATGACATTAGCTGTGGGTTTGTTGTATATAGCCTTTATTACATTGAGGTTGCTACCCTCTATACCCATTTTGTTTAGAGTTTTTATCATGAATGGATATTGAATTTTGTCAAATGCTTTTTCACCATCTATTAAGATCATCATATGATTTTTATCCTTCTTTTTGTTGGTGTAGTGTATCACATTGATTGATTTACAAATATTGTATCCTCCTTGCACCCCTGGAATAAATCCCACTTGGTCATGATGGATGATCCTTTTGAACTTGGTTTGCTAATATTTTGTTGAAGATTTTTACATCTATTCTCATCAGGGATATTTGTCTATAATTTCTTTTTTGTGGTATTTTTTTCTGGTTTTGGTATTAGAGTGATGCCTACCTTATAGAATGAGTTTGAAAGTATTCCCTCCTCTTCTACTTTTTGGAATACTTTAAGAAGTATGGGTGCTAGCTCTTCTTTAAACAGTAAAATTCAACTGTGAGTCCATCTGGTCCTGGACTTTTGTTTGTTGGTAATTTTATGATTACCAATTGAATTTCACTCCTGGTAATGTTTTCTTTTATTAATGAGCTTATCTTTTCATCCAATTAGCAGTATCTTTCAAGAACAGAAGTTTTAATTTATATATTTATAAATTATCAGTTTTTTGTTAATGTAATGTTCTTTTGATATTGTTTCTAAGAAACCTTTTCCTTACCTAAGCTCATAAGAATTTTTCTTTTGTGTGTTCTTTTTTTTTCTTTTTACAGCTTTTAATTTTACATGTATGCTTATGATGCATTTTGGATTGGTGTTCATTTTTCTCATGTGTGGATAACCAGTTATTACAGAATCATTTGTTGAAAAGACTATTCTTTCTCAATGAATTTCCTTTGTACTTTTGTCAAAAATTAGCTGCTCACATATGTGTGGGTCTGTTTTTGGACTTTCAGTTGTGTTCCATTATCTGTTTCTTATGACATTAATGCTACACAGTCTTGATTACTGCAACTTTATAAAAAGTATTGAAATCAGGTAGTATTTGCTCTTCAACATTGTTCTTCTTTTTCGAAATTGTTCTAGCTTTTTCAACCAATTTACATTTCAATATGAATTCTAGAATTAGTTTGTCAATTTCTAAAAATCCTCCTGTGAGTCAAAGAGAGGCTTTGCATCTTGAACTCAATTTGGAGAGAATTGAATGGTGAGTCTTCTGATCCATGAATATTTATTCAGATTTTCTT